>LT669791.1:17733098-18052499 GCA_900128785.1 Arabis alpina
TCAGCAATTCCTTTTCATCTTTGTAATTTGGTATTGTAATTCTGAATTTGTTCTTAAATTTATCTTATTATATATCAGTTGCCCAATTGTAGAAATTCGGGTCCTACAATCTTAAATCTTTAAATTTCGTATAGTGTAATAAAATCTTAAATTTTTAAATTTTGTTATTTTTTATTACACTAACGAAACTGATATATGTGTTAAGATGTTTTCTTAAGTACTGGTTCATGAGATTTGCCATATTGGTGAAAATTGGTGGTGATAATCGCTATGATAATCTGGATCATAGAATAATTTGTTTATGCAATTTACGATATTTTGCATAATATTATTGAATTTATGTGTTCGGTTTGATTAGTATACTATTTGGTTTGTTTTTGTGAAACAAATTCGATTTTTAGTATAACTAACGATAACCAATTTGGGATCAATGTTTACGACAAATATACGACGATGGAGATAATCGTTGGCGGTGAAATCGGGACAAGTGAGTCGACACCTCAAATTAAGTTTGAGAGTGGTCTGCCACTTGTAAACCCGTCGGTTCCTAGCGCTTTAAGCGTAGGACTGATGCCAAGAAAGACTTATAAGTCTATGGCGTAAATTTTAAGAAATTCGCATTAGCAAATTTCAAGGGACGTCTCAAGTGACTTTGACCAAAGAGGACCTATGTGACGTGGTCTCTAAAGTCAATGTTGTTGAGAACAACCTGATGAAATGGTGGTATACCATTACTCACATATGCATGGATAAGGATATATTTAAGACATATCAAAGATGCAAGAGTGAGAATCGGCGGTTAATGAATAACCCCATATGAATTTTGGAAAAGTATAACAAGATTAAATATCTTGTGAATACACTATGTGTATTAGAGAAAAGTAAATCCAAAATCGAAAGGAGCCAAGCCAAACCGAACTTGGTTTGAGATTAAATTTTGGTTTTGAATTTGGTCATTAAATTTATTTTTTGAACCAAATTCAAATCAAAATTCTGATTAACTTTATAATTAAAATTATCAGAAATCTCCACTATAATTTTATATTTCTAACATATGCAAATTGATGGTGTGGGATGATGGGATTTGACTTTGATTTCTAAAATCAATGAAAAAACCGTTTGTGTCATTATGGACATAAGATACGTCACTTCTTTGACTTTTCTATAAGAGGAAAAACATTCATCGATCAGAGAAACATATTGACATAAAATCATCTCGGAAAAAACTATAAGAAATAGTTTGTAGTCTTAAAAAGATGAAAATGCGTTGTTGGAGGAATCTGGGTTAGTCCAGAAAATGTGGGGGAAAGCGTCGCGTACCACAAATATATCCTCAATAGAATACCACACAAGGTCATTGGTAAATTACCGTCTAGACTTTGGAAATGTGTTGTACTTTCATACAAATACCTAAAAGTGTGGGGGGTCCTTGGATTAAAGTCACAGTGCCACCTCCTAGAAAGGTCACAATTAGACTTAAATTAGTGGATCACTCAAACTATGTACTTGTTAAGTGGCAAGTTTGAAATGAAGGACTTATTAATATGTATAATGGTAAATTTTGTCATATGGAAAAATGACATAAAACCATTCGGCACTTGATCTCAAATTGAGTAATCATGATGATTACATCAAGTCAGGTGACAACCTAGAGGATCCTTAAAAGTTGGTCTAGAGATCATGTGGTAAAATCATCAAGAGGAATGGGTTTAAAGCCTATAACAGAACATGACGCTTAATGGATACCCTACTTATGTCACTGGAAATCCCACGACATAGGTTCAAAGGGACAACGAAATAAAGCTGAGTAAGAAAAAAAACACTGTGAGACAATGTATACACCCAGTTCCTAGGATGATAAACAGTGTTGCCTGTGTGTGATAAGGTTAAGCATTGTCTTTTAATGATTCCATAACTTTGAGATATCAATGAAGTAATACATGATGCTTCTGTAAAACAAAGTTGATGGCAGATCACCTAGTGAGTGTGAAATGCGGCCGTTTCTAGGAGAATGAAAGTAAGGCTATATTCTCCAAGTTCACTCATGATTACCAGGAATGTTCAAGGCCAAAATGAACACAATAGAGAACGTAGTTCTGTGAGAGAATGAAATTGTGATATAGTTGTTGTCTCGGTTTACATCAAAGTTCGGGTAGTTCAAGACATCATGTTCACCTCCTGGTCGAGTAAACCCAACATCTATTGATAATGACTAGTTCAAGGCTGAAAAGCTACTAGCCCAGATACAGTGGATTTTTCGCTCGTACTCTCAAAAGTCGTTTTTCGAGTCTTGTCGAGTCGTCCAGTGTTTAGAGTCATTTCTATTCATGTGGGGGATTGTTAAAACTTGTTTTTTGACAATGGCGTTGGCCAATATTTTGGTGGCTTTTTCGAGCAATTTAGTTGTCGGAATGACCGGAACTTGGAATCGTTGGATCCATTGTAATGAGCACTATGAGATCGTGTATTCATTTGTCAAAAATGGCGTTCAGTTGAATGAGAAATGTTGGTCCAAAGTCGATGACTTGGAAAGCTTATTAAGTATATAAAGTGGAGAACTCATAACAAGATTTAAAATCTTGTGTACACTTTGGTGTATTCTAGAGAAGAGATATTCGGGCCGGACTTTGATGATGGGATTCGGAGTTGTGCAAATGGACCTAGGACCCAAAAGACTTAGTCTTTTTTGTCTAGATTCATTTTGACTAAAAATATTGACTAAGTCAATATAAATCTCTTCTAGTTAAATGAGTGTTAATGTCACAATTAAGCTAAGAAAAAATCAGTTTTGGTATTGTCTCTAAGGTAAAAGCTTATTTGGTCAAATGTTATTATGTTGAGGACTTAATTCTCTTTGACTCCCTTTATTGCTCCAACCTTAGTAAAGCTTAAGGTGTTGGCTATATAATCAAGCCAAGTTCTTTCTCATTAGATAACAAAACTAATATCAAGAAAGAGTTCCAAAAATTCTCCTCATGATCTCTTCTTTTCTTGTGTCTGAGAGTACACGCAGAATTTTGGTTCGATA
Source organism: Arabis alpina (assembly GCA_900128785.1). Taxonomy (NCBI): domain Eukaryota; kingdom Viridiplantae; phylum Streptophyta; class Magnoliopsida; order Brassicales; family Brassicaceae; genus Arabis; species Arabis alpina. Next base: position 17,736,127 of record LT669791.1, read on the forward strand.
GGTTCTGTTCTTCGGTGATGGAAGACAGAAACAATGCAGTTGTATCCTGGGAATCGTATCGCTATGAAACCGTCACACTATGGGGAGTTTAAAGATTTAAGGAAAGAGATTCGTCTCGCCTCAGTAATTTCTTTTCATCTTTGTAATTTGGTATTGTAATTCTGAATTTGTTCTTAAATTTATCTTATTATATATCAGTTGCCCAATTGTAGAAATTCGGGTCCTACATTAAGCGATAGAAAGGATCACTTATATATGTCCATGAATCACCATGAAACTGCTGGCAAGGAGAGAGAATAAGAATTTATCACGAAGAACCTACAAAAAGGAGAAATATATCAGGATCTATATAAAATTATAATAAACGAAAGAAAAGAGAGAGGAAGCAGATATTGTGTGGTGCGTATGAAAGAAAGAGGTATATACAGTAAAACCTCTATAAATTAATAATGTTGGGACCAGGACAATTTATTAATTTAGGTAGAATATTATTTTATCGATAAATTAATAATTATTAATTTAGAAAGAGATTTTGTTAAATCCCCAATCTAAGATTTTTTAATTTAAAATAAGAAAATTTCTTCAAAATTCATATTCTACCAATATATATATTCACTAGAATTTCCATAATGATTTGTTTTTTACATATTTTATTCAATTTGTTTCCATAATAATTCATTTCCTTACATTTTTTTTATGTACGAGACTTTGTTTTAATGTTCATCTTAGGTTTTTGATTAAACATTCTTTTTTATCGCTTGTTTCAAAATCAAATTTAGCAATGGCTTCCCATCTAAAAGGTGTTGGGAAATCGACAATGACGGATCAAATACGCAAAGAGTTATGTGAGCATAAAAGAGATCATGCGTCATGCACCCAGAAAGATTTGCAAACGTGGGTTGAAAAAAAGTTTCATCTAAAGGTTAGTCAAGCTACAATCTCAAACACACTCAAACGATCAAGTGATTATCTTTCTATCAATCTGGAAACAAGAAGAGATATCAAGAGGCACAAACTAGCAAAATTTCCAGATATGGAGAAAGTTGTTTTTGAGTGGTTTCTACAATACCAAGATCGTGTAAACATGACTGGAGAACTAATTTTGACCAAGGCAAAAGAAACAATGAAACTTGTGTACCCTGAGCAAGATACAGAGCACCAATTTTCTCAAGGATGGCTTGAAAGATTCAAGTTACGACATGGCATCAAGTCATACCGTCGTTTTGGAGAGAGTGGTTCAGTTGATGTACAAGACATGGAGAAGAAATGAGAAGCTATAAGGGAAAAAATAAATCAATTCCCTATGAAAGATGTTTTCAATATGGATGAAACTGGTTTGTTTTACAGGTTACAAGCTGATCATTGTCTTGCTACGAAACAACTTGAAGGAAAAAAGCAAGACAAAGAACGACTAACTGTTGTTATTTGTTGTAATGAAGATGGATCTGAAAAAATTCCTCTATGGATTATTGGAAAATATGCAAAGCCTCGTTGTTTCAAGAATATCAACATAAGTAGCTTGAATTGTCACTATCGTGCCAACAAAAAAGCTTGGATGACAAGTGTGCTTTTTGAAGAATATATCCGCTGGTTTGATACGAGAATGCATGGAAGAAGAGTTTTGTTTGTGGTAGATAATTGTCCAGCACATCCAAGAAATATTGAAGGACTACAGAATGTTGAGCTGTACTTCTTGCCACCCAACATGACATCAAAAATTCAACCTTGTGATGCTGGAATAATAAGAGCTTTTAAGATGCATTATCGTAGGAGATTTTACCGTGATATTTTAGAAGGCTATGAGTTGGGACAATCTGATCCAGGTAAGATCAACGTTTTGAATGCTATCAATTTTGCAGTCTCGGCTTGGACAACTAATGTTCGTCAAGAGACAATAGCAAATTGTTTTCGACACTGCAAAATTCGCTCAACAGAGGATGTGTCAAGGAATTTAGAAGATGAATCAAACGACATTCATGAACTTGAAGTTGTGATTAATAATCTCTGTTATCGGAACAGAATGGATGTCAAGACCTTACTAGACTATCCGGGTGAAAACGATGCTTCCTCAGAAGTTCAGAGTTTAGAAGAAATTGCGGCTACTATCCTTAATGTTGAAGATGAAGTTGAAGAAGATCTTGCATCACCCTTGGAACCAGTTACGCGTAAGGAAGCAATTCTCGCTTCTAGAACTCTTCATAACTTTTGGATGCAGGTTGAGAAGACAACACCAGGAGTTGCTGATGCAATAAGGAAAATTAGAGACGAGCTCCAACGTGATTCCAACTTTAAGAAAAGACAAACAACATTGGAGTCATATTTTACTAAATTACCTTAGATGTATATACATATATGTCTAAGATTTGCAATTATTAATTTATGCTATTATTGGGACTATATTTTACATAGGAGTTTCAAAAAAATTATTATCTTATCATTTTATCAAACTGAGTTGATTTTTACATTGGCCCGACTCGGGACCGGGATAATTTATTAATTTATGGTGTTTATTAATTTATCGAGTATTAATTTATCGAGGTTCTACTGTATATAGTAGAATATTAGGGCTACACAAATATCTAATACAATATTTTTTAATTATGATAAGATAAATATGGAAGATTTACTTAATTCGATTGAATATAATGACTATAAAATAACTATGGAAGTTTAGCATTAAATCAAAAAGAATTATGAAAAATATAATAATATAAATATTTACGAATATACGCAAATGAGAATATATGGAAGATTAACACTAAATCAAAAACAAAAATGGTAAAGATAACCACGAATAATGCAAAAATTATTTACAAAAATAAATATGGAAGATTAGCATTAAATCAAAAACAAATATGGTAAAGATAACCACGAATAATGCAAAAATCATTTACGAAAATACAGAAAATTCGAAAATTAAACTTCATAGAATTAAGGAGAGCATCCCACGTCCGAAGTTTTGACTCTCAAATAATAGTATAGATGTGCTAATTGTTGTTTGCTAATCGATATATCAAATTTTTAATTTATAAATTCGTCCTGCTTTGTTTAGAATACATTTTCTGCATTTTATAGATGTTTTAAAACGTGTAGATTATGTGTTTTAGTGGCCAAACTCGTTCAGACATAAAACATTTTTGTTTCTCTCTGTTTTTATACATAAGAAATCGATTTGGGGAAAACTCAAAATTAGGGTTCATAAAGATTTTGGGTTTAGCTTTGTTGTCGACGATGAGCACCTATTCGTCAGGTTCTAGCTTCGTGAGTGCAAGAACTCAACAACCACGAGGCATTCCTACGAGTTGCTGGTGCGGAGAGGATATTATTACATACACCTCTACGACAAAAGATAATCCGTATCGACGCTTTCATCGATGTTCAATTGCTTTGAAGGTAAGTGTATTGTAGTAGAATGCAATTTAAGTACTGTAATTTTTAATTTGTGATGAAAGAGTCAATTGTAATTGTGTAATTGTAAATTGTTATAGAGGAAACAAGAGTCGCATTTGTTCAAGCGGATTGATGAAGCATTCGTTGATGAGATAAATATGGCAAATGAAAAGATTAGAAGACTTGGTGAAGATATGAAAGACGTGAAAAACAAGATTGCAAGTTCTATGGAGGTCCAAAAGAAAGTGATTGAAGAGGCAGAAGAGAAGATTATGGAGAAGATCAATGAGAAGACTGAAGCAGAGCTTTTCATTGCGAAGGAAAAAATGGAGAAATTGGGTCATGAGATGGTGAGCTCAACCGTGAAGAAAGTATGTGTCGTCGTGGTAGTGTTAGGATCATTGGCTCGTGTTTATGGTTGTTTAGTTTGAATGGTATGTTGTTGTTTTGTTGACAATGGACATGTTAAGTTGTTTTAGTTATCATATGTAGTATGTTGTTGTTTTAGTAATGCACGAGACCCACAAGTTAAGTTGTTTTAGTTATCTTTGGTTCTACAAAAGACTAAAAGCTTAAACACATCAAACCCATCATTTTGGTTATACAAAAGCTTGAACACATCATTTTGGTTCTACAAAAGACTAAAAGCTTAAACACATCAAACCCATCATTTTATTTATACAAAAGCTTTAAAACATTGAATCCATCATATTTTTTCCAAAAGCAGATAAAAGAAAGAGACATGTTTGCTTAGACAAAAGGAGATAGGAGAACAAGACATGGCTGAGTCTAGGAGTCAATGGTTGCTTGCGTTGCTTGACTTGGTTGAGTGAGTGAGATGATATCAGCTTCTTTAGCAGATGAAGCACCCTAAAACAAAAAAGTCGAATTCATTATCAATATTGAGCTTAATATCAATCTTTACTTACAAAAACACTCATCATTTCAAATGCATTATCAAACCATTACCTTTTCAATCTTGAGCTTCTTCTTAGGTCTTGATATGACCAAACCGTTAGTAGATGATATATGATCAATCTTAAGCTTCTTCTTACGAGCTGAGATGACTTGAGCGCCCTAAGACACAGTAAAAACATAAATCATCCACTTAAACTTTCACTAAAACAGTCCACCATACACTTAAACTTTCACAAAAGCATACCTTCTTCTTGGCTCCTTTCTTGTCTTTTTTAATCTTCTCCTTAAGGAAACTTTTTACATCCAGCTGCATTGTGACCAGGTTCTTTACATTTTGAGCAGTGGATAGTACGCCCTTCTCTTCCAAGTTTTTCTAACTTAGTCTTCTTAGGCTTCTTAGTCTCACATTGGCCTTTTATTCTTGGAAATTTCTTCTTTCCCTTTTCTCTTCCAGGCAGTTTTGCTTGTGGAGGTGCAACTACCAAACGATAAGTGGAAGTCATCCAAAACCGTGGTCCTCTGACTGGTATGTTGACTGACTCATAAGTGTCACGCCACATCTCAACTGAAAAGAACCCAGAAACATGGTCTTCCACATCTACACCATTATTCCTTATTGCACCATAGGCATGTTCACATGGAATGCCTGAAATTGAAATTTGCCATTTGAAACAACTACAAGTACCTTTAGGGATGTTCACCGTGTATCCATTTCCATCAAGCATAACATCATATAATCCATGAGTGCATGGAGTTACAGTGACCCGATCAGCATCTTTCTTTTCTTCAGCAAGAAGATCAACAACATACTTTGAAAACCTTCCTTCATGCTTCCCTCACTTTTTCTTCCTCTTCACAATACGAGCCATTACTTGTCTACTAATCATTTCTAGCATTGGATTCAAAGATAATGCTCTTGCCTTGGTAATGGTTGAGTTAAAAGACTCAGTCGCATTGTTATCAACACACTCATAGAAACTACCAAGTCTAAAGTGTGCAAGACACCAAGTCTCTGGTTTCTCCTTGATGACATCATTAAACAAGCTCAACTCATAAGCTTCTAGGTGCTTCAAATTCTCCTTGTACTCTGTCAAACTGTAACTCCAAGCAAGCTGCCAAACTAATAGTGGCAACAACTCCTTGTTGGAATGATTCTTCTTCAGATTCTCCACAATATGCTTCACGTACTTTCGATGCTCAACATTTGGTAGCTCACTTTGGACAACACTTATTAGTCCCTGAAACAAGAAAGGAGATGTTTATGATTGGACTATACTTGGTATTGAATGAGTGAACATAAATTCAAGTAGTCACATACCTTTGATCGATCTGAAAGAATGACAAATCTACTGCCATCTTCTAAACCTAAATCTTTTTTCAGTTGCTTCACAAACCATAACCAATTTGGTCCATTTTCAGATTGTACCACAACCCAAGCGATTGGATATATTTGGTTATTAGCATCATGACCCACCGCAGCCAAAATGCATCCTTTTATAGCTTGCTTCAAGAATGTACCATCAAGGCCAATGATTGGTCGACATGCTCCTCTCCAAGAACTTCTGATTTTCTCATAACAAACATAAAAACGTTGGAATACATCTTCACCAGCTGCATTTGGAACCGTATCAACAATCGCAGTGGATCCAGGATTCGACTTCAGAATCTCTTCAGCATAACCTCAGATATGAGCAAACAGAGTAGCATATTCCCAGCAAGCATCTTTAGTGCTTTTGTTCTTCCTCTTTGACATTGTCCCCTACTACTCACAAACTTCCATTAATCTTTGATATGCATCTGAATATCCAATGACATATAGTCCGGATTCATTCTGATCTTATCCAAGAACAACCTTGCAATCACTGTAGCCTTTAGCAACTTACATTTGCCATTGGGAGTACAAGAATGATACAAAGAAGTTGTCTTCACCAACCACATCTGGGAAGGAATATCCCATGAGCAATAGATACGCCATTTGCATTTACCTCCAATGCAACATTTGAATCCAACTTTATACTTCTCCGATCTCTGCTACTTGATATTTCGTCCTGATGACAAGGCGTAATCAAGAGCAGCCTTCTTGAACTCAACAACACTCAAGAAAGAATTCCCTACAACTAATTTCTCAATTTGCCTCCTCCTAACTCTTCTATCCCTAAACTGTATCTGACTTGAATCATCACTTATACCTCGTGGTATTTTCCTTCGGCCAATGTATAACTCATCCACAAACTTAGCTACTTCTTTCTCAACTTCAAACTCAAACCTTTCAAATATGTCTTCTTTCTTCTTCTTCTTCTTACCCTTCTTTTTCTTATTCTTCTCAGTCTCTACTTCCTTATCGTTCTGTTTACTACTCTCGGCTTCCTCATCATCGGTGCCTGAGTCATCATCGCTGTCCGAGTCATCATCGTTGTCCGAATCATCATCAATGGTTTCCTCATCCTTGTTCTCAGAGTTACAACCTTCCAAATGCTCTCCAATGAAATCTACATCATCAGGATCACTCTCTTCTTCCCACATTTTGTATGTCGTCTTCTCTCTTTGTGTTTCGTTTGTCCCATCACTATGATAACAAACAACTTCGTCAACAACAACAACATCAACAACAAAACAACAACAAAGCATTATGTTTTCTCACTTACCCTTTCGATTCGACTTCCTCCTCGGTCTCGATTTCGACTTCCTCCTCGGTCTCGATTTCGACTCCCTCCTCGGTCTCGACATCGACCTCTTCAGTGTCTTCAACAACACTGAGCTTCGGATCCGACTTCTCTTTCCTTGACATACCTCCTTCGTTCGACACTAGTTATCGATTTACAGTTACCCAGAAATTATATGAACCCTAATTTTGAGTTTTTCCCAAATCAATTTCTTAGGTCTAAAAACAGAGAGAAACAAAGATGTTTTATGTCTGAACGAGTTTGGCCACTAAAAAACGGGATTAGGATAAACATGATTTTAAAAACGCAATTACGGTATACTTAATCGTAATTTGGGTTTAATGAATGGTTTAAGGTTAACCAATTTGATTGGGTTAAATACAATGAGATTTTTAGTTCGTGTTTGGTTTTGATTAGTTTTTAAAGTATAGGTACTAAAACGACGAGATAAAAATTTTGGGGTCAAAGCGGTTTAGTGGCATTTATAGGGGGTTAAATAAGCCGTCAACCCAACTATGCACCATAATGAAAGTTGTGTTTTTTAATACATGAGATTTTAATGTTGTCTTTAACTTATTTTTAATCTAAACGATAAATTTATAGCTGGTTTATATTTTTTATTTATTTTAACTAATATATTCGATAACTAGATTTATGTTTGTTGTATATTATTCAGATATATTCGACTTTGTTCATATCAAAATATTATTCATCCTTATCTTTTTCTTTATCAGTTCCTATATATATATATATATGTTGAGTCTTGTGTTTTAATCTTTGTATTCAAATTCATGTATAATAAGAGACTAAGTGTTGTAAAGTCTCTGATTAGAAAAGAGTGATTTGGTTCAATCTTATTAGTTCCGGTTTGAGGGACGGGATTGAATCAGATGGTAGTTTGGCCGGTTCAATCCGGTTTCATCTAGAAACGGATTGGATTGTTAGGCTGTTATATAGTCGTCGTTGACTATAACTGAATCTAATCTTCTTCTTCATCGAGCTTGAGCTTGTTCATGAAGTAGAAGAAGGAGAGAGATTACAGTGAAGAGATACTCCTTGTTGATAGTGAATTAGCTGCGAAGAAGTCAGCCTCCGGAGCACGTAGTTCTTCATCTAGAAGGCGAAGCTCCGGGTAAACATCTCTCGTGTCTTGATCTCTCTTGTTTACCTTTGATCGTGCTGAATCTGTGATATTTATTTGTGTGTGTGTGAATTGCGATTGTATTGGATTGGATTCAATAGCTTAGATTGAGCTTAATCCTCAACAATATATATACCTTCGTCTGCTTCATTATCAAAAAAAATCATCACCTTCCCATTTCTAAAATTCACTATCGTACGTTTCTGTGATTGTTTTTAGTTTTTTTTTTGTTCTTAGAAACGTTTACCTATTTTATTACTTTATATGTTTTGTATCCTTTACGTAGGTATCGGAGAAGTACATGGCTTTATTTTGTAGATACTACAAATGTATATTCGTAATGTTTTTGAAATCAGAAAATCTCTTCCGTTGCAAATAGAAATCCAACATGTTAAACCAAACTTATGCAACATGGAAGTGATTAAGAATTGATTCTTCATTATAACCCCTTGCTCAGGTCCAGTTATAATGATCAAATATAACCAAATGGAAATTTTGTTTTTGTGTATGCTATTTTCTGATTTCTATCTAAACCCAAAAAAAAAGTAAACGAATCCTTTTAAACCTAGACTTAGATTTAGTTGCTATTTTGGTCTACATATTTTTGTTTTGAATGTTATTTCTATATTTCATGCCTAACCACTTTTGTTTTTTTTTTTATTGTGTTTTGTTTTTGTAGGTGTCTTCAATACACGTTCTTTTGGTATTTGTTATTTGTAGACTATGTATTTGGTTGTTCAACCAGGTTGGTCCGTTTCTTTGGGAAAGCTTTAACCGAATTTATTGGTTTAGATTTTTACGTAAATTTGTTTTCTCCTTTTTAGATTCAGATGGAAAGGTTTTTCATATCATTACCACAAAACCGTTTCTGCTGAAAATTTATGTTTATCACAAATTCATAGATTATATGTTAACGTGGGTATGGAATTTTTTCCCCACGAATTGGTGATTTGCTATGGCGTTTCATACACATTGATGTGAGTTTATGGCACATTCTTTCTAGCCTCTTTGAGGCAATTGAAAGCTATACCATCTGGCCCATATCGTTATGATTTATGTAAAAGTACAACTCCATCGATGTTGGTCTTTCAGTAGTATACATCAAGAAAATCGATATATTTCACTACAAGAAAAATGGGCATTCTTAACTCACGATTAACCCTATGAAAAGGGTATAATAGCGTTTTGATGAATGCTATGTTTACCGGAGCTATCTTAGATACCCCTCTACAATGATTGTTTTTTAATAGCGTTAATAGAATGCTTTAATATATATTTATGTAGCTCATGATTAATGCCAGAATATATGTGTTGTAACTCTTTATTTACGCTATAATATATTGTGGTTTTGCATTATATATTTATAAATATATTTTTTATAATTTTATTTGGTCAACAATAGATATCTAAATATGTTTCTTATTTCATAGAAATCAATAACAAGTCTTACAAAGAATGTCATAATTCAAATGTGAGACAATTACTTGCAAATGAAGAGTTCTAAAAACTAAGCCTGTAAACGGTCTTCATCACCATCATTAACTCCAAACCCTCCCATTTGATAATTGGAATCTCAATACATCTAGCATTCCTTTTTCCATGCAGTATAAACAAAACACAAACTAAATGAGACATTTTAGCTCTAATTTGCACAAGATACTACGAGATTCCTTAAAGAACTACTCAGAATAAGCTACAACACACCTTCTATAGATGAATAGCTACTCAGCTGAAAGAATTCATTAAAAGGCACCTATCTTTATCAGTATCGGCCCAAAAGGGTCTCAAATAAGTAATTGAAGAATCAAAAGAAAAAAATGAGAGAAGATAAATGTAAACAGAGATAAATAAGCATATATGTTTTGTATCTTCACACAAGTCAGCTTAAGAAGCATTCATTTTTATCGATGAGGACGTAGAGATATTGTGAAATGGAATGATCAAAGTTAAGAAAACAGTTTATGATAATAGTTACCTAAGAACCAGATGTAAAGTGAGACGGTTCATTGGACTTTTAGTGATGAGCATCAATCGATTTTTGGTGATGTGGAAGCATCACTATCACGCTCCCTATCATTTCGCTTCTGGATCTTGGAGAACCTAGACAACAAGAAACTACATAAATATTTAGTAAACAAAGAAACCAACCATAATCAAAGAAAAAGACAACAACAGAATCACATGATGTCAAACCAAAAGAATATGAGTTTAAGCTTTTACAATCACAATTTCAAGGAACTAACTGATATATGAAAAGGTCCAATTCTATCTCAGTTCTAGACAACCCCAATTTAAATGCTAGAATGTGCTCAATGTAGAAACAACCAATCCCAATATATGCAACAGTCCAAGCCACATCATCAAAATGCACCAAAAACTAGTGAAACCAATGTTCTTACCTCCAAGTTTTAGTCTGCAGAGTAAGTGTTCAATTGTCGTACCCCTTAGAAAGACCCTTCTGTAATTGAATCCTAATCACAACAAACAAACAAAAAGACTCAATTTCCAAGAACCGAATTAGGGATTTCACAACATAAACTAATGAAAAATAAAACAATCATATACGTTGCATTTTCAATGAAGTCATATGTGGAGAATGTATTGCTATTCCAAACATGTACCTTAATATCCCTAAGACCTTCAAGCAGAGTAAACAAAAACTTCTCTTGGAATACAATCGTTTTTCCAACCATCTGAAACAAGAAATCCATCAAAATTTGATAAATCAGTAAGAATCAAACTAACCCTTTAAGAATCAAATATCTTAACCCTCTAACCCTCTAGGAAAGCAATTTTCTTGATCTGAACGAATCATTTGATTATAGTAATTGATCTTTAAAAGCAAACATTGGTTAAGTTTTTGATTCCAAGTAAAACGACCAACAATTATAGCTTTTGTGGTAATGTGGTACTAAGGTTTACCTCCTCGTCTTGCATGAAGTTCATAAAACCTTCATGGTGATTGTTTGGTGAGCACATTTAGGAGCACAGGCAGTAAGTGTAAGGATTTCGGTCCATGGCACCATAAACAAAGATCATACACTAGAGTAGCTTGTCGTCTGACTAGTTGGATCCCATGAACCACAAGAAAACTTTAACACTAATTCATATAGTATGAACCACTCTCTCATGGATCCTCTCTCTGGTGAAATTAGCAACCTTCTCGATTAGATGGTGGTAATCCTTAAGAAGAATTGGACCTGTCTAGTACGAAATAAAAAACTTAAAAAGATCCTAGCTTAGACTGATTCTTTGAAACCAGATAAGAATCAACAAGAAGAAGCCGATTACCTATTTCTCTGATGGTGAGGGAAGAGATGTTGTTGGAGAATTGAGCACACCGTTGGCCAGTGTATGATGGAGAATTGTATGCTCTCGAAGGAAGTGCAAGGATTATAATGATCAAATATAACCAAATGAAAATTTTGTTTTTGTGTATGCTATTTTCTGATTTCTATCTAAAACCAAAAAAAAGAGTAAACGAATCATTTTAAACCTAGACTTAGATTTAGTTGCTATTTTGGTCAACATATTTTTGTTTTGGATGTTATTCCTATATTTCATGCCTAACCACTTTTTGTTTTTTTTCTTGTGTTTTGTTTTTGTAGGTGTCTTCAATACATGTTATTTTGGTATTTGTTAGGTGTAGACTATGTATTTGGTTGTTCAACCAGGTTAGTCTGTTTCTTTGGGAAAGCTTTAACCGAATTTATTGGTTTAGATCTTTTATGTAAATTTGTTTTCTCTTTTTAATATTCAGATGGAAAGGTTTTTCATATCATTACCACAAAACCGTTTCTGCTGAAAATTTATGTTTATCACAAATTCATAGATTATATGTTAACGTGGGTATGGAGTTTTTTTTCCCACGAATTGGTGATTTGCTATGGCGTTTCATACACATTGATGTGAGTTTATGGCACATTCTTTCTAGCCTCTTTGAGGCAATTGAAAGCTATACCATCTGGCCCATATCTGTTATGATTTATGTAAAAGTACAACTCCATCAATGTTGGTCTTTCAGTAGTAGACATCAAGAAAATCGACATGTTTCCAAGGTTATTGAGCTTTTTCAATGGCTAACTACCATTAGGGTGGCATAAGTTGGTCTATTTGACTTGCAATGTGGATCGTTTTTTTCCAAATTATCTCGCATTCTTTTCCATACAAAATATCCTAGACTTTTCTTGATCTTCTATGGAAATATTTTCATGCTCATCTGTCATGTCAATATTATTGAATGGTTTTGTTCTTTAGAATTTTATATGTTAAGAAATTTAGTTTTCTCAATGGTTTTGTATCCCACGTGCATTCGATGGTTTCAAAGATCTCAAACTTTCCTTATTACTCTTTACATGTAGCTGTCTTCCATATTAGTTTGGGGAGGCACATATGTTTTGATTGAGTTTATATACTTTCGGTGCCAAGTTAGCGGTTTCTAGGTTTCTAGGTGACAAAACAGAGCATCATCGATTAGATGTATGTTCCATCAAATCTCCATCCAAACGATTGTGTTAACAAAGTTTCTTGCAAGATATTATATATTTTCGAACAAAATAAATACTTATTTATGTGTTATTATCATGAATAGCAAGTAAAATAACTTATGATCGGTAAAGTGTTAAATGGGGTATATATCCGATGTCTAATAATTATATTTGTACATTAAAATACTAAATGATTTGGTTATGGTTCTTATACAATATATTAGTGTTTCTCTTATTATCCTTATGTTTATTAATTTTTCTTTTTATTTTAATTTATTATCCCTGATAATACCCCTTAAACGATGTTGAAACTAGCCCTGGGCATTTTAACCGAAACCGAAAAACCGAACCTATACCGAACCGAAAAATGTGGTTTGGTTAGAATTTGGATATATGAAAATATACTAATGGATTTTAGTTTTCGTGTCCAATGGTTATGGGTTTGGTTCGGTTATTAACCGATACCTATTAGGTAACCGATAATCATTAATATATGTATATATTAGTAATGTTATTAATGTTAATAATTACTTATTAACCAAACCCAACTCACCCCACTCACTCAACTATCCGGAAAAAAATAATGCTTATGTATATTCAATACTCTTCTCTAATCTATCTTATCAAACTCAACTTAACTCTTATTTTCAAACTCAACTTAACTCTTTGCTCTTTTTTTTTTGTCAAACAATTATTTGCTCTTTGTTTCTTATTTTCTAGTTCAACTTAACTCTCTACTCTTTAACTGTTTCTTATTTTCGGATTTTAGACTTTTGCTATTTAAATATTTTTTTCTTTAAACTTCTTTTCTCTTATGGATTTAGAATTTGTTATTTTTAAATAGATGCACTCTAATTTGGTTGCTTTTCATATATTTGATACGTTGATTGAATAACATTGAAATAAGTTTATGTTATTTCGGTTCCATATTGGTTTTTTTCCAAATATCCAGACCAAACCAAACCGAAAGATACCGAACCGAACCAAACCGAAAAATATATAAAGACCTATATGGATCTTAAATTTATAAACCGAAATAACCCATAACCGAAATAACCGAACCGAATAAAACCGAACACCTACTATGCCCAGGGCTAGCTGAAACGTTCCATGACCTTGAGAACATCAAGGTGAAAGAGAGACTAAGATGGACGGTGATGTGACAATGGGTTGCAGAGCCACCATGGTAACAAAAGCAATCTAAACAATGGAACAAAAAAACACACGATCAAAAGGAGAAAGTACTATATGAGAAAAAATGATTTGTTTAATAATGAAAAAATAAGAAATATATATAATCTTCTGTATATTAAAAAAAACATTTTGAGTTTAGTGTCAAACTCTCATTTTTTAGATTTAATTAATTAAAATTACTAATTCATACTATACTCATATATATATATCCAAACAATCTAAATTAACTTAATTTATATATCCAAACAAACTATAAACTACTACTATACTCTTATCAAAAGATTCTAACAAAATTTAAATAAGCTACTCATCTAATTAACATAATTACTTTTATTAAATCTATACATATACAATCTCACTATCTAAATACTATTTTGACACACAACACCTATTATAATACATATTACCAAACAATTTCGAAATACAAATTATTTACAAATTAAACACTAAAATAATAATTAATTTATAATATCGCAAATTCGAAACAAATTATACGCAATCTTTCATTTATATATATTTGAGTCATATGATGTATCTTTGAGTCATATACTGTATCTTTGAACAATATGTTTTCTTGGTTTAGTGAAAAAGAACAATCACAAATTTAAATATGTAAAATTGATCTTAAATTTGGTATAAGAAATTTATCAGTAAGCACAAATGATTATTTAACTAAAACTATATTAATTTTATTTGATAAATATTTTAACCCGCTTAAAACGAAGAATGGTTTATAACCATTAAACCCTTTTTCAATTGCATGTATGGAGAAGAATGATCACCTAGAAGTACAATCAGCAGCCTAACACTTTATTAGCTAAAAATATGTCTAGATAATTCCGCGCTTGAGGGGGGCCTGGATCAATAGGGCAACTCCTTTTCAAGTGAGAACCAATAGACTACAACCAGTTAGTTAATATACTGTCATATTCATGTTGTTGTTTCCTTAGCAAGTTAGTTTTCATTTCCATATATAGTACTTAGGGACTTAAGAGCGTTGACTTAAGTCAAAATCCCTAAAAAGAGCGATTATCGTGCAACAAGGCGTCATCTCTTGACGCATCTCATCGTCGTCTTTTCCGACGACGGCTCCTCCGCGATAGCTTCTGCCCAGGCCCACCTCACCTTATGGGGCAGAGAAAACCCAAAAAAAACACAAAAAGCCCTCTCCCTACAAGGGAAATTCACCTCCTTCGAAGTCTAAGTCGTAGCTTAGCTTCTCCGCCCTTGTGCCGCCATCTTCAATGGAGACTCCGGTGACCGTTCTACTAGTGGATACAGCTCCAATAAGCCCTTCACAGGTGCAGGATGGGAGTTTCGTTCCTGTAGGTTCCCTCTTCTGATTCTACTATGACTGGTCCTGTTCGTGAGATCGCTTCACCTGTCGCTGATCCAGAACCTCTGCTTACTCAATCCTCGGCTGGAGAAGCTAAGGATACTGGAGCTGCTCCCATTACAGTTGATGCAGTCAACATAGCTGTTCAAGCTCCGGCTGCAGCTCAGGTCCTTAAGAAACCGGTTGATTCTTGGTGTTCTCTAGTGAAAGGAACCTCGAAGCCTCTGCACAAGAAAGGGAAAGCTTTCACCCTTGATTCAGGTGAAGCTTTTGTTATGATTCTAAACTCGGTTATTGAGAGGAAGATATCTTTTTGGGACTGCTTTATCTTAGGACAATTCTATTCGGATCCTCCTTCTCAAGATACTTTACACAACATCGTAAACAGTATCTGGAGTAAGCAATACAAGGATATTTCAGTTTCAAAAATGGAGGGTCACTCTTTTCTGTTTAGAATTTCGTATAAGTTAACCCGGGCCAGAGTCATCAGTCAACGGCTATGGTAATTCAGGGACAAACCATGTTTGTTGATAGTTGGGAGCCTGGTGTTGTCCCTGCAAAGCATGAGCTTACTTCTGCACCTATCTGGCTGGAGCTTAGGAAATTACCTTTTCAGTTCTTCCATGAAGAAGGATTAGAACGTATTGCAGGGCTAGTTGGTGATCCTAAATTTCTTCACCCCTCGACTGCAAATAAAACCAACTTGGAGGTGGCTAAGGTCTTCACCATCATTGATCCTAGGAGACCATTGCCTGAAGCAGTTAATTTCCAGTTAGAGTATGGTGAGATAGCTAGGGTACTTGTGTCTAGTCCCTGGATGCCCCCAATTTGTGAGCATTGCAAAGAGATTAGACCCAACATTAAAAGATGACACAAAGGCCCAAGACACTGTAATGTCTGTAAGACCCGTGATCATGATGGTGGAAGCTGTACTGGTGTTCCTAAGCCGCATACCAAGGCTAAGAAAACTAGAGAGGAAGGTCGAGGAGTAAAGTTTGGTCTAAGAACAAGCAGGCCCAACAACCCATTGTGACTGTTCAAGTGGTTCCTTTTGCAAACTCTGGTCTGGGTTCCTCTAAAGACTTTGACAAGGGTGAATCAAGTTTTCCAAGTCTGCGAGACAACCCTCCTGAGCCTGGCATTGCTCTACAAGCTAATGCAATGGTAGTGGCTGGAAGGAGCATAACCTCATCGGAAGTAGAGGTTGATTCTTCAGATGTTTCCTCTTCTGAGTTTGATGATGAAGAGTATGGAGCTTTTTTGGAGGTGAATAAAAGAGGAAAGAACAAGCCAGTTAAGTGGCAATCTGGTACAAATGGTACTGGGGGCAAGGGCCCGAAACACTAATTTTTTTTTATGTGTGTAGACATCTTTTGTTGGAACGTTAGGGGTTTCAATGTACAGAAACATCGTACGGGCTTTAGGAAGTGGTCTAAGAAGAATAGAACTATTTTTGGGGTCTCATTGAGACTCATGTGAAGCAGCTAAAGAGTGTGAAGTTCATCAAAGAAGTATTTCATGGCCGGTCTTTTGAAGCCAACTATAGTTTTTCTGAGTTAGACAAGATTTGGGTTATGTGGCACCAAAGTGTTGTGGTTTCTGTCATCTCTAAGTCTCTACAAATGAACTCTTGTGAAGTGACTTGGCCTGTCTCTCAGAAGAAGATGTTGATTTCAGTAGTGTATGCTTCTACTAGTGTTGTGGAAAGGAAATCTTTGTGGAGTGAAATCCTTTTACTCTCTTCTAACCAAGCAGCCAGAGACTTACCTTGGGTGGTGTTGGGTGATTTCAACCAGATATTGTTTGCAAATGAGCATTCTAAGCCACCAAGTATGAATGTGAACAGAATGATGATGACCTTTAGTGATTGTCTGCTGGATGCTGAGGTTTTTGATCTAAACTTCAGAGGTACTACTTTCACATGGTGGAATAAGAGTAAAAGCAGACCAATTGCAAAGAAGCTGGATCGCATCCTGGTAAATGATAAGTGGATGGAGAAGTTCCCCAATTCTGTTGCTTCTTTTGGCAGTCCTGAGTTCTCTAATCATGCCTCTCTCGCTGTGATTTTTGAACCCCAGGTTATGAAGATGAGAAAGCCGTTCAGATTCTATAATCTACTTCTCAGGGATGACAACTTCTTACCTCAAATTGCCCATTACTGGTTCTCCTTTAATGTAGTGGGTTCATCAATGTTCATAGTCTCTCAGAAGTTGAGAATGCTGAAGAAGCCTATACGGGAGTTTATTAAAGACAACTACTCACAGATAGAAAAGAGAGTGCTTGAGGCGCATGCCAGCATGTTGAAGGCACAAGATGACATGCTCTCTTATCCGTCTATAGCTAATGCAGAGGCTGAGTTGTCAGCAGTGAGTAGATGGACAACCTTGGCTAGTGCAGAGGAGTCTTTTTTCCATCAGAGAATGAGTATTAACTGGCTTGCACTAGGAGATAGTAGTACCAACTATTTCCACCGCATGGTTAACTCTAGAAACACAACAAATTTGATCTACTTTCTTCTTGATAGTAATAGAGGCAGAATTGATAGTCAGAAGGAGATATTGGACCATTGTGTGAGCTACTTCTCTGAGTTGCTGGGGAGCCCTGTGGATTCACCGTTATTCAAGCAAAGCGATCTTGATATGATCCTTCCCTTTAAATGCTCACCTGATCAGCAACTAGCCTTGACAAGAGCTTTCACCTCTGAGGATATTAGAGCAGCTTTCTTCTCCTTACCCAGGAATAAGACAAGTGGACCTGATGGGTTTTCTTCAGAATTCTGCACTAGTTACTGGACAGTTGTAGGACCTTAAGTGATTGTTGCAGTTCATGAGTTCTTCTCTTCTGGCAAGATCCTTAAGCAGTGGAATGCTACAAATCTTGTTCTCATTCCAAAGATCCCTAATGCTGCTTCAACAACTGACTTCAGACCAATATCATGTTTGAATACGTTATACAAAGTCATCTCCAAGTTGTTGGCATCTAGACTGAAGGGTATTCTCCCACAAGTTCTGCTTGCTACTGATCTTGTTCAAGGGTACAATCTGAGTAGAAATGAACCTAAAGGAATGCTGAAGGTGGACCTTAGAAAGGCTTTTGATTCTATAAGATGGGATTTCATTATGGATACGCTTAAGGCTATAAATCTGCCAGACAAGTTCATTAGTTGGATCTCTGAGTGTGTTACTACGGCCTCCTTCTCAGTCTCAATTAATGGCTCAGTTGGTGGGGTTTTTTAGAGTACAAAGGGTATTAGACAGGGTGATCCCTTGTCTCCTTACTTGTTTGTCCTGGTGATGGAAGTCTTCTCCCAATTACTCTTATTCAGGTATGACTCTGGCTACATAAAATGTCATACTAAGACCTCAGAACTACATCTGTCCCATCTCATGTTAGCAGATGATGTCATGATCTTCTTCGATGGTTCATGTTCATCGCTGCATGCTATCTCAGAGTGTCTTGATGATTTTGCTCGTTGGTCTGGCTTGATGGATAATTCTACCAAGACTGAGCTGTTTACTGCGGGTTTGGACCTTTGTCAATCCACAGTTATGGCTAATTATGGATTTGCAAATGGGTCCTTACAAATTAGGTATCTGGGACTACCACTAATGTCAAGAAAGCTACAAATATCTGAGTACAGCCCCTGCTAGACAAGCTTATATCCAAGTTCAGATCATGGGCTCCTAAGATCTTATCTCTCTCAGGTCACCTCCAGCTCCTCAGCTCTGTCATTTTAGGCCTTATAAACTTTTGGCTCTCAGCTTTTATACTCCCTAAAGGTTGTATTCGCAACATTGAGTCTATTTGTTCAAGGTTCCTCTGGTCAGGAAACATTGACAAAAATAAAGGGGCAAACATAGCTTAGTCGACTGTTTGCTTACCAAGACTTGAAAGAGGTCTTGGACTAAGAAGGTTATCATTGTGGAATAGAGCCTTATGCTTGCGCTTCATTTGGTTGGTATTCTCTTCTTCTGATTCCCTCTGGGTGGCTTGGCAGAGGACCTTTAGACTTGGTTCTAAGAGCTTCTGGGTCTTGAAGGAAAACCAATCTGATTCTTGGACCTGGAAGGAGCTTCTTAAGATGCGGCCTCTTGCTATCAGATTCATAAAGGGGATTCTTGGTAATGGTCAGGACATTAGCTTCTGGCATGATGTTTGGACCCCTTTTGGAAAATTGATCACTTATTTGGGACCAAATGGACCAAGGAGCTTGACTGTCCTTCTTCAGGCTAAGGTTGCATACGCAGTTGGTCCCTCTGGTTGGACCCTTGCTTCTCCAAGGTCTGATCGAATGCTAAACCTTCATGTGTTCCTCACAGGATTTATCCCACCAAGTCAAAATTAAGTAAAAGATGTTTATGAATGGGTTACTGGTGGAGTTGGAAGTGATATGTTCTCGGTTGCAAGTACTTGGGAAGAAATTAGACCAAGTGGTGATACTAAAGTTTAGGCAAATCTGATTTGATACAAGGGTTATATTTCAAAGCATGCTTTCACAATGTGGGTGGCAAATTATGATCGTTTGCCAACAAGAATGAGACTAGCCTCTTGGGGCATGAATGTGCCAAAGGTTTGTTGTCTTTGCTCTGTTGAGGATGAAACAAGGGCTCACCTTCTTCTAAGGTGTGATTATAGTAGAGAAGTGTGGAAGTTGGTAATGACGGTTCTTGACCCTAATGCACTTATGTTGATGACATGGTCTGAGTTGCTCTCGTGGATCAAGTTGCATACAGTCTGAACACCAACTACTCTTCGCAGACTGGCAGTGCAGACTACTATTTTTCATCTTTGGAAACAGCGGAATAATCTGCTTCACAATGCCATATACTTACATGTGGCCACTGTTTTCAAAGGAATTGATAGAGAGATCAGAAACTCAATTGTGGCAAGAAAACAGAGGAAGAACTTCACAAATCTCCTACAGATTTGGTTTAGTGGTTAACTCCTCTTTTGTTTGCCTTGTGGTGCCTTAACCAAATCTTATTCTACCTTATTTTTAGTTTCTTTTTGCCTTGGTAGAACATTCTAGATTACAATCTTATAAATCAACTTTTATTTCTTAATGATATTAATTCTTTAGCAACAAAAAAAATATATATATAAATATATATATATATATATATATATATAATTTAGGACTTTTGGGTTCAAAGGTTTCAAAAGACGTGAACATATTTGAACTATTCTTAGGTGCCACCTTGCACGTGGTGTCTATGTGGTGGCTCATGAGGAAGAGAAACTCATGTTCTAACTTCCTTATCGTCAACATCTCTTGGTTTCTACATATTTTATCAATTTTTGTTTTAGAACACAATATTCTATATGTTTGTGTTTAAAAGAAAAAAAATTGTTGGTTCTTAATTTTTATTTATTCAATATGCTTAGAAACTGAATATATATTTTTTGATTTAGAAAATATAACAATTTGTTTCAGTTTAGATATGATTTATACCCATATCAGAATATCTTCTTACGAAAAAACTATAGTCAGCTATATCTTAAATTTTTAAAAGCTTATCCTTATTGTATTTATCCCCAATATTCCAAAAAAATTCCAATATCAATGTTAGAACACAAAAGATTTTGTTCGCAAGTAAACATTTTTATAAGACAAAGAAGAATAAGTAGAAAACAAGAACAAAAAAAAAATGAAGAGGGAAACAAAAAAATCAGAAATTTAATTATCAAAATTTTAATGTCCAAGCATACACGAGTACAAATTCTAAAAGTTTCTTTTGGTTATTCGTGAAGATCTAGATCTATTCAGAAGATGATGAATGTTAGTTCTGTGTGCGACTAGAGAATGTATATTTTCTTTTGTCTTGCATTTTAGTCGTATGCGATTTTATGCAAGGATTATAATAAAACGTAATACTCAAAATCGATAAATATAAGTTCACTTCTTATCGCATATATAATGGGTTTGGTGAATTTTATGGAAACCGTATTCTTTTGATATTTACTTTAATATTTCTAAAATAATTATTGGAATAGCAACGTAACAACATCTAAAATTTTCACTTTTATATTACGTGTTTGTAGTCATCCGTATTCTTTTGCATATTGTTTGGGTTAACATCAAAAATAACTTTTTTTGCGTTGGATTTATATATAAATTATGAGCGTATTTGTGTGAACAAAGAGTAGGAGATACGTTGCATTGATTTATAAATCATATTTCTATTCCGTCAAATCAATTGGTCAAATTTAACCTACCCACATTCTAAGTGAATCGTACTTTTATGAATTCAATTTATTTAAGACCAACAAGTTTAGACAAACGATCTTTTTATATCATTTTATATTTTATATACAATTGTGAGGATTTAGTGCTCTTTCAAGAATTTATTTTAAATCGACTATTTATATCATTCAACATTTGACAGTTTGATGACCGACGCCACTGCGGACGGAAGTAATCGACTATTGAGATGACCGACGCCACTGCGGACGGAAGTAATCCACCAACCGATCGTAGATTGTTAGGTTGATCACCAGAGGATCGTTGTGGGGACGGTCAATTCCTTCGGCGTCCTGTTCATCGAAGGTGATTGGGAGTAATTGGTTGGTTGAGTGTTTCACTGGTGCGGAAAGGTTTACGCTCACTTCGGCGCGCCGTTGGTACGCTTCGATCGCTGAAACGTTGTCGGCGCAGTACTGCGATCCTCCCATTATCATATTAAGGACACGCTGGGAACCTTGGTGGTCGGGATTGTTGTCTCGGCGTGGTCGTTTGGAGTTTTCGCCTTCTTCTACCGCCGGTGCTTGTTCGGTGGCCGGAGCCTTTACGTCTTCCAATTTAAAATCGGATAAGTTGAAGTCACCTTTTAGATTTCCAGCGGTCAACCTGGTGGCTAGTAACTTTCCCAGTTCTCGGCATCTTATGGTAGTATGCCCAGCTGCTTTGTGGAAATCACAATACAGCTTTTCCTCGTAATTGCTCTGGTCTCTGGTCCAGGTGTTGTTCCAGGTTCCTCTACCGCGTCCGCGGCCGCGGCCTCGGCCACGACCAGATCCTGACAATTCTATCTGATAGTTGTGAGATCCGGTAAATCCACCCTCGTGCCGAACGAAGCCGGGATTGTTCTTTTTTGGTGCGGGGGTGATCGATTCATTGGTCTGTTTCGGCTTTGAAACTTTCGGAGTCCTAGCCAGAATCGCGTCCTCGACTCTTACGTAATCGGCGGAGCGATGAAGGGCATCTTGAATGGTGGTTGGTTCCCGTACCATCAAATCCTGCCAGAAGGCGGAAGGGCATCGGAGTGCTTCTTTTAAGGCTGCTAGCGCAGACTCGCTTGTCACTCCTTCCACCTTTGAAAGCATGGTTCTGAATCTCTTCATGAAATCGCCCAAACTCTCGTTTTCGCCTTGTTTCGTGGTCCACAGCCCTCCGTCGTAGACTCTACGCTCCGCGAATATACTGTAGTGTGTCACGAACATCTCCGAGAGTTGATAGAAGTTGTCAATGGAGTTTTTCTTCTGTCGATAGAACCACTGGAGCGCAGGACCCTTCAAACTTTTGACGAACATCTTGCAGTAGCCGGCATCTTTCTCATGTTCTCTGAAGTTTGCTCTTCCCATGGAAACTTCGAAGGCCAAGAGGTGGTTTTGTGGATCGGTGGTTCCCTCATAGAACGGGAGCTTGACCCTTCCAGGGTCGGAGATTTTTGTTTTTGAGATGTGCTCGGCGAACGGCGTGTTGCGTGCTTCCTGGAGTACACGGTCGACGTCTGGTGCCTTTCCGGCGGTGTAGTGCATTTGTGATTTCATGTCCGAGAGCTTTTGTTCTATGTGTGCTCGCATCTGGGTCATCTCGGCCTTGTGCGCTTCGAGTAGCGCTCTCCGTTCTTGATGAAAGTCGGATGGCTCGGCCCTGAGGGTGTTCTCCTCTTCTGCGACGAGGTGTCTGGCGTATTCTGCGTCCGCGTCTTCTTGGTTACGTGGTCGAACTCTTCTTGTTGGTGTATCGCCAGTGCTTCGTGTGCGAGCGCCTTCCCTTGAAGGTGGAGGGTTGTTGTTTCCGCGGGCGTCAACGCGTTCGGGAGTCTGATCTCCGACCTGTTGCGTCGGCAGCGGTGGTAGATCTCCTCGGGACCTCGGCTTAGTACGCGGAGTTGAGAAGCGGAGGGCGTGTGGTTTGAACTGTCGAGTCGAGCGCCGAGGCCTTGTTGTTCTTCTGCGGGCGAGGAGTGTTTCGAACATCTTCTTTTATCTCAGTTAAGGGTTCCGGGTTTGTAGTAGGGTTTGTGACAGCCTCCTCTCCTTCGGGATTATCTCTGCGCGGCGAAGACTCGTTCTCTCTTTCCGTTTCGCTGGACATCTTTCTGGATCCGATGCGTAACGTGGTTTCGGTTTGTGTCAGAAAGTCTCTTGTCCCCTTGGTCGGCGCCAATTGTGAGTGCTAGATCCTACACAATAAACTTGTCAAGAGTTCTAAGGGAGCAGAGGTTTCTTTGAACGAAATCACGTAGGTAAAGATCGAAATAGTAGTTTTTGTTATTGCTGTTTTGCGCGAAGCGTATCAGAATTTTCTCCTGCCTTTGAATGAGGCTTACAAGATATTTTTATACATGCCTTAAGTCGGCTAGGCCTGTTTAAAGATAAGTGCCAAGAAACCTAATTCTTCGGGATATGGTCCTTCCATAGTCGGCGGCTGTTTTAGGGCTTCTGTCCTCGTCCTCGTTCTGGGCCTAGGCCTGACAAGCCGTCTAGGCCCGAACTTATTGATTTTGCTGCTACGTTGTCCTAGGACTCTTGGCGCGCCATTTCTGGAGCCTGGGCTCTCTGAGCTCGTTCTTCGTAAAAGCAATGCTTGCCTTCATGAGCCTAGGTCCTCCCAGAATTTGACAGCACTAGTCCTGGTGTCCTGCGCGTGGTAAAGAACACCTAGCCATTTTCTTGGTAATCTCACACGGGGTGAGATTTGACCCCAACAGTTAGCCCCCCAGCTCAGCAGTATCAGTTCGGATGATGCTGAGTTTAAGGAGAAAAAGGTGAAAGTGGGGTTCTCAAGAAAATGTGGCCAAGTTCCGAACAAGGCTATCCCCAACAGCACCACTCAAGTTACTACGCTTTCACGTTTGCGAATGATGCTTGGCTTGGTGTAGACCTAACAGACCTGCTTTCTTTGAGAAGATTTGCGAAGCTGGTTCTTTGGCTTGAAAACTTTGATCTCTTTTAATCGTCAAAAAGGTTATTTCCGATTGCCTAGGATTATTAATGCTAAGGCGCGGCATTAATGGCTATATATTGGCCTTCCCCTTCTCATTTCTTTCATAACTTCATTCTTCCAGAAAATAAAAGGTATACTGTCCCTTCCTCTCTCTCTTCTCTCTCCTTCGTTTTTATTTTTACTTAGAAAACTAGGGTTTAGTCTTCCATTTTTGCCGCCGTCGTCTCTTCGTATCGCCGAGAGAGCGCCGGAGCCTCGCCGTCATTGGTCCCTGATCCTTCCGTCCTTGATCCACGTTCTCGTATTGCAACTTGCGTCGGTCTTAAACCCAAGCCGAGGCCGAGACTCGAGCTTCAGTCTTGTCTTTAGACTTCGGCTCGCGCTATCGGTCCTCGCCTTTCAGACGGATCCTGGGGTCTGGGGTCAAGCCGAGGATTCTGAAGCCGAGGCTAAGATTCGAGATACGCGCGTTCGTCCCAACTCGCCCTTGTCTCAGAGCCGAGGCTGGATTCGACAAAGACGAAGAGCCCTCGTCCTGAAAGCGACGAGGAACCCAATCGTCCGTGTTCGACTCGTCCCTATCTCGGAGCCGAGGCTTGATTCGACGAGGACGAAGAGTCCTCGTCCTGGAAAAAGTCGAGGAGACCACTCGTTCGTGTTCAATTTGTCCTCGTCTCAGAGCCGAGGCTTGTCCTGACGAAGGCGAAGAGTCTTCCCGAAAAATCCGACGATTCCATCTTCTCGCGTTCGACTCATCCTAAGGAAACCAAGGAATCTAGACTAGTTTGAAACGCCGAGGACTCCGAATGTCGAAGTCATCGTCATCATTCGAGAGGTTCTTAGAAGCCGTATTGAGGCCGAAGACAATCCATCCCGACGGTCCAAGTCGAGCCCCGGTTAATGCTTGTTCCGATGCTGCCTCGAGTTCCTGGTTGCGCCCTTGTTCCAAACAGAGAGAAGGATCCCAGGCTTCGGATAAGCACCCAAGTAGCCCGCCTACCGCCGACGAACAAGTAAATGCTATTACAATTGGCGAGGACGAGCTAACTGCCGATGAGCCAATCCTTGTGGATGTTAAAGCCGAAATGGAGGAATTCGACAATGCCGTGGAGCGGAGGAGGCTCGCTCACCACTCCGGTTCGAGGAAACGAGCTCCCCGTCGATCTCGGAGAAAACCGCGTCCCAAAAAGTTCAGAATTCCGGAGCCACCAGGTTCGACTATTTCAGACGAGAAGTCACTTGGTTTTATGAGGCGAAAGTGTTCCATTTCCGATGAGATAGAACTCAGGGTTCCATCGCCCTCTGATCGTGCTGACCAGCCTCCGGAAGGTTATTTCACGCTATACGAGAGTTTTTTCGACGCTGCGTACCTTTGGTTTCCCATTCCACTCGTAATCCTTGAGTTCCTCGCGAAGTTCTACGTCTCGATCTCGCAAATCACTCCTCATGGAATTCGTCACTTGGTAGGATACCTCATTCCAAGTTACGAGTGCGAAGAGAACCTGACCGTCGATCATCTTCGAAACTATCTCGATCTTCGTCGCTCTCCTCCCAAAGACAAGCTGTTATACTATATCAATCCTCGGAAGGACTTCCGGATCTTCAATGGCTTTGTTAGCAAAGACCGTCAATGGGCGGACTTGTTCTTCTATGTCCCGGTCTGTAGCGAGACTTTGGGAGAAGGGGTAGACTTGATACGAACACGATGGACTAGGAAGGGTAGTTGATTTTATTGCCTAGGACTGACCCTGCCTTGCGTATTGCTCCTTTTCCTTGTTTTCCTTATACATTATCTTCTAAGTGTTTTTCCTTTTTTGTTGGTTTTGCAGTGAGTAACGTGATTCTTAAGACTCCCGACAATACGCAAGCCGTCCATACACTCTTAGCGTCTCAAGGGTGTAACTGGGACAAACACTTCTCTCTACGGCGTGTTGAGAAGGCGAGAGCTTTCTTCGGTGGTTCTTCAGTTTCAAGCTTCTTCTTTCCAGACTCCCCCGAAGCTGATCAGTCAGAAATGGGGAAGAGGTCTTTCCGGGACTTAGCAGCTGGTAGTGCGGGTACTTCAAAGGCATCTGTACCGCCGAGAGATTCCTCGGCGCCGAGGGCAACTCCTACGCCCAGCGCGGCCCGCGATTTGGTGCCGAGCGCATCTGAGGCTCCAAACATCACGCCGAGCGATACTGCCCTGTTGCCAAAGAAAACTGCGCGTGTATCGTCGAGCCTCGTCCTCGCTATGCCAGCCAGCGATCCCAAAGTCGCGCGTCCCTCTGCTCCCTTGGCCATTTCTCATTCTGGAGATGATGTTAGGAGGAAAGCCAAAGGAAAGTCTCAAGATGCAGGTGCTGACCACCGAGGGAGCGAGCCCCAGAGTGCGGACGGAAGAGAACCGAAGAGGCCGAGGACCGATCCTCCTTCTCCTGCAAAAGTTTCTCAGTCAGTTTTCGACGATGACTCTGCAGCTGCGCGTCTCTTCGCCACCTTAGCCTTCCCGGACGACCTTGTGGTCCTGTTCAGGGATCATCCTCTTCTAGTACGATGTCTCGCGCCGGACTTAGGGTGAGCCCTTTTGTTTACACTTTATTTAGCCAATCAATAGAGATTTTTTTTTTTTTTTTTTTTTTTACTTCTCACTCTCTTCTTTTCACATCCAGTTTCTGGCCTTTGTGAACCGCGTATGTCATGAGCTCGAGGATGAAGCTGAGAGACATAAGCTCCGCGCCGACGTCTGTGCGAAAAAAGAGTCGGTCGCGAAGGCCGAGCGTAACAAGTATGCTGATAAGCTGGAGAGGCGGAATAAAGAGCTTGAGAGGGCTCTTGGTGACAACGAGAGACTTCGTGCGCAGAACGAGGAGTTGTCGAGGAAGCTTGAGGCTGCCGAAAAGAGTGCCAGCAACTCGCTCAACTGTCTGTCGGACCGCAACGCTCAGGTCGCAGCGCTGAAGGCGAAGGTTGGAAAGAAAAGGACGGAACTGAAGACGGCCAAGGTTCTGATCGTTGATCTCTATGAACAATTTGCTGCTGCGAGGGCTAAACTTGAGGAACTTAAAGGCGTTCCGCAAGACAGAATGGTCTTCCAGATCCAGAGGGAAGCCAATCTTGACTTTGTGAAACAGCTTATGGGGCTGATTCCGGAGAGGAAGGTTCCCAAGCTCGAGGACGAACTCGCATCTCTTACTGCAGACGTGGAGGCACATGCGGGCGACGAGGAGTACTTCGATAAGCTGATGGAGTCCCTCGGAGAATGCTTGGACGTTGTTCTTCCCGAGGTTGTTTTCTTTCACTTTTGCTTAAGTGTGTGCTTTTGAAGGATTTTTTATGTCTGACCGTTTGTTTTTCGGGATCCTCTTTCAGTTCGCCAAGCCTTCGACACGGAACCGAGACGTACCGCTTGAGAAGCTCGCAGCGGATGCTGGTATCGCGGATGTCTCTGGATCGCATATGCATTCGGAGAGCGCAGGCGGACTCTTGCAGGTTTGGCGCGGATGAATTAATCTTAGAGATTTCTTTTAGAATTTTTGCGAGTTCGATCCCAAAGTTTCCCTTTTTCTTTTGCAGGAGATGAGAATTGACAGCGCTGGATTGCTGAAGGACCTCATGATTAGCGAGGATGGCCGCATGTCCTTTGCTGGCGAAGACGAAGTCGAGGAGCCCGTAGTTGCAGTCGAGCACAACCTAGCTGAGGGGACCGAGAGTGCCGGGGCCGAGAAGATTGCTTCTGGTGATGACGGAATTAAGAAGGCTGATTCCGAGAAAGTGGGTGAGGACGAAGAGGCCCACTCCTAGATTCGAGATTGTCTGTTCCTCTTTTTCTTTTCTTTTTGTTTACTCGGATTTTTAGGACTTTGAATTTTTTTTTATTTTTTGGACTCCTGCCCTTTTTTGTTTCTTTTGCTTTGTTTCATGGATGTATATTTCCGGATGTTTTCGGACCAGGCTTTTTTGGTAAAAAGAACGTAAGTCTTTTTTGTTTTGGTTATAACCGCGTTGCTGGGTTTGCAGAACATCTGTTGATTTTTGACCAACGTTGTTGTTGGGTTTTTACGGAGTAATCGTTTGGGTGTACAGATGCGCACCTCTTTGGACGCGCCTGCTCCCGAATGAACACTCATTATTTCTATAGCGCGCTGTATCCGAAGTTGGATGTTTGGTAATAAGAATCTGCAGATTTTTGTTGCGTTTGAGGTCTCGCCACTGTGGCCAGCAGTGGCGGTTGGCGATGGCATGGTCTGTTTAGTAAGACTTTTATCCGATCCGAAGGAAATGCCAAATAAGAAATGTGACAAGTAAAATTTCGAAAAATGCGAATGCATTGAACTCTTACTTTCACGAAAGCGTGTTACAAGAAAGCGGGAGTATATGAGCATACGCACCCCACTCCTCCCCCCCCCTTTTTTTGGAGGGGGGCAACTGAACCCATCCGAAAATAGGCTGCCTACGTACCCTTTGCAGGGATCAAGTCACTCGTAGTTCATGTAGCCTCGTACCCTTTTTTTTTTTTTTTTTTTTTTTTTTTGAAGCAAAGTCTCTAGTCTATCATTGTACTAATGGTAGTATGTCTTCAAGTGCTTTGCGTTCCACGAATTTGGAATGGGAGCGCCTGCCATGTTCGCTAGTTCGTATACGCCAGGTCTGACTACCTTCGTAACTTTGTATGGTCCTTCCCAGTTGGCTCCGAGTTTGCCAGCGTTGAGTTCTGCGGTGTTCTGAAATACTTCTCGCAGGACCAGATCGCCTTCGTGAAATCGTCTTTCCCTGACGTTGGAGTTGTAGTATCGAGCGGCTGCGTTCTGGTAGTTCGCGATTCTGATTAATGCTTGGTCGCGCCGTTCGTTGATGAGGTCCAGCTCGTCACGCAACAACAAGTGGTTTAACCCTTCTTGACCGGGGAGGAGGTAACGCCGAACCCCTGGGAATTGGACTTCGGAGGGAATGACGCACTCTGTCCCGTAAACCAAGGCGAATGGTGTTTCGTTGGTGGCTCGTCGTGGCGTTGTGTGATGAGACCATAAGACCCCTTCAAGCTCGTCGACCCAACGACCTTTTTTGGCGTCGAGACGTTTCTTAAGGCCGTCAAGGATCGTTTTGTTGGCTGCCTCAGCTTGGCCGTTGCCTTGGGGATATCTTGGCGTAGATTTGCTGAGCCGGATCTTCCATTTTGCGCAGAATGTTTCGAAACGGTTGGAGATGAACTGATAGCCGTTATCCGTTACGATTTCGTATGGCACACCGAAACGACTGATGATGTTTCTCCACACGAAACTTTCTACGTGTTTGTCCTTTATATTAGCGTATGCTTCGGCTTCGACCCATTTGGAGAAATAGTCGGTTAAAACCAGTAGAAAGCGTTTCTGTTTGGATGGATGGAGTGGCCCAACGATGTCCATGGACCAACGCATGAACGGATAGGGAGAGGTGACAGATGAGAGCGTCTCGGCCGGTTGGTGGATTTTAGGAGCGTGGCGCTGGCATTTCTCGCACTTCGCTGCGAACTTCTCGCAATCTCGTACCATTGTAGGCCAATAGTGGCCATGGCGTTTAATCTTAATAGCTAAGGCGCGTCCTCCCGAGTGGTTGCCGCAACACCCGTTGTGGACTTCTGCCATGATCTGCCTTGCCACCTTGCCTTCGACGCCAGCAAGCAAAGGGCCGGATAAACTCCATCGGAAGACATTGCCGTCGAGTAAGATATATCGGGCAGCCTGCGCGCGTAACTTGCGAGCTGCCCATTTATCTTTCGGTACCTCGCCTTCGTCAATGTATCCCCGGATTTGATCCATCCAATTCTCGTCGCAGCCGTACTCGGGCTCGGTAACGATTGTCGAATCTCTGTCCGGGTCGGTTGTTTCGATCGGAAGTCGTGATGGATCCGGATCTGTTTGGGTTGGTGGATTACTTCCGTCCGCAGTGGCGTCGGTCATCTCAATATCCTTGTCACTTTTCTCTTTCATGTTTCTGGCGGCTTGAGATCGGGTGGTGATAGCGAGGCTTAGCGCGGGCAGGATGCTGGGAAACTCGATGAACTCTACTGGTATGGTTCTCTTTAGAGCCGGATCCGAGGTGGATGCAAGATTTGCCAAGGCGTCAGCGTTAACGTTCTCTCCTCTCGGAATTCGCGTGAGCGTGAATTTCGTGAATTGTGCGGATAATGCTTTCGCTAAGACTAGATAAGCTTCCATACGTTCGTCTTTTGTAGCGTACTCTCCGCTAAATTGGTTGACTACTAACTGTGAATCGGAGAACACGCTGATTTATGTGATGTTGAGTGCGTGGGCTAGACGTAATCCGGCCAGGATGGCTTCGTATTCGGCTTCGTTGTTTGATGCCCTGAAGCCGAGTCGAAAGGATTGTTCAAGGATTTCTCCGGCCGGGGATGTCAGTCGCACCCCAACGCCGGAGCCGCTTTTAGACGAAGAACCGTCCACGTGGAGTTGCCATTCTCCGGATGACGCTACTTCTTGGGGGGTGCCCTCTTTGGTGGTACCTCCTTCGGGGAGTTCGACGAGAAAATCGGCTAACACTTGGGATTTAGCGCAGGACCGTCCGCGATATTCGATGTCATATTCACTGAGTTCAACTGCCCATTTGGCTAGCTGGCCTGACTGACTTGGACTATGGAGAACGGAGCGTAGCGGGAATGTGCTGAGGACGATGATTGAGTGGGACTGAAAGTAGGGCCTCAACTTTCGTGCCGCCATAACAACAGAGAGTGCAAGCTTCTCCAGCTGAGGGTACCTTGTTTCCGCGTCCGTTAGTGTCTTGCTAACATAGAAGATAGGCTTCTGCTCGCCTCGTTCTTCTCTTACGAGTACTGCGCTGACGGCCGTACTAGATACAGCGGTATACATGAAGAGGGGTTCGCCGTCTTCTCGTTTGGATAGGACTGGAGGGGTTGCCAGGTATTCTTTGAGTTGCTTGAAGGCGTCCTCGCATTTTTCTGTCCATTCGAACTGTTTGTTGGCGCGTAGCGTGTTATAGAAAGGGAGACATTTGTCGGTAGATTTTGAAATGAACCGATTCAGCGCTGCTACCCGTCCCGTGAGTCGTTGGACTTCTCGCTTGTTTTTCGGTGAGGCCATCTGGACTAGTGCGCTGATTTGCTTTGGATTGGCCTCGATACCCCGATGAGTGACTAGATATCCCAGGAATTCGCCTGAAGTGACTGCGAACCTGCACTTTGTGGGATTCAGCTTCATGTTGTGTAGATTCAGTTGTTGAAAACACGCCTCCAAATAAGAGACGTGGTCCTCTTCCTTCAGGGATTTTACCAACATGTCGTCGATGTAAACCTCCATGGTCTTCCTCAGCTGGTTTCCGAACATTTTGTTTACCAGTCGTTGGTATGTTGCCCCTGCGTTTTTGAGCCCGAACGGCATTACTTTGTAACAGTATATGCCGCGATCGGTGATGAATGCCGTTTTTTCGCGGTCGTCGGGATGCATCATGATCTGGTTGTAGCCAGAAAAAGCATCCATGAATGATAACAACTTGTTACCGGCCGTCGCCTCCACTAGGCGATCGATGTGCGGAAGTGGGAAGCTATCTTTTGGACATGCTTTGTTTAAGTCGGTGAAGTCGACGCAAACACGCCACTTCCCGTTCTTCTTCTTTACTACGACTGGATTTGCGAGCCAGTCAGGGTATTTTACCTCGGTGATCGAACCAACGCGTAAGAGACGTTCTACTTCGTCGTTTACGGCTTTTGCTCTTTCTGGTCCGAGTTTCCTTCTCTTCTGCTTGATTGGTTTGAAGGTTGGATCCACATTGAGTTCGTGGCTAGCTATATTGATGTCGATTCCAGGCATATCCTCGGCTGCCCACGCAAAAGTGTTGACGTTCTTTTTGAGGAGGGATACGAGCTTGTCCCTGATTTCTTCGTTTAGCTCCGATCCGATTTCCACGCAACGTTCCGGATGATCATCGTCGATAATAACTGAGATTACCGGTTCGCAGAGTGGTCGTTCTTCTTCCTCGCGGTCATCTCTGGTTTGCATTTGATATATGACGTTTGACAGACCCTTTGCTTCTTCGCGGTTGGTTTTCATTTTCTTTCTTTTGCTAGGGGCAGAGGAAGTATCCCCTTTCTCCGGGTTGCGTAGCCTGTGCTCGGCCATGAAACACATTCTAGATTCCTTCTGGTTCCCCCATATGGTTTTCACGCCAAGAGGTGTCGGGAACTTTAGGCATAGATGATAGGTCGATGGAACAGCTCGCATTAAATTGAGCCATGGCGTACCCATTATCATATTGTAGATTGCAGGATGATCAAACACTGAGAAGTCGACCATTTTCTTGACATTGCCGGCCTGGACAGGTAGGCGAATTGTCCCTATTGTCATGGTCGTTTCTCCCGAGAAGCCCGTGATTGGTTTGGGTTGTCTCTTGATTTCTGCTAAGTCAATGTCCATTCTTTCCAATGTGTTTTTGAAAATGACGTCGATTGAACTTCCCGTATCAATTAGTACGCGTGCAACGCTGTAGTCGTAGATTGTTAGGTTGATCACCAGAGGATCGTTGTGGGGACGGTCAATTCCTTCGGCGTCCTGTTCGTCGAAGGTGATTGGGAGTAATTGGTTGGTTGAGTGTTTCACTGGTGCGGAAAGGTTTACGCTCACTTCGGCGCGCCGTTGGTACGCTTCGATCGCTGAAACGTTGTCGGCGCAGTACTGCGATCCTCCCATTATCATATTAAGGACACGCTGGGAACCTTGGTGGTCGGGATTGTTGTCTCGGCGTGGTCGTTTGGAGTTTTCGCCTTCTTCTACCGCCGGTGCTTGTTCGGTGGCCGGAGCCTTTACGTCTTCCAATTTAAAATCGGATAAGTTGAAGTCACCTTTTAGATTTCCAGCGGTCAACCTGGTGGCTAGTAACTTTCCCAGTTCTCGGCATCTTATGGTAGTATGCCCAGCTGCTTTGTGGAAATCACAATACAGCTTTTCCTCGTAATTGCTCTGGTCTCTGGTCCAGGTGTTGTTCCAGGTTCCTCTACCGCGTCCGCGGCCGCGGCCTCGGCCACGACCAGATCCTGACAATTCTATCTGATAGTTGTGAGATCCGGTAAATCCACCCTCGTGCCGAACGAAGCCGGGATTGTTCTTTTTTGGTGCGGGGGTGATCGATTCATTGGTCTGTTTCGGCTTTGAAACTTTCGGAGTCCTAGCCAGAATCGCGTCCTCGACTCTTACGTAATCGGCGGAGCGATGAAGGGCATCTTGAATGGTGGTTGGTTCCCGTACCATCAAATCCTGCCAGAAGGCGGAAGGGCATCGGAGTGCTTCTTTTAAGGCTGCTAGCGCAGACTCGCTTGTCACTCCTTCCACCTTTGAAAGCATGGTTCTGAATCTCTTCATGAAATCGCCCAAACTCTCGTTTTCGCCTTGTTTCGTGGTCCACAGCCCTCCGTCGTAGACTCTACGCTCCGCGAATATACTGTAGTGTGTCACGAACATCTCCGAGAGTTGATAGAAGTTGTCAATGGAGTTTTTCTTCTGTCGATAGAACCACTGGAGCGCAGGACCCTTCAAACTTTCGACGAACATCTTGCAGTAGCCGGCATCTTTCTCATGTTCTCTGAAGTTTGCTCTTCCCATGGAAACTTCGAAGGCCAAGAGGTGGTTTTGTGGATCGGTGGTTCCCTCATAGAACGGGAGCTTGACCCTTCCAGGGTCGGAGATTTTTGTTTTTGAGATGTGCTCGGCGAACGGCGTGTTGCGTGCTTCCTGGAGTACACGGTCGACGTCTGGTGCCTTTCCGGCGGTGTAGTGCATTTGTGATTTCATGTCCGAGAGCTTTTGTTCTATGTGTGCTCGCATCTGGGTCATCTCGGCCTTGTGCGCTTCGAGTAGCGCTCTCCGTTCTTGGTGAAAGTCGGATGGCTCGGCCCTGAGGGTGTTCTCCTCTTCTGCGACGAGGTGTCTGGCGTATTCTGCGTCCGCGTCTTCTTGGTTACGTGGTCGAACTCTTCTTGTTGGTGTATCGCCAGTGCTTCGTGTGCGAGCGCCTTCCCTTGAAGGTGGAGGGTTGTTGTTTCCGCGGGCGTCAACGCGTTCGGGAGTCTGATCTCCGACCTGTTGCGTCGGCGGCGGTGGTAGATCTCCTCGGGACCTCGGCTTAGTACGCGGAGTTGAGAAGCGGAGGGCGTGTGGTTTGAACTGTCGAGTCGAGCGCCGAGGCCTTGTTGTTCTTCTGCGGGCGAGGAGTGTTTCGAACATCTTCTTTACCTCAGTTAAGGGTTCCGGGTTTGTAGTAGGGTTTGTGACAGCCTCCTCTCCTTCGGGATTATCTCTGCGCGGCGAAGACTCGTTCTCTCTTTCCGTTTCGCTGGACATCTTTCTGGATCCGATGCGTAACGTGGTTTCGGTTTGTGTCAGAAAGTCTCTTGTCCCCTTGGTCGGCGCCAATTGTGAGTGCTAGATCCTACACAATAAACTTGTCAAGAGTTCTAAGGGAGCAGAGGTTTCTTTGAACGAAATCACGTAGGCAAAGATCGAAATAGTAGTTTTTGTTATTGCTGTTTTGCGCGAAGCGTATCAGAATTTTCTCCTGCCTTTGAATGAGGCTTACAAGATATTTTTATACATGCCTTAAGTCGGCTAGGCCTATTTAAAGATAAGTGCCAAGAAACCTAATTCTTCGGGATATGGTCCTTCCATAGTCGGCGGCTGTTTTAGGGCTTCTGTCCTCGTCCTCGTTCTGGGCCTAGGCCTGACAAGCCGTCTAGGCCCGAACTTATTGATTTTGCTGCTACGTTGTCCTAGGACTCTTGGCGCGCCATTTCTGGAGCCTGGGCTCTCTGAGCTCGTTCTTCGTAAAAGCAATGCTTGCCTTCATGAGCCTAGGTCCTCCCAGAATTTGACAGCACTAGTCCTGGTGTCCTGCGCGTGGTAAAGAACACCTAGCCATTTTCTTGGTAATCTCACACGGGGTGAGATTTGACCCCAACAACTTATATCTATCAAACGTAAAAATTGTGTTCTAGTTTATGCTTTATGACATATAGTATATTTTCTATAGTCACGTAGAATGTTTATTCTACAATTTGCACTAACAACTACCAGATCAAGAATATGCATTCTACCGTTCTCAATATGTTTTTATTATGGTAGAATATATATTCTACCACATTATCTATCATCTACTGGGTAGTAAAGAATGTGTTTTTTGCTAAGTTAATTATTAAATTTCCTAAATCAATGATCTAAAAATATTCAGATTCCTAAAAAGGAGAATTTACAAAAAAACTGTTTTAAAAATTACGTTTTATTTCTTTCAATATAACTTTATTTGTACAATGAATAATGAATGATCTTTAGCGTAATTGGTTCTACTCCGTGTAGAGCTGTCAAATGGGATGGTCGTTCATTGTCCAACCCAACCCAAAACACTACTGGACAATACTGGTCATCACTACAAGAAAACACAGCTTTTGCTACACTCAAAAGAGTCACTAATCCGTCACAAAATCTCCTTTTGTGACTACTTTGCGATGAAAATTGGTCGTCGCTAAAGTATCGTCGCAAATTTAAGGCGTCACAAAATCGTCGCAAATTTGCGATTACTTTGCGACCATGTTTTTATCGTCACAAAATTGTGACGAATCTGAAACAACCTTATATGGTCGTAAATTAGTGACTTAGCGACGAATTTGTGACGTTTTAGCGACTGGTTTTGATAGTCGTGGATTCTATAATATTTTCAGTAATTTATAATTTTAGTAGCATTCATATTTAAAACGTAATGTTGTTGGATTTGTTTTGGATACAAGAAATATTAAAAAAATTAGTACCAAATTTTATTATTATGAAACCATATGCAAAATACATAAAGTACAAAATCAGTTTTAATCTATGTACTCCTATATTACACAACTAACAGATCCAATTACGAGACTACTTAGCAATCGACAAAAGAATACATATGCAATGGTAGTACAACAACTAGTGAGGAGAAGCATCGTAATGTTTGAGCTGCAAAACCCGTCTCCTCTCCTGCACCAACCTCACGTTATCTTCCTCCTGCCAAAAGTTGGTGTTTATTCATTTAAAACGTATAAGAAGATTGAAAAGGCAAATGAAGGTTTGTGGCATGCGCATCGATCATTTGAACAAAACATGAGTCATGTTAGTGATTAAAGAAGTAAAAGAGAAAACTCACAATAGGGTACGGCCACTAAGACTCCTGGTGATTTTCCAAATTTTTCCTTAGTTATCTCCTAATTAGAAGAACACTTAGCACTGAAAATAGAGTAACAAAACAATTATAAAGCAGAAAAACTGAGTAAATATCTCATTGATTTTTCTAAAACTTATGTTCCTATATGCAAGGAAGGATCTTAATTCTGAATTTTTAAGAACCTAATCTGAACAAACGAAGAAAAACTAAACCCAAGAATATTAACCGAGATATGACTTTATGAGGTACCTCGTTGATTAGCTTTTACAAGATTTGTCTTCATCAATGGCCGGTGAAGCAAAAAAATTGTCTCCATCTACATCCATGTCGTCTGCCTCTCCCTCATGTCTTTTGGCGGCATCGTAACCACCGCAAACAAGGAGGACACGAAGAGTGAGAGATCCCCGCAAGTATCTCTGTATTAGCTATAAGTGACGTTGCAGTCTCCATCTGCACTATCAAAACAAAAACAATTACCCAAACAAAAAGACAAATTTTATACGATGCGTAAGATATTGTACACTGTCCATTCAAAAATGCACAAATCAAACAAAACGCCATTACAATTGTAATACCGTGGTTACGAGAATCAAGAGATTGAAGTTTTACAAAGAAGGGAAGAATAAAAAACCTTATTTTTCAATTCCATTACACAATACACTTCGAAATCGAACAAACCAAACCTAAACTATCGAGATTCGTTGAGAATCGAGGAAAAGAGTAAGAAAGTGAAGCTTTTACCGATTACAAAGTGAAAAGCTGCGAGAGAGAGAGAGAGCGATTCGAGAGACAAAGAAGACGATGGAGAGAAGGATTTCTGGTTTTAGAGTCTTTGTGAAACGGCATAAGCGAGATGATGAAGAAGGAGCCGAGTAGTTACCGAGTCAACAAAGACGACCCGAAGAATTAGATCTAGTATCGTTAAAGAGAAAGGAAAATGAAGATGTAGTTATGTTATGAGATAATGGTAAGACTAGCAACCGGATGGACAAGATAGAATTAATTAAAGTTACTGAAAATTGAACGGATGAGATTAGCCGAGTAGTTCTCCAAAACGCTATGTCATCCATCCTAGTGATCCTTTTTAATTGGTTATTATCTCTCCAATGTATTTACTATTTTGTGATGATTTTTAAAAAACAATTATAATAAAAAATGTTTTACATATATGAGTTTATATTTTTTCTTTTAATTTAATATTGTTTTTGTATTTTATGTTTTTAATGAAATTAATGCATAAATAAATTAAAATAGCTTTGGGGTTTCATGTTTGATTTAGTTTAGGATTCCATAAACCCATATGAACATAACAAATCTTAGATCAAAAACTCAATTATTCTAAACATTCATGTTTTTTCCAATAATTTCGTTTCTTTTTAGATTTTCTTTTTAGTTTGTCTCATGATCAAAATATATTTGGAATCCTATACCCCAAAATCCAAACTCTATATCCTCTTCCATTTAATTGATTTTCAATTTAGTTTGTCTTTTTTTTCTAATAATTTCGCTTCTTTTCCAAACTCTATATTTGATTTTCATTTTAGTTTGTCTTATGACCAAAATATATTTTGAACCCTATTCCCTTTTTTGTTTAGTTAATTGTTCTTTTAATTTGTCTCATGATCAAACATATTTTGAACCCTATACCCTAAAATCCAAACCATATATCTTTTCTTTTTAATATGATTTGTAAGAAATGAGAGTGAGGAGTGCTTGTATTTATAGGCAGCAGATTTATGTGATAGATTTATGTAGGAATTGGATGAGAGTTGGGTGAAAGAGGTGAATATTAAAGGGCAAATTAAACACGTTCTCATCTTTTTTTTGTTCCCTACATTTTTAGCGACACACCGAAATCGTCATAAATCTGTCACAAATTTGTGACCACCAAATTGTTGTCGCATATCGTCACAAATTGTGATGATTTCACGACCACACGTTTCCTGTCATAATGTCGTCGTAAGCTCGTCACTAATTTGTGACGCTGATACGACGAACCTATTCCGTCATAATTTTGTGACGGTTTTGCAATTATGTAATTATCCGTCACAAATTTGTTACACTTCCGTCGCAAAATCGTCACAAATAAATGTGACGGAAAAATTCGTCACAAAAGGGCGTCACAAATCCAGTGTTTTCTTGTAGTGCATGACCTAATGGGAAGAAGCTAGGTTGCATGGAAACTCCATTTTATGACGTTTCGCGCTTCAGAATCGGAATCGAAATCTCTTGGAATCGTCATGGAATTGTGATTCCAAAAATTACCATTTTGGAAGCGCCTTGGAAGCGTCCTATTCCAATTTGGAAGCGTCTGATTCCATTTTGGAATCGCGATGGAAACTTCTTTTCATTTTGGATGATAAAAATTAGATACTAGAAAACTTAAAAACTGTTTTGATATTTGTATAACTTATTGAGAAAACCCCCTAAAAATATGAATCATCACATCCCTAGTCACTAAGAAGTAAGAAAATTATGATTTTGCTCACAATCTCTGTAGAATGACTCTTTAAGCTTCCAATGTATCTCTCAATCTTGTAGAAGAACATGATATATTTCATACTATATATAATGAAACTATTCTTGAAAGATATGAGTTTGAAGACTTTTCCCTCGACAAATCATAGTTGGAAGCAATATTATTTGATGGAGCAAATGAAAACCAACATGAATATGATAGTCTAAATCCTTGACTTCAGTATTATGGATTGTTTATTCTAGTTAAGTTACTTAATACTTTTATGTATTGGATTTATGATCCAATTTTGTAAACGAAGTTTTTCAATTTGGTTTAGTTTTGAATATTAAAAGAAAAAAAATATAATATATGTATTTGGTTTAGTTTTACATTTCTCTGGTACATAATATTCATGCTCTTCTAAAAGCTATGATATTTGACTTTCCCTTTTGTCAAACACATATTTCAATCATGAAATAAATCACAGAATTGCTCTAATCTCATTTTATGTATGGTACTTCAAGACCAAATATATATGAGCATTTTTCTGTAATATCCTTCAAGGAACTTTGAACATAACAACTTTTTGCTAAATTAATTTGGGATAACTCTGCCGGAGTTTCGATGATTTTCAATTAAGAATCACTTTATCAAAAAAATTTGATAAGTCTACATGGGTAAACATGTACATGATTATACCCCATGTTACATCTTTCATTCGATCTAAAATTTCTCAGGAACATACTTAATCCTACAGGGATATATCCTTCATGGATTTTCATATAAATTTCATTATCCAATGGGTTGTATAAATAAGATATGGACTATATCCTTTAAACATAAATCAAGTCATTCTTTTTCTTGCCATATTGATAAAGAACTTGAAACTAGTTGCATCCACCACAAGAGAGTAAATCTCTTCATAATAAGTTTAAGATCTTGTGAAATTTTCACTCTTTTTTCACATAAAGACTTGTTTATCTTCCATTGGTTATTACACTTCAGGTGTATGGACTACTGGTCCAAAATTCTCTACAAGAGATTATAATTATAAGTCTATTTCTTCCTTTCTATGATTGGCCAATCATTACTTTGTGTACACTTTTCAATAGACTTTCTTGATCCTCTTTTTCATAATATCAACTGCTTTCTCAATGCATGCAAAAATATTACGACGTCGATTTTGCTTTTCGATTCCATTTTATTTATGACATGACATAACTATTTGAGATCTCTTTATTCTCGGGTACCTGAATTTATGTCTATGTCATGTTTCTCTTCAGGAGATCATTCGTATATATATGTGTTTCCTCAATCTAACCATTGTGAATTAAGCTCCTTTTCTTTTTGAGGATTCTTATATTTGGAACCAAATAGGTCTATCACGCTTCATGCGATCTTTAGACTCATTAGCAGTTTGATATTGTCCTTTTGGGACATCAATTATAATTGGAGCATTACAGCTGGTAAGTGACTTTATTACTCTATATGGGTCATAAAAGCATTTGGCAATCAATGCTATAAGCTTTGAAATGAATTATCCTTTGGACTTCTAATTTACATTTATTTTTTTGTCCGAGGATCAATGATAATTCGTTGCAGCTTATTTTATTTTCCAGCTGTTTATTTTCTCCCCCTAATGTTGGAAAGACTGACTTATTACAGTCTACAAATCAGGCCTTATTTAAATCCTTCAAGGATGGCTCTAGATTATTAATATCAATGGAGATTTATATCCAACATATATTCCCATCTTTATTTAAGGATCCATTTTAAAACTCTGTGGTGGAGCAACTGGAATGTATATTGTACATCCAAAATCCTAGATGGAAAATAACTGGTTATGACCCAAAACCAATTACAATAGGGGACACATATTAATTATTTATTGGCATAATGCGAATTATGTATGAACATGTGCTATCGGATGTTCAACATTTATCCCAATGGATGTTGTAATCATCAAAGGCTCATAAATTCACTAGAGTTATTAAGATGCACGATGGGTGATCAGCCCTGCAACATCTCAACATTCTA
This sequence comes from Arabis alpina, assembly GCA_900128785.1. Lineage (NCBI taxonomy): Eukaryota > Viridiplantae > Streptophyta > Magnoliopsida > Brassicales > Brassicaceae > Arabis > Arabis alpina. The sequence goes on from LT669791.1 coordinate 17,777,091, forward strand.
GAAATACAATCCAATTCTATTAGCCTCATGAAAACCATATATTAATTTATCTATGAACAAACAGTACATGACAAATTATTATGAAGAATCTTCTGGTTCTTTAATGATTGTTTATATATAGTTTTTTCGCATCACTATTGAATCGTAATGGTCTAACCGATTCATGCCAAACAAAGGTATATTTCGTAAACTTCTAGTTTACTATATATATATTTCCATCTCCATTCTACAAATCTTTGTGTAGTACAAAATACAAGTAGTTTCACAAAAATACTTTTACTCTTGGGAAATACTAAGGTATTTACATTTCCTTTACTTGTTGTCTCAAGATGATTTTTTCTAAAAATCTCATAAATTTATGTTATGAAAGATTCGTATGAACATAATCTTATGAATCTTCTGGATTCATTTACTTAGTTTTAGTGTGAACATAATCTTCTGGATGTTTCACTTATTATGGTATGTGGGATTCTTTAACTCTCCTCTTGGAGATGATAACACTGATTTTATCAATCTTAAATTGAATCCCTTTTTAGAATCAATAACATATCCTGCTCGGGACATGTATTATACCTTAAATCCTTCTAACTTTTGAGACTTATGAGAATCAATGCATAAATATACCAACTACATTCCCATATGCAATATTATCAATGTGCTCTTCTGGAGCATTTATATATATGCTCTGGTTGAGCATTCAATAAGCCATGTATTACCTTGTATTGTACTCTCAATAGATTCGTTCATTTTCAAAATGATTCACATATCTTTGACTTATAACCATCTCAATTTTCTCACTTCTGGTGAAAATATGAGTTCCCGATAGAGACTTTTCGATCTCGATCTTGACCATAACCACATTCATATCCACTTTCACATTTACGACAAATTATATAGCAATTTCCTTGATTATCTTTCTTAGGATATAACGTCACATTCTCTTCAGGGAATGGAGCTTAACAAATAATACATGATCTATGATGTTTTATGAATAGCTCATTATTTTGTTCAATGTCAATAAGATATGATATAAGTTCTGAAAAACTCCTTAAATCTCTTTTCACAAATTGCTGTCCACACGACAACATTACTTGCATGAAATTAAGTTTAAGTATGTCTCTATAAGAGATATTAAATTGCAAGTAATTCTGAACATAGGTGAATTATATTCACTTAAAGACTTCATGTCTTGTAGGTAATATCAACCAATCATTTTAGGCTTTAGGAAATATCACATTCTGGTGATCATACATTTCCTTTAAGAATTGCTCTGACTTAATCTCTATGGTCAAGCAGTGAACATAATCTTCTGGATATGTCACTTGAAGTAAATTTTCATAATCATCAAATAGTGATCATAATCTTCTGGATTTGTCACCTATGGTCTATGTGAGATTTCCTAATTCTCTTACTCGAGATCATACTCAGACAGTGATCACAATCTTCTGGATTTGTCACTTATGGTTTTTTGTGAGATTCTCTAATTCTCACCCTCGAGATTATACTCAAAACAGTGATCATAATCTTTCAGATTTGTCACTAATGGTCTATGTGAGATTCTCTATTTTTTTTTTCTTTTTTTCTCATAATATGAAACTTCAGGTTCATATATCTCGAACTGAATCTCACAATGAACAAAGATATTATCGAAATAATCAACATGCATAAGCATGATTCGTAAATGCTTACGATCAACCAAATCATATCATTGTTCAATTAACAAGGTTTATTTATCAAACCGTGAACTTGATATAAAATAGATTAAATAAAAGAAGTATATGGTAAAGCATAAAAATAATTAATATGCATAAATATGAGTTGTGAGAATTATTCGATCAGTAGACATACATGCTCATCACAAATTCATTAAAATATGTAACTTTAGATTCTCTTGTAAAGAAAGAGTCGTAATTATGATTCGATTGACACACATATATGGGTATGCTATCAAATGAATCATAAACTCAATTCACATAAAATACATGTTTAGCATAAATCAAAGTAATAAACAATGTGTATTTCTCAATCAACAAACATACATGTGTATGTCATCAATCGAATCACAAAGTATCATATATAATAGATCTACCGAACCAATTCAAACCAAAAAAATATGCTAGTTATTTTAGTGATTAAATAATACTTATCTTGATGGTTGGAGAGAGTACATGAGATACGATGGAGACATCATCGGCCAGAGAATAGACGGAGTTCTATCGGAAAGAATTCGGACCCAAAACTTCATATATACTTGTATAAACTGGTTCTTCCTCCACACATGAATGACACAGTAGCACTGGCAATCAACGATTTACCAACAAAAAAAATATTAATTTCAGTCCAAAGAGGCATTAACAAGTAATAATGAAAACAATATACACCAAGATTTCGTTAAAGGGAAGGAGTCTTAATTCATAATTAATTCAGACTATTAAAAGCATGATTCGACACATGTATGAATACTAAGTTAATAAAATCATGCAAAAACAGATGAAACAAAAATTCAATCTGTACACAAATATAAAGCACTGAAACTCATACCATAATTATTATGTATATACTATTAAGTATTAGCCGATGAGTTATATAATTTATAAAGCATGAGGTTACGACAAACAAGTCATGCATAAGTTATATAACGTGAGGTTACTTATCTCGACAATGGGTTCGGAGACGGCATTGAAAAAAGATGGTGGCTCGATAAGAAAAACGGAACGGAGACATTGTAGAAAGAGACGGTGGCTCATTTGTCTAGGTGATTAGGGTTTCTGGATTTTTTTTTTTTTTTTTTTTTTTTTTTTTTAGTGGCTAGGGTTTCTTGGTTAGACGACTAGGGTTTTACTCAGTAGTTAGGTTATCGTGCTGATAACGTGTTGTAGTAAAGAAGAGAAAGAGAAAATTGTGTTGTGTATTATTCCATGAGAAGTATAGAGTATATATAGGGATACAATACTTGGAGAGGAATTAGGGTTTAGGGATATTCTAGAACATGGGCCTCTAATGGACATCCACTAAATGGGTTTATAACATATTCTACAATTTGCACTAACAACTACCAGATCAAGAATGTGCATTCTACCGTTCTCAATATGTTTTTATTATGGTAGAATATATATTCTACCACATTATCTATCAGCTACTGAGTAGTAAAGAATGTGTTTTTTGCTAAGTTAATTATTAAATTTCCTAAATCAATGATCTAAAAATATTTAGCTTCCTAAAAAGGAGAATTTACAAAAAACTGTTTTAAAAATTACGTTTTATTTCTTTCAATATAACTTTATTTGTACAATGAATAATGAATGATCTTTAGCGTAATTGGTTCTACTCCATGTAGAGCTGTCAAATGGGATGGTCGTTGATTGTCCAACCCAACCCAAAACACTACTGGACAATACTGGTCATCACTACAAGAAACACAGCTTTTGCTACTCCCAAAAGAGTCACAAAATCCCCTTTTGTGACTACTTTGCGACAAAAAACCATGGGCTTATCCCAGTCCATAAAGTCTTTTGACCCATATGATCACTAAAATTTAAGCCAATAATATAATATTAGGTATTTACCCGCGCCCTGCGCGGGACGTGCTACATGAAAACGCATTGTCAAGAAGAAGAATAATATAATTAAGAACAAAAAACGAAACAAAAATACCAAGATGAAACAAAGAAGTATCATTAAAAACAAAACAACACAAGGAATCTATTCTTTTAAGGTAATGTATTTGAATAAATGTTTTATAGCAGAAGATTATGTTGAAATAAAATTAGTAGAGTCACTTGATTCATCATATCGCACTGGAATCGAATTCTCTTTTAGATCTTCCATTAGGGATTGTCTTGAACGAATTATTGCAAGTACATCGATATAGGTAGTGTCGTAGATGTTGGACCTAGATTCAGATTCATCACAAAGGCAAGATGCACTATAATAGTGTCGACCAATTAAATATAAAAATAACCACGAATACCAACCTAGTCGAGCTTGTGTTGCCAAAACAATGGATATTAGGTATGCGACAATATATATGATTAGAAGCTGTCTTTGTAAAAGAATGATCAAAGTTTCTCCATTCAATTCTTGGTTCAGTTGAAGAAAACCACGAATAGTAAGAAAGCAATAGTGAAGGCAACCTATAATGTAAGAAACAAACAATATTAATAAATAAACATACAAACTAAGATAAGATCGTTAAATTGATCCACATACGAAAGAATTGGATCTATATGCGAAAGATAATACGCACAACCTAATAGGAAATGGTGGATGACTCTGGATCAAAGCGAAATCACATGTAATCCACGTCGTAAATAAACGATAAACCGTTGACACCTGACACATAGTATACATTAAAATAGCATTCAAGATTGTATATAGATGAATATATTAAAGATACATATAATAACTACACTGACAAATAAATTCTTGATAGATATGGGATTAACCATCTGCGAAAATCGTACGTGAAGTTCCTTCGATGATGAGTTTCGATAAACTGAAAGAGAATAAACGGTACCAAATAAACCTGTGTGTTTAGTATATAAATCTTACGAAATTAACAAATAACGTATTCACAGAAAATAACCTTGAAAATACAAAACCGTAAAACCATAGGCAGATGATGGGAGAACTACCAGCAAACCTAAAAAAAGAACAAAACATCAAAGGTAAGTACGAACACACAAACCTAAGTTAAACATATATAGACCAAGTATAAAAATTACCTAATCATTGAATAGCATGAAATCTATATTGGCTATTAAGATGAACTAAAATATTAAACGAAATCAGTAAGTTCGATATCAATAGGATGAGAAACATACAAATATAAAAATTAAGAAAAAAGAACATACAATAATAGACGAACAATGGAGAGGAATACGGTATATGTATATGTATATATAGCAGATATTAGGTTAGGTTACAAAGGAAAAATATCGAGAGAATATTCATGAATAGGTATAAATGGAATTGTTATATTTTTACGTCTATACTATATCAAATCGGGGCTTATCATATCTTTTTTTATATACTCTATACTAAAATAATTAAATCTTGTCTTATCATCTCAATTTTATATCATATCAGTAGAAAATATATTATGGAATATATTAAGAGAATATTAATGTATAGATGTAAATAGGAAAATATATATTTTTGATCTAATCTAATTCCGGGTTTATCACCTAATTACTATATATGTATAAATTATTAATACTACCAAGATAGTATTCATTAATAGATATAAACAGAATTAAATATTTAAATATATGATTCTAAATTATATCCGTGTTTATTATTTCATTTCCATTTAATTTAATTCATATAAAGTGATAGAATGTATAGGACCAGAATCGTATATTGTTACGGATGAGATGACCATATTGTTGTTGTGGTTTCAACGATTCAGTAGTAAGACAAAATACACAAGGAGAGCTGACAGGGACAATTACATGAATATCTTGTATCTAATTGATATATTAGGATAGAAAACAAACCAATAGTATATGAAACATGCCAATGCAATAATCTCATAGCTGGAACGACAATGTTAAATTGAGAATGCCAATGTAATAGGAAATTGTTGTCGTTTCATACAGAATGGGAACAACGTGTCCGGAGGATATACGAACATACGGGGTATCAAAATGTTATGTCCTCGATGATCACCAGTTAAAATATGCCCTTGGATGACATGAGAATCCATTTGTATAATTAGTAGCCTGGTCCCATTTTTTTTTTTTTTTTTTTTTTATACAGATAGACTCTGTATCTTATTTATGTATCTTATTTTTCTGTACTTTTACTAATGTTTGTATCTACGAAATAATATACAGAGTATATCTGTATGCGAAAAAGATATCTACAAAATAATCAATTACGACGTGAAGACATATGCAAAGATGGGACCCACAAGAACAATAATGCAAAATGGGACCCACATGAAGACTTATGCAAATAAAAGACTCAGATGAAGAATAGTGCAACAACTTTTCTAGATGCTTCAATTATATTGACGACACCACACAAAGCGCAACAAATATGAAGACACTGTACAAGCAATTCCTCTATTAATACTCCTTCCTATCAAAAAAGAGGGACGAGCGACAATACACTCTCACCTCTCTCTAAAAAATTCTCTCCAAGTTTTAAAAGCTTTCTAGTTTTCAAAGTTATAAATTTTTAATTTTTCCTTTGTAAGTTTATCAATAAAATCTTGTAAGCAAATCTGTAAGTTTTAAATTTTTTAAAAAAAGTTCTAAGTAAAGTTACTTTAGCAAAGTTACTGTAGCAAAATTCTAAGTATATTTTTTGAAAGTTTAATCATATTTTAAACCGTATTGTATTTTTATTAATACCTGGTATCAGGCTAAAACGATCTTTCAAAAGTTTTTATAAAACGTTTTTAATAAATCAATGCAAATCATTGCATGGTTTTATTTAAAAGTTTTCAAAATCAAGGATTTCGTGATCTTAGCCTAAATTAAAACCCATCTAGATAGATCCCAGCTGTTCTACAGAGGTACTGTTACTGTAGGTGTTCCAGGCAGCAAGACCCGTGAGAGGTAGTAAGACCGTTGGCAAGCCGCAATTGTATTGAAGTAGATCCGGTTAGTATCCCTCTAGGCTCTAGCATGAGTCCAAATTTAGAATGAGTCATGGCATCCTCGTTCAAGAAAAATTTTAAATATAAACATGCATCAACATCTGCATCAACAATTAATTCAAGAGAAATTATGTCAAAAATAACATCATTTAATCAGGATATATCAAAAAAATCATTTACCTCATGTTAACCCAGAACATATATATAAAATTGGAACTTTTGATTTTAAGACTGCTTACTCAATAAAAGAACATGAACAAACTTTATCTCTTCAAAATGAATTTGAAGAAATTAAATTATTATCATCAATAGCTTTAGAAAAATATAAACAAAAAGGATTCAATTATATTCATTTTGGTCTAATACAAATTGATATAAAACCTTTATCAAGAATAGGTATAGATTCACCGATACTTATGCTACTAAGAGATAAAACTTTATTAAAATTTGAAGATTCGCTTCTTGGAGCGGTACAATCTAATTTATGCAACGGAGCAATTAATTTTAATTGCGCTCCTAATTTTCATCTACCTGAAATGAAATTTCAAAATGAAAGACATGGATATTTACTACTCTATCGAATTTATTTTAAGCAATCAACTTATGAATTTAATCCAAGATGTTTATTACAAGATAATAAAGGCGAAACAACTATTTTAGCTGTTCATAGTAGAGACACTCCCACAGCTACATACGCACCTAAACAATTAAAATGGGATGAAATAACTATTCCAAATCAGTGGAAAATTGAAATTACTCAACCACCTAGAAATTTTGAGCAAAAGAATATTTCAAAAATAATTGAACATAGAGATGGTAAAATATTATTACAATTTGGATCATATAGAGAACCACTTCCACCAAGAATTAGTTCTTATCATTCAAGAGCTTCCTTTTCCGAATATCGTACTGGACAATCTAGTGCAAATTCGGAAACAGAAAGTGTCAATCAAGGTGTTAAAGAAGATAATTCAATTAAATTTAAAGCACCTATAGCTGAACCTGAACAAGATACGTATCCAACATCTCCTACATTATCAGATTTTAAATCTATAAATGTCATAACAAAAGAATATGAAATTGATAAGCAATATATAAAAGAAGACTTTTATTCAAATGAAAATACTAAAAAACGTGATTGGTATTTCAAAACCTTTTCTAAACAACAAGTCACTGAATTTAGAGAAAAATGGTATGATTGTATGACAATAAAAGAAATAAATATTCCATTTTTCATATGGTTTGAAATATATTCAATAGCACATAATATTGATTATCCATTTAAAACAATTAATACTAGTTCGTCATTAAATCAAATATGGGAACTAATAGACGGTACTAAAACTAAATCAGTTCATCCACCATTAACATATTTGAAATTGAGTATAGCAAAACGGCAAATATTAGCAACACCTTTTAAAACAGGAGCTAATAAAGATGATAAAGAACCAGTAATATTGCAAGATATTAAATCTATATATCAACAAAATAATTATCAAAGTCAATTATTATATAGAATTTCTAAACAAGTCGACAACATAGATAATAAAATCTATAACAATGAAAATAATAAATTGGATCAATATAATCAAAATACTCAACATCCCTTTTCATCAGTAGCTACGCCAATCTTTAAACCGATAACCAGGCAAGTAAAATTTCCTGAAAATGAAATTTTAAAATCAATTGCAACAAGATTAGATAAATTAGATCAGGGTAAAGGAATTAATACTATCGATGAAAATGATGATAATGAATCTATACAAACATCTACACAATCAGAAAATGATAATCAAGAAATTAATCGAATAAAAAATAAAATAATGAGATCTAAAAAACCTTATTATTCTCGACATACTCCACCAGATTTATTATTCGAAGAACACCATAAATATTCTGGTAACGTATATACCGGAGAAGGCATATACGAATGGAATATTGATGGACGTTCAGAATATAAAATGATGAATATATTTCAAGAAATGGGTATGGCCGCTATTGCATTTAAAGCAAGAGGTAGTACTGATAAACAAGCATGTGCTATGTTAGTAACAGGATTTAATGGAACATTAAAATATTGGTGGGACAATTCACTAGATATTGTTACACAAGATTCAATACTTAATCATGTTGAAATTAAAAGAGTAGAAAACGAAGATGGTTTATATGAAGAAATAAAACATCAAAATGCAGTAGAAGTATTAATACATACTTTAACAATGCATTTTATTGGTAATCCAGCTGAAGAATTAGAAAGTAAAAAAATTGTATTAACAAATTTGAGATGTCCAACATTATGAGATTTTAAATGGTATAAAGATGTTTTTATAACCAACATATTTCAAAGAAATGATTGTAATCAACCCTTCTGGAAGGAACGGTTTATCTCAGGATTACCGTCTTTCTTCGCAGAAAGAGTAATCAACAAACTAAAAAATTATTCTGGAGGACAACCCATCCCCTGGAATACAATTACATATGGTCAATTATTTGCATTTGTTAAAAAAGTAGGATTTGCAATATGTCAAGAACATAAAGATAAAAAACGTAATGATAAATTTAAATTTAAAACAACTATGGGTTCATTTTGTGAACAATATGGATATAATAAATTTAATCCACCATCAAGAGTTAAACGATTAAAATATAGACAAAGAAAGTTTAATAAAACAAAACACTATCAAAAAGATAAAGAATTATACAAAAAACCAATCAATATTATTCAAAAAATAACAAAAATATAAACCTAAAAATACTCAAAAAATAGTATGTAGGAATTGTAAAAGACCAGGACATAAATCCACAGAATGTAAAATGAAAAAGAAAATAAACGAAATAATTCAAGATCAACCAGATATTCAAGAAAAATTAACTAAACTATTAATATCAGAATCTGAACTATCCGAAGAAACTGATAGTGATTACTTAATAAATAAAATAGAAAATTCAAGCGATTCTTCTACAGAATCGCAAGAATTATCTGAAAATATATGCAATTGTAAAATAAACAATGTAATAACTAAAGATAGCGATAAACAATTTTTATTAGATATAATAGATAAAATTGAGGTTGACAAAAAAAAATAGATAAAATTGATGACCCAGAGATTAAAAAACAATACCTAGTAAAATTAAAAGATATAATATATCAAGAAAATCAATTATCTACACCGCAACCTTTTAATCTAAATAAAATATTTGAGAAATATCCAACTCAAAGTTTATTTAAACAAGTAACTACAGGAGAACTGCAAAGTGAAGTTAAACAATTAAAAGCCCAAGTTAAAGAATTACAATTAACAGTCAATAAACAAGAACTAAAACAATTACAAACAGATGTAAGATTATCATTAATCGAAGAAAATAAAAATCATAAGGCATCATCAAGTACTAAAACTTTAGAAATTAATAATCAAATAGAACCTGAAAATATTGAAGAATATATTCAAATAATTATCGAAAATGGTATACAAATATTACTTTGCATATAGGACATGATTTTAAAACAAATATAATTGCATTAATGGATAGCGGAGCAGATTATAATTGTATCCGTGAAGGTGTAATACCAACAAAATACTATGAAAAAACATCAGAACGACTAGGTAGCGCTGATGGTAGTAATTTAAAAGTACGATATAAATTACCATGTGCAAAAATATGTAATCAAGGATATTGTTTTAAAAATCAATTTATACTTGTTAAAAATCTTTCACAAGAAGTAATATTAGGAACTCCATTTTTTACGCAAATATATCCATTTAAAGTAACTGAAATAGGTATTACCACAACAGTTGTAGGAACAAAATTATTATTTGGCTTCTTATCACCAATGAAAACTAAAGAAATCTTACACCTACAACAAAATACAATTCAAAAAACAATCAATTTAATAAAAGGAAAACAAGATCATATTCAATATTTACAAGAAGAAATAACACACAAAAAGATAGAAGAACAACTAAAAATGCCATCCATAATAAGTAAAATAAAATCTATAGAAAATGATATTTTAAAACAAGTATGCTCAGATTTACCAAATGCTTTTTGGGAAAGAAAGCAACACATAGTTGAACTCCCGTATATAAAGGAATTTAGTGAGAAAAATATACCAACTAAAGCACGACCTATTCAAATGAATAATGAATTATTAGAACATTGTAAACAAGAAATAAATGATCTACTAAATAAAAAACTAATTAGGCCATCCAAATCCCTTTGGAGTTGTTCGGCCTTCTATGTAAACAATCAAGCAGAAAAAGAACGTGGAGTACCACGATTAGTAATCAATTATAAACCACTTAATGATGTATTACAATGGATTCGATATCCGATACCCAATAAAAGAGATTTATTAAAACGGCTTTATAACGCAAAAATCTATTCAAAATTCGATATGAAAAGTGGATTCTGGCAAATCCAAATTGCAGAACAAGACAAATATAAAACAGCATTTACAGTACCGTTTGGACATTACGAATGGAACGTAATGCCTTTTGGATTAAAAAACGCACCTTCTGAATTTCAAAATATAATGAATGATATATTCAATAATTACTCAAAATTCACTATTGTTTACATTGATGACGTACTTGTATATTCAACATCAATAGATCAACATATTAATCATTTATATACATTTTTGAATTTAGTTAAAAAACATGGCTTGGTAATATCAGCAAAGAAAATGTCTTTATTCCAGACCAAAATAAGATTTCTAGGCCATAACATTTACCAAGGAACTATTACACCTATATCAAGAGCTATAGAATTTGCTGATAAATTTCCTGACGAATTAAGAGAGAAAACACAATTACAAAGATTCTTAGGATGCCTAAACTATGTCTCTGATTTTCTACCCAACCTTAGGAAAACCATTCAACCATTATTCCAAAGACTTCAAAAAAAACCTAAACCTTGGACTAGTCAACATACCCGTTTAGTTCAACAGATTAAACAAAAGGTCAAAACCCTTCCTTGTCTGTCCATACCAAACCCTGAAGCTAGTATGATTGTAGAAACAGATGCTTCAGAAATAGGTTATGGAGGAATCTTAAAACAGAAACGTCCCGAGTTAACCCAAGAGTCCATAGTTAGATTCCATTCAGGAGTCTAGTTAGGACCACAAAAAAATTAATCCACGGTTAAAAAAGAAGTTTTTTCTATCGTCAATTGCATTTCAAAGTTTCAAGATGATTTAATAAATAAAAGATTTTTATTACGTGTTGATTGTAAATCAGCAAAAGAGATTTTACAAAAAGATGTAAAAAATTTAGTTTCAAAACAAATTTTTGCCAGATGGCAAGCAATTTTATCAGTATTTGATTTTGATATTTAGTATATTAAAGGAGAGAATAATTCTTTACCTGATTTTCTAACAAGAGAATATTTACAGGGAAAAACATCTGATATTCAAAAAGCTAATCAAGATGAGTGAGCACAACAGCAAAAAACCGATGACCGCATCGGATTATATCAAGAATCAATCTCACCTTCAAGGCAAGCCCTTGACTTTTCAAAATTCTTTCTCGGCCCTCGCCGAATTTCCTCCTTTATCCTATTCAAAAGCCGTAACCACAGAAAAAGGCCAAACCTCAACCCCTACTCAAACACCTTCCAACAAATCTACCTACCATATTAAACAACAAAAACAACACCTCATGACCACCCAATTTACCAAACAAATTACCCTCAAACAGTTACAATCCTTTACCAATAGAGTCTTCTATGAAGACAGTCTTTATCCAACAGATAATGTAACCAAAAACCGAACCTTTTATGAGTATATTCTAGTAGACTCTAAGTCAGTCGAAATTACTCATTACCCCGATAAAACAAACCCTAACCTTTTATCCTACTCAACATGTAAAATATTACGTGTTGCTACTATCCAACACCTTGGTTTTATCCACCACCATACTACCAAACCCTTTACCACACCTGGATACCATATTCCAGGATATAGTTACATCGACTATCAAAATGCTCTCTTCCGTACCTTTTACCTTAGACCATATGACCATTCCTGGTTCATCTCCTTTGATCAAAAATGTCCAAAGAGTGTACCCGGCTGGTTCAACGAATGGTGGTATTGGTTAGGACCTACCGATGACATTTACCCAATCGACATTACCAAAACCTCCCTACCTTACTACAAAAAACTAGCAAACCCAAACCCTATCGGACCTCTATCCAAAATCGCCTTCCACATTGACATGGGTCTCCCATGGATTTGTTCATGGCATTTTAACCTCACCCTTCATTTACCTGATATACCGTACTCTTTAATAAGAGAATTTCGGATTAAGTGGTGGGATAAGTATAGCCTCGACCACTGTTCCATAGCCAATATCCAAAAATATTTTCGCATAACTACCGAAATCCAAACAGCTATTCAAACCGTATCCAAATCTATCCCCCTCATCACACCAACCCAACTTACTCAAAAACCAATCACCCAGACTCCACCAACCACCAAAAGACCATAAAGTCCAACAAACTCGGTCGGTTCCTCCACTTCTAAAAAGTCCTCCAATAAGGACAAACTCAAACAGATCCTTGCCGACCTTATGGACTTCTCCTCCGACGACAACGATGTCATGCAGGAAGACAATCCTTTCGGCGGTCCTCTAAGCCAAGATCCTTTTGATCTCTAAAAAAAAAAAAAAAAAAAAAAACCTAATAGTATTGTATGAATTTTTGAATTTTTGCTTATGAATTTTCATCAATGTATATTCTAGTAGACTCTGTATCTTATTTATGTATCTTATTTTTCTGTACTTTTACTACTGTGTGTATCTACAAAATAATATACAAAGTATATCTGTATGCGAAAAAGATATCTACAAAACAATCAATTACGACGTGAAGACTTATGCAAAGATGGAACCCACAAGAAGAATAATGCAAAATGGGGCCCACATGAAGACTTATGCAAAAAAAAGACTCACATGAAGAATAGTGCAACAACTTTTTTAGATGCTTCAATTATATTGACGACACTACACAAAGAGCAACAAATATCAAGACACTATACAAGCAATTCCTCTATAAATACTCCTTCCTATCAAAGAAGAAGGACACGAGCGACAATACACTCTCACCTCTCTCTAAAAAATTCTCTCCAAGTTTTAAAAGCTTTCTAGTTTTCAAAGTTATAAATTTTTAATTTTTCCTTTGTAAGTTTATCAATCAAATCTTGTAAGCAAATCTGTCAGTTTTAAATTTTAAAAAGTTCTAAGTAAAGTTATTGTAGCAAAGTTACTGTAGCAAAGTTCTAAGTATATTTTTCGAAAGTTTAATCTTATTTTAAACCGTATCGTATTTTTTACCTGGTATAGAGAGTTTGTACCCATGAATCCTTTTTGTTTATATTTTTCTAAAGCTATTGATGATAATAATTTAATTTCTTCAAATTCATTTTGAATAGATAAAGTTTGTTCATGGCATTTTAACCTCACCCTTCATTTACCCGATATGCCGTACTCTTTAATAAGAGAATTTCGGATTAAGTGGTGGGATAAGTATAGACTCGACCGCTGTTCCATAGCCAATATCCAAAAATATTTTCGCATAACTACCAAAATCCAAACAGCTATTCAAACCGTATCCAAATCTATCCCCCTCATCACACCAACCCAACTTACTCAAAAACCAATCACACAGACTCCACCAACCACCAAAAGACCACCAAGTCCAACAAACTCGGTCGGTTCCTCCACTTCTAAAAAGTCCTCCAAAAAGGACAAACTCAAACAGATCCTTGCCGACCTTATGGACTCCTCCGACAACGACAACGATGTCATGCAGGAAGACAATCCTTTCGGCGGTCCTCTAAGACAAGATCCTTTTGATCTCTTAAAAAAAAAAAAACCTAATAGTTTTGTATGAATTTTTGAATTTTTACTTATGAATTTTCATCAATGTATATTCTAGTACACTCTGTATCTTATTTATATATCTTATTTTTATGTACTTTTACTACTGTGTGTATCTACAAAATAATATACAGAGTATATCTGTATGCAAAAAAGATATCTACAAAACAATTTAATTTAATTACGACGGGAAGACTTATGCAAAGATGGGACCCACAAGAAGAATAATGCAAAATGGGACCCACATGAAGACTTATGCAAAGAAAAAACTCACATGAAGAATAGTGCAACAACTTTTCTAGATGCTTCAATTATATTGACGACACCACACAAAGAGAAACAAATATCAAGACACTATACAAGCAATTCCTCTATAAATACTCCTTCCTATCAAAGAAGAAGAACACGAGCGACAATACACTCTCACCTCTCTCTAAAAAATTCTCTCCAAGTTTTAAAAGCTTTCTAGTTTTCAAAGTTATAAATTTTTAATTTTTCCTTTGTAAGTTTATCAATCAAATCTTGTAAGCCAATCTGTAAGTTTTAAATTTTAAAAAGTTCTAAGTAAAGTTACTGTAGCAAAGATACTGTAGCAAAGTTCTAAGTATATTTTTCGAAAGTTTAATCATATTTTAAACCGTATCGTATTTTTTACCTGCTATAGAGAGTTTGTACCCATGAATCCTTTTTGTTTATATTTTTCTAAAGCTATTGATGATGATAATTTAATTTCTTCAAATTCATTTTGAAGAGATAAAGTTTGTTCATGGCATTTTAACCTCACCCTTCATTTACCCGATATGCCGCACTCTTTAATAAGAGAATTTCGGATTAAGTGGTGGGATAAGTATAGCCTCGACCGCTGTTCCATAGCCAATATCCAAAAATATTTTCGCATAACTACCGAAATCCAAACAGCTATTCAAACCGTATCCAAATCTATCCCCTGATCACACCAACCCAACTTACTCAAAAACCAATCACACAGACTCCACCAACCACCAAAAGACCACCAAGTCCAACAAACTCGGTCGGTTCCTCCATTTCAAAAAAGTCCTCTAAAAAGGACAAACTCAAAACAGATCCTTGCCGACCTTATGGACTCCTCCGACGACGACAACGATGTCATGCAGGAAGACAATCCTTTCGGCGGTCCTCTAAGCCAAGATCCTTTTGATCTCTAAAAAAAAAAAAACCTAATAGTATTGTATGAATTTTTGAATTTTTGCTTATGAATTTTCATCAATGTATATTCTAGTAGACTCTGTATCTTATTTATGTATCTTATTTTTCTGTACTTGTACTACTGTGTGTATCTACAAAATAATATACAAAGTATATCTGTATGCGAAAAAGATATCTACAAAACAATCAATTACGACGTGAAGACTTATGCAAAGATGGGACCCACAAGAAGAATAATGCAAAATGGAACCCACATGAAGACTTATGCAAAGAAAAGACTCACATGAAGAATAGTGCAACAACTTTTCAAGATGCTTCAATTATATTGACGACACCACACAAAGAGCAACAAATATCAAGACACTATACAAGCAATTCCTCTATAAATACTCCTTCCTATCAAAGAAGAGGGATACGAGCGACAATACACTCTCACCTCTCTCTAAAAAATTCTCTCCAAGTTTTAAAAGCTTTCTAGTTTTCAAAGTTATAAATTTTTAATTTTTTCTTTGTAAGTTTATCAATCAAATCTTGTAAACAAATCTGTAAGTTTTAAATTCTAAAAAAAAGTTCTAAGTAAAGTTACTGTAGCAAAGTTCTAAGCATATTTTTCGAAAGTTTAATCATATTTTAAACCGTATCGTTTTTTTTACCTGGTAAACGAGCGACAATACACTCTCACCTCTCTCTAAAAAATTCTCTCCAAGTTTTAAAAGCTTTCTAGTTTTCAAAGTTATAAATTTTTAATTTTTCCTTTGTAAGTTTATCAATAAAATCTTGTAAGCAAATCTGTAAGTTTTAAATTTAAAAAAAAAGTTCTAAGTAAAGTTACTGTAGCAAAGTTCTAAGTATATTTTTCGAAAGTTTAATCGTATTTTTAACCGTATCGTATTTTTTACCTAGTCACAATCTTTTGCGCGAGTCCAGCACCAGGACATAATCTCCGACCGTTCCCAAACGGCATCAAGGTTCGAACATTGTCCGAGGATTCATCAGTTTTTATTTCTTTTCCATTAAATCTATCAGGATAAAATTTCTCTGGATCGTGCCAGAGTTCCGGGTCTCTGTGAATGGCCCAAGCGTTGATTAGGACTATTGTGCCACGTGGTACGTCATATCCACCGATTTTTATGTCCTCAGAAGCTTGCCTAGGAAGCAAGAGCGGACCTACCGGGGTTAATCGGAATGTTTCGGACACAATGTTTTGAAGGTAAGGGAGGTCAGAGATGTCTTGTTCGTCAATGAGACGGTCTTGTCCGATCTTTTCATCGATCTCAGCTCTTGCTTTGTTCAACACATGACGATGGTTCAACAGGTGTGTCATAACCCATCCGATCCCAACCGAAGAGGTATCCGATCCAGGGATTATCATAGCCTGCATGATTCATGACAATTTAGATATTTTAGAAAATGTAACCAATAAGAACGTAAGAGAAATATGTTGAATACAATGAAATAAATGTTAAGTATGAACTAAAAATTTATTACATAATCACTTTTTTTTCAATGGAATAATATATTACCATCATTAACCCTTTAATGGTTACGTCGTTGTAATACTCTGGTTCTTGTTCCTGCAAAGACATCAAGTGATTGATCATAGTGTTTCCTTTCTTGTCTTTCCTACATTCGTCCAGGAGACGCTGCAAGACTTCGTCCACGGATTTGCCAATACTTTTCACTTTTTCCTCGTATTTGCTCCCAAAGAATTTCAAGAAAGGAAGATTATCGCTAGGTTGAATCGCACCGGTTTTTGTAAAAATATCATTAATAAGATTCTTGAATATATCCGCCTCTTCCTTGTTTTTAACATCATCTCCGTAGTATCTCTTCCCCGTCACCATCCTCACGATGTTATTGAGCGTTAGATCCGACAAGAGTGGCTCGAGTTCGACCTCCTTGAAAGAATCGAGTTTATTATCACCCTTGGTGGTGTTGTCACGTGCGAGGCTGGTAAGCAACCGATGGATTTCGTCTCTACGGATATGGTAGAAGCTATCGAGGCGGTGAGGGGAGAGGATCTCGACGGAGCTGATTCGTCGGAGGTTTTTCCAATGGTCGTTGTAAGGCAAGGTTCCGAGGGTGGTGTTATTGTAAGAAATGTACTTGTTTGTTAAGGAACTAGGCCGGTTTGACAAAACTACGTCGTTTTGACCGGTGAAGCATTCTTTGACTAGAGGGTAGGATGATATAACGACGACTCGGCGGAACCCGAAGCGGAGGGTGAAGATTGGCCCGTATTGCTCGGAGATGCCGTGGAAGAAACGGTGGAGGAGTGGTTTTAGGAGGTGGAGATGTCCAACCACCGGAAGACCTGGTGGACTCGGTGGAATGTTGAAAGGTTGGGTTTTAGATCTTATGTTGTAGGCTATGTAGAATACAGGGAATAGAAGTATCATCAAGAGAAAGTAGAACTGAAACATCTTTTTTTCTTTTTTGGGTATGTTTTCTCTCCAACTTTTTTTTTGATCTTTGTGGTTAGTAGAGAAAATTAGACACAAGATCTTATCTTAATTTGCAATAATAGAGGCCAATTTGCTTTTTTAGCCACTAAAACACATGCAAAAAAAAACTTATTAGATATTTGATCGCATGAATTTGGGCCGTTGAATCAGACGGTGCATGCATCCACGTGGAGATGTGACGCATGTTCATGCAAACATACGCCATATAATGTAACTAAGAGTGGTGATATTTTTTTGAGTATCACTAATATTATTTAGTATTAATTCTGTTAGTTGAGACTCAATCTGATATTTCTGTTTTTTTTTTTTTATTGGTGATACTTAAAGTTCATAAGAAAAGAAAAAATAATTTATGTTTATAAAAAAAAAAAAATTAAAAAAACTAAAATCAAAGAATAATCAAATTATTATGAATAAATATAAAAGATTTTATAAAAAACACAAATTTATTATGGTTCATAACCTCGCAAACGTAAATTACAAATCGTAAAAACAAACTAAAACATAAATTCGTTCGGGTCTATTCTCTAGCTCTGCTATATTTTTGCCAAATATGTTCTACCAAATCAAAAAAAGTTACAAAGAAAAATATATAAAGTATATTCTATTTCTTTTCTTTGAAAAGAAAAATATATAAAGTATATTCAAAGAAAAATATTTTCCATTTCTTTTCTATAGCTCTGCAACTTAAAAGAAAAATTGTACAATAGATATCAAAAAGCTTTAGTATATAAAGTTACAAAGTAAATACTTGGTTGTGGTTTTCGGCATAGTTGATCATCTTTTCTGCACACTCTTTGTTAGCGACCAATGTACTGACAAACTGCAACATGGCTAAACATCAGAGAACGGGACCAAAGACTTGTTCTGTTATATCTAACAATGAAATTTAAAAGCTATGACCTTGCTCATGCTCCATTCATTATCCGGTACACTGTCAAGGAGAGAACCCCACCTTTCTGTTGCAGAAAGGTTCACATAATAATCAAATCCCATTCCACTTTGAGAAATTGGCTCACACAACCCTGAGTAATATGTTGCCTGATAACAAAATGAAAATTTATTAAGTTACACATGGTGATTAGATAATGAAAACCAATGGTGCAGATCATCGAAAGAGAAACTGAATAAATTTTGAACTTCATGCACAATATATTTGTAACAAGTAAAAGGTCAACATTTAATAGGAATCCCACACTGCTAGTGAGATGGGACCTAATGAAATAACCCCATTCCAAATGCCACAGCACTTGCACATGCCCAAGGAATCTACCAATAGAGTTCAAACAATTCATCAATGTCCTCAACCGATACTTGCAACCAAATTCTAGTGTTCACATTAACAAATATCGCTTTGCAAAAACAGAAACATAAGAATTCAAAAGCAACCACCAACCTGAGTGATAATCCTCTTCAAACAAAGTAGGAAACCGCTCTCTAACCCGAATTCCCAAATGTACAACTCGTCCTCGCCTTGTCTGATCAGCTCCCCACCTTTCACTTTTCCTTTCCAAGGAGATACCCATTGTCCTAACCATCCATGTACTTTGTCTGCTTTAGCATCTCTAACCAATTCCTTTAACCTACCAGCCAAATTCTCCAATTCCCGTAACCGTTTCTTTGTCGGAGAACGAGTCAACTTTTCAGTTTTATACGACATGACTCTACAAGTTGGCATTACACAATGTATCAATGCACAAGAGTTTAATCTACGAACCAAGAGCTAAAAAATGTATTGATGCACAAGGATGTAATCATCGAAACAAGAATTAGCACAAGTTTTTTTGTCTAGTGAAAACTGAAAAGTTGTCTTGGAAATATCCATAGTCATCAATAATGCAGACAAAACCAGAATTTTAACCTCGCATGATATTTGATTTTTTCCTGAATTCATATATATTTCTCTAAACTAATTGCAGTATACAAAGCTCAAGTGTTTAATCTTAAATCAGAAGCTAAAAAATGCATTGATGAACAATAACGTAA
The DNA here is from genome assembly GCA_900128785.1 of Arabis alpina. Taxonomy (NCBI): domain Eukaryota; kingdom Viridiplantae; phylum Streptophyta; class Magnoliopsida; order Brassicales; family Brassicaceae; genus Arabis; species Arabis alpina. Next base: position 17,797,211 of record LT669791.1, read on the forward strand.
TCTTCAAAACAATAACTGAACAAGAATTACGTTTCCTACTGAAAAATGCATCTTCTTGGACACACCATATCACTCAAGACAAAGATCAACTCAAACACAGAATCTAAAGTTTAGAATCAATCTCTATTTCTCTGATTCAAGCTCTTTCAATATTCACATACCTTAAGAAACTTGAATCTATCACCTAATTTTCATCATCCCTCTCATCACTAGAGTAACTAACTTTCTTCCCTACACATTTCTCTCTCTTCTTCCTCCTCTCTTCTCTTCCTCTGCTTCTCTCATTCTCAACCTCTCTCCAGCTTCATTATCCACCACAGATCCCCAATTCTCCTCCTCAAATCCCTCCGCCACACCCAACGACGAAGCCGCCGCCGACCACTCCCTCCCTTCCTAGCCGCCGCCGACCACTCCCTCCATGCCTAGCCTAAGAGAATCGAAGAAGAGAGAAGAGAAACGAACCGTCGATTTCGCGAACGGAGTCGCCGTCACCGATGGTTTCTCTCTGAAATCGCGAAAATGAGAAACAATTCGAGTTACCCGAAACCTAATTTTTCTCCGCCAATGAGGAGACGACACGTGGCAATATTTTCTGTAGCTTTTGTATCAGTAAATTGATACAATTTGGGCTGAGAAGAAACCCAACAATTGTATAATAATCACATATGGGCTTCTGATACTTGTGAGTATCAGCTATATTGATGCTTTAGTATATATTTTTGTTTTCTTGCCCTTCAACTATTGTCTTTTTTTTTGATAAAATGTGAATATATATTTACCAACTTGGAATAGAGAGTTTGATTACAAGTGCAGTTGCAAAAAGTTAATTTGGCCAAAAAAAAGTTAAAAAACCAAAAGAACTAGAGAAAGAATATAGTTTCATAAGAGACTTAAGATCTTAAAAATCACAAAGGAAGAAGGGTACAAACTCCCTATTCGCGAGTTTGTATAAGATATATAATATTATTTATGTATCCTACAAAATAATTAGTAGAGTATCAAAGGAAGTTTAATATTTTTCGAAAGTTTTTTTAAAGATCCTTTTGATCTTTAAAAAAAAAAAAAAAAAAAAAAAAAAAAAAAAAAGAAACCTAATAGTATTGTACGAATGTTTGAATTTTTACTTATGAATTTTCATCAATGTATATTCTAGTAGACTCTGTATCTTATTTATGTATCTTATTTTTCTGTACTTTTACTACTGTTTGTATCTACGAAATAATATACAGAGTATATCTGTATGCGAAAAAGATATCTACAAAACAATCAATTACGACGTGAAGACTTATGCAAAGATGGGACCCACAAGAAGAATAATGAAAAATGGGACCCACATGAAGATTTATGCAAAGAAAAGACTCACATGAAGAATAGTGCAACAACTTTTCAAGATGCTTCAATTATATTGACGACACCACACAAAGAGTAACATATATCAAGACATTATACAAGCAATTCCTCTATAAATACTCCTTCCTATCAAAGAAGAAGGACGAGCGACAATACACTCTCACCTCTCTCTAAAAAATTCTCTCCAAGTTATAAAAGCTTTCTAGTTTTCAAAGTTATAAATTTTTAATTTTTCCTTTGTACGTTTATCAATCAAATCTTGTAAGCAAATCTGTAAGTTTTAAATTTTAAAAAGTTCTAAGCAAAGTTACTGTAGCAAAGTTCTAAGTATATTTTTCGAAAGTTTAATCATATTTTAAACCGTATCGTATTTTTTACCTGGTATCGGGCTAAAACGATCTTTCAAAAGTTTTTATAAGACGTTTTTAATAAATCAATGCAAATCATTGCATGGTTTTATTTAAAAGTTTTCAAAATCAAGGATTTCGTGATCTTTGCCTTAATTAAAACCCATCTAGATAGATCCCAGCTGTTCTACAGAGGTACTGTTACTATAGGTGTTCCAGGCAGCAAGACCCGTGAGAGGCAGTAAGACCGTTGGCAAGCCGCAGTTGTATTGAAGTAGATTCGGTTAGTATCCCTCTAGCATGAGTCCAAATTTAGAATGAGTCATGGCATCCTCGTTTAAGAAAAATTTTAAATCTAAACATGCATCAACATTTGCATCAACAATTAATTCAAGAGAAATTATGTCAAAAATAACATCATTTAATCAGGATATATCAAAAAATCATTTACCTCATGTTAACCCAGAACATATATATAAAATTGGAACTTTTGATTTTAAGACTGCTTACTCAATAAAAGAACATGAACAAACTTTATCTCTTCAAAATGAATTTGAAGAAATTAAATTATTATCATCAATAGCTTTAGAAAAATATAAACAAAAAGGATTCAATTATATTCAGTTTGGTCTTATACAAATTGCTATAAAACCTTTATCAAGAACAGGTATAGATTCACCGATACTTATGCTACTAAGAGATAAAACTTTATTAAAATTTGAAGATTCGCTTCTTGGAGCGGTACAATCTAATTTATGCAACGGAGCAATTAATTTTAATTGCGCTCCTAATTTTCAAGTTAGCTTACATGATCCGACTATACTCAATACTTTAGTAGTAAATGTTCATCTACCTGAAATGAAATTTCAAAATGAAAGACATGGATATTTACTACTCTATCGAATTTATTTTAAGCAATCAACTTCTGAATTTAATCCAAGATGTTTATTACAAGATAATAAACGCGAAACAACTATTTTAGCTGTTCATTGTAAAGACACTCCCACAGCTAAATACGCACCTAAAAAATTAAAATGGGATGAAATAACTATTCCAGATCAGTGGAAAATTGAAATAACTCAACCACCTAGAAATTTTGAGCAAAAGAATATTTCAAGAATAACTGAACAAAGAGATGGTAAAATATTATTACAATTTGGATCATATAGAGAATCACTTCCACCAAGAATTAGTTCTTATCATTCAAGAGCTTCCTTTTCCGAATATCGTACTGGACAATCTAGTGCAGATTCGGAAACAGAAAGTGTCAATCAAAGTGTTAAACAAGATAATTCAATTAAATTTAAAGCACCTATAGCTGAACCTGAACAAGATACGTATCCAACATCTCCTACATTATCAGATTTTAAATCTATAAATGTCATAACAAAAGAATATGAAATTGATAAGCAATATATAAAAGAAGACTTTTATTCAAAAGAAAATACTGAAAAACGTGATTGGTATTTCAAAACCTTTTCTAAACAACAAGTCACTGAATTTAGAGAAAAATGGTATGATTGTATGACAATAAAAGAAATAAATATTCCATTTTTCTTATGGTTTGAAATATATTCAATAGCACATAATATTGATTATCCATTTAAAACAATTAATACTAGTTCGTCATTAAATCAAATATGGAAACTAATAGACGGTACTAAAACTAAATCAGTTCATCCACCATTAACAGATTTGAAATTGAGTACAGCAAAACGGCGAATAATAGCAACACCTTTTAAAACAGGAGCTAATAAAGATGATAAAGAACCAGTAATATTGCAAGATATTAAATCTATATATCAACAAAATAATTATCAAAGTCAATTATTATATAGAATTTCTAAACAAGTCGATAACATAGATAATAAAATATATAACAATGAAAATAATAAATTGGATCAATATAATCAAAATACTCAACATCCCTTTTCATCAGTAGCTACGCCAATCTTTAAACCGATAACCAGGCAAGTAAAATTTCCTGAAAATGAAATTTTAAAATCAATTGCAACAAGATTAGATAAATTAGATAAGGGTAAAGGAATTAATACTATCGATGAAAATGATGATAATGAATCTATACAAACATCTACACAATCAGAAAATGATAATCAAGAAATTAATCGAATAAAAAATAAAATAATGAGATCTAAAAAACCTTATTATTCTCGACATACTCCACCAGATTTATTATTCGAAGAACACCATAAATATTCTGGTAACGTATATACCGGAGAAGGCATATACGAATGGAATATTGATGGACGTTCAGAATATCAAATGATGAATATATTTCAAGAAATGGGTATGGCCGCTATTGCATTTAAAGCAAGAGGTAGTACTGATAAACAAGCATGTGCTATGTTAGTAATAGGATTTAATGGAACATTAAAATATTGGTGGGACAATTCACTAGATATTGTTACACAAGATTCAATACTTAATCATGTTGAAATTAAAAGAGTAGAAAACGAAGATGGTTTATATGAAGAAATAGAACATCAAAATGCAGTAGAAGTATTAATACATACTTTAACAATGCATTTTATTGGTAATCCAGCTAAAGAATTAGAAAGTAAAAAAATTGTATTAACAAATTTGAGATGTCCAACATTAGGAGATTTTAAATGGTATAAAGATGTTTTTATAACCAACATATTTCAAAGAAATGATTGTAATCAACCCTTCTGGAAGGAACGGTTTATCTCAGGATTACCGTCTTTCTTCGCAGAAAGAGTAATCAACAAACTAAAAAATTATTCTGGAGGACAACCCATCCCCTGGAATACAATTACATATGGTCAATTATTTGCATTTGTTAAAAAAGTAGGATTTGCAATATGTCAAGAACATAGAGATAAAAAACGTAATGATAAATTTAAATTTAAAACAACTATGGGTTCATTTTGTGAACAATATGGATATAATAAATTTAATCCACCATCAAGAGTTAAACGATTAAAATATAGACAAAGAAAGTTTAATAAAACAAAACACTATTAGAAAGATAAAGAATTATACAAAAAACCAACCAATCAATATTATTCAAAGAATAACAAAAAATATAAACCTAAAAATACTCAAAAAATAGTATGTTGGAATTGTAAAAGACCAGGACATGGATCCACAGAATGTAAAATGAAAAAGAAAATAAACGAAATATTTCAAGATCAACCAGATATTCAAGAAAAATTAACTAAACTATTAATATCAGAATCTGAACTATCCGAAGAAACTGATAGTGATTACTTAATAAATGAAATAGAAAATTCAAGTGACTCTTCTACAGAATCGCAAGAATTATCTGAAAATCTATGGAATTGTAAAATAATCAATGTAATAACTAAAGATAGCGATAAACAATTTTTATTAGATATAATAGATAAAACTGATGACCCAAAGATTAAAAAACAATACCTAGTAAAATTAAAAGATATAATATATCAAGAAAATCAATTATCTACACCGCAACCTCTTAATCTAAATAAAATATTTGAGAAATATCCAACTCAAAGTTTATTTAAACAAGTAACTACAGGAGAACTGCAAAGTGAAGTTAAACAACTAAAAGCCCAAGTTAAAGAATTACAATTAACAGTCAATAAACAAGAACTAAAACAATTACAAACAGATGCAAGATTATCATTAATCGAAGAAAATAAAAATCATAAAGCATCATCAAGTACTCAAACTTTAGAAATTAATAATCAAATAGAACCTGAAAATATTGAAGAATATATTCAAATAATTAATAAAATTAATTATCAAAAATGGTATACAAAAATTACTTTGCATATAGGACATGATTTTAAAACAAATATAATTGCATTAATGGATAGCGGAGCAGATTATAATTGTATCCGTGAAGGTGTAATACCAACAAAATACTATGAAAAAACATCAGAACGACTAGGTAGTGCTGATGGTAGTAATTTAAAAGTACGATATAAATTACCATGTGCAAAAATATGTAATCAAGGATATTGTTTTAAAAATTAATTTATACTAGTTAAAAATCTTTCACAAGAAGTAATATTAGGAACTCCATTTTTTACGCAAATATATCCATTTAAAGTAACTGAAATAGGTATTACCACAAAAGTTGTAGGAACAAAATTATTATTTGGCTTCTTATCACCAATGAAAACTAAAGAAATTTTACACCTACCACAAAATACAATTCAAAAAACAATCAATTTAATAAAAGGAAAACAAGATCATATTCAATATTTACAAGAAGAAATAACACACAAAAAGATAGAAGAACAACTAAAAATGCAATCCATAATAAGTAAAATAAAATCTACAGAAAATGATATTTTAAAACAATTATGCTCAGATTTACCAAATGCTTTTTGGAAAAGAAAGCAACACATAGTTGAACTCCCGTATATAAAGGAATTTAGTGAGAAAAATATACCAACTAATGCACGACCTATTCAAATGAATAATGAATTATTAGAACATTGTAAACAAGAAATAAATGATCTACTAAATAAAAAACTAGTTAGGCCATCCAAATCCCCTTTGGAGTTGTTCGGCCTTCTATGTAAACAATCAAGCACAAAAAGAACGTGGAGTACCACGATTAGTAATCAATTATAAACCACTTAATGATGTATTACAATGGATTCGATATCTGATACCCAATAAAATAGATTTATTAAAACGGCTTTATAACGCAAAAATCTATTCAAAATTCGATATGAAAAGTGGATTCTGGCAAATCCAAATTGCAGAACAAGACAAATATAAAACAACATTTACAGTACCGTTTGGACATTACGAATGGAACGTAATGCCTTTTGGATTAAAAAACGCACCTTCTGAATTTCAAAATATAATGAATGATATATTCAATAATTACTCAAAATTCACTATTGTTTACATTGATGACGTACTTGTATATTCAACATCAATAGATCAACATATTAATCATTTATATACATTTTTGAATTTAGTTAAAAAACATGGCTTGGTAATATCAGCAAAGAAAATGTCTTTATTCCAAACCAAAATAAGATTTCTAGGCCATAACATTTACCAAGGAACTATTACACCTATATCAAGAGCTATAGAATTTGCTGATAAATTTCCTGACGAATTAAGAGAGAAAACACAATTACAAAGATTCTTAGGATGCCTAAACTATGTCTCCGATTTCCTACCCAACCTTAGGAAAACCATTCAACCATTATTCCAAAGACTTCAAAAAAAACCTAAACCTTGGACTAGTCAACATACCCGTTTAGTTCAACAAATTAAACAAAAGGTCAAAACCCTTCCTTGTCTGTCCATACCAAACCCTGAAGCTAGTATGATTGTAGAAACAGATGCTTCAAAAATAGGTTTTGGAGGAATCTTAAAACAGAAACTTCCCGAGTTAACCCAAGAGTCCATAGTTAGATTCCATTCAGGAGTCTGGTTAGGACCACAAAAAAATTATTCCACGGTTAAAATAGAAGTTCTTTCTATCGTCAATTGCATTTCAAAGTTTCAAGATGATTTAATAAATAAAAGATTTTTATTACGTGGTAATTGTAAATCAGCAAAAGAGATTTTACAAAAAGATGTAAAAAATTTAGTTTCAAAACAAATTTTTGCCAGATGGCAAGCAATTTTATCAGTATTTGATTTTGATATTTAGTATATTAAAGGAGAGAATAATTCTTTACCTGATTTTCTAACAAGAGAATATTTACAGGGAAAAACATCCGATATTCAAAAAGCTATTCAAGATGAGTGAGCATAACAGCAAAAAACCGATGACCGCATCGGATTATATCAAGAATCAACCTCACCTTCAAGGCAAGCCCTTGACTATTCAAAATTCTTTCTCGGCCCTCGCCGAATTTCCTCCTTTATCCTATTCAAAAGCCGTAACCACAGAAAAAGGCCAAACCTCAACCCCTACTCAAACACCTTCCAACAAATCTACCTACCATATTAAACAACAAAAACAACACCTCATGACCACCCAATTTACCAAACAAATTACCCTCAAACAGTTACAATCCTTTACCAATAGAGTCTTCTATGAAGACAGTCTTTATCCAACAGATAATGTAACCAAAAACCGAACCTTTTATGAGTATATTCTAGTAGACTCTAAGTCAGTCGAAATTACTCATTACCCCGATAAAACAAACCCTAACCTTATCTCCTACTCAACATGTAAAATATTACGTGTTGCTACTATCCAAGACCTTGGTTTTATCCACCACCATACTACCAAACCCTTTACCACACATGGATACCATATTCCAGGATATAGTTACATCGACTATCAAAATACTTTCTTCCGTACCTTTTACCTTAGACCATATGACCATTCCTGGTTCATCTCCTTTGATCAAAAATGTCCAAAGAGTGTACCCGGCTGGTTCAACGAATGGTGGTATTAGTTCGGACCTAACGATGACATTTACCCAACCTACATTACCAAAACCTCCCTACCTTACTACAAAAAACTAGCAAACCCAAACCCTATCGGACCTCTATCCAAAATCGCCTTCCACATTGACATGGGTCTCCCATGGATTTGTTCATGGCATTTTAACCTCACCCTTCATTTACCCGATATGCCGTACTCTTTAATAAGAGAATTTCGGATTAAGTGGTGGGATAAGTATAGGCTCGACCGCTGTTCCATAGCCAATATCCAAAAATATTTTCGCATAACTACCGAAATCCAAACAGCTATTCAAACCGTATCCAAATCTATCCCCCTCATCACACAAACCCAACTAACTCAAAAACCAATCACACATACTCCACCAACCACCAAAAGACCACCAAGTCCAACAAACTCGATCGGTTCCTCCACTTCTAAAAAGTCCTCCAAAAAGGACAAACTCAAACAGATCCTTGCCGACCTTATGGACTCCTCCTCCGACGACAACGATGTCATGCAGGAAGACAATCCTTTCGGCGGTCCTCTAAGCCAAGATCCTTTTGATCTAAAAAAAAAAAAAAAAAAAAACCTAATAGTATTGTATGAATTTTTGAATTTTTACTTATGAATTTTCATCAATGTATATTCTAGTAGACTCTATATCTTATTTATGTATCTTATTTTTCTGTACTTTTACTACTGTGTGTATCTACAAAATAATATACAGAGTATATCAATATGCGAAAAAGATATCTACAAAACAATCAATTACGACGTGAAGACTTATGCAAATATGAGACCCACAAGAAGAATAATGCAAAATGGGACCCACATGAAGACTTATGCAAAGAAAAGACTCACATGAAGAATAGTGAAACAACTTTTCTAGATGCTTCAATTATATTGACGACACCACACAAAGAGCAACAAATATCAAGACAATATAGAAGCAATTCCTCTATAAATACTCCTTCCTATCAAAGAAGAAGGACACGAGCAACAATACACTCTCACCTCTCTCTAAAAAATTCTCTCCAAGTTTTAAAAGCTTTCTAGTTTTCAAAGTTATAAATTTTTAATTTTTCCTTTGTAAGTTTATCAATCAAATCTTGTAAGCAAATATGTAAGTTTTAAATTTTAAAAAGTTCTAAGTAAAGTTACTGTAGCAAAGTTACTGTAGCAAAGTTCTAAGTATATTTTTCGAAAGTTTAATCATATTTTAAACCGTATCGTATTTTTTACCTGGTATAGAGAGTTTGTACCCATGAATCCTTTTTGTTTATATTTTTCTAAAGCTATTGATGATAATAATTTAATTTCTTCAAATTCATTTTGAATAGATAAAGTTTGTTCATGGCATTTTAACCTCACCCTTCATTTACCCGATATGCCGTACTCTTTAATAAGAGAATTTCGGATTAAGTGGTGGGATAAGTATAGACTCGACCGCTGTTCCATAGCCAATATCCAAAAATATTTTCGCATAACTACCAAAATCCAAACAGCTATTCAAACCGTATCCAAATCTATCCCCCTCATCACACCAACCCAACTTACTCAAAAACCAATCACACAGACTCCACCAACCACCAAAAGACCACCAAGTCCAACAAACTCGGTCGGTTCCTCCACTTCTAAAAAGTCCTCCAAAAAGGACAAACTCAAACAGATCCTTGCCGACCTTATGGACTCCTCCTCCGACGACAACGATGTCATGCAGGAAGACAATCCTTTCGGCGGTCCTCTAAGCCAAGATCCTTTTGATCTCTAAAAAAAAAAAAAACCTAATAGTTTTGTATGAATTTTTAAATTTTTACTTATGAATTTTCATCAATGTATATTCTAGTACACTCTATCTTATTTATATATCTTATTTTTCTGTACTTTTACTACTGTGTGTATCTACAAAATAATATACAGAGTATATCTGTATGCGAAAAAGATATCTACAAAACAATCAATTACGACGTGAAGACTTATGCAAACATGGGACCCACAAGAAGAATAATGCAAAATGGGACCCACATGAAGACTTATGCAAAGAAAAGACTCACTGAAGAATAGTGTAACAACTTTTCAAGATGCTTCAATTATATTGACGACACCACACAAAGAGCAACAAATATCAAGACACTATACAAGCAATTCCTCTATAAATACTCCTTCCTATCAAAGAAGAAGGACACGAGCGACAATACACTCTCACCTCTCTCTAAAAAATTCTCTCCAAGTTTTAAAAGCTTTATAGTTTTCAAAGTTATAAATTTTTAATTTTTCCTTTGTAAGTTTATCAATCAAATCTTGTAAGCAAATCTGTAAGTTTTAAATTTTAAAAAAAATTCTAAACAAAGTTACTGTAGCAAAGTTCTAAGTATATTTTTCAAAAGTTTAATCATATTTTAAACTGTATCGTATTTTTTACCTGGTATCACCTCTCGCGAATAGAGAGAGGTAAGTAGGGTACAAACTCTCTATTCGCGAGTTTGTATATGATACATAATATTATTTATGTACCCTACAAAATAATTAGTAGGTTACAAACTCTCTATTCGCGAGTCCAACAAAATAATATAAGATACATATATTATTTTTAAGCCAATAATATAATATTAGGTATTTACCCGCGCCCTGCGCGGGACGTGCTACATGAAAACGTATTGTCAAGAAGAAAAATAATATAATTAAGAACAAAAAACGAAACAAAAATACCAAGATGAAACAAAGAAGTATCATTAAAAACAATACAACACAAGGAATCTATTCTTTTAAGGTAATGTATTTGAATAAATATTTTATAGCAGAAGAATATGTTGAAATAAAATCAGTAGAGTCACTTGATTCATCATATCGCACTGGAATCGAATTCTCTTTTAGATCTTCCATTAGGGATTGTCTTGAACGAATTATTGCAAGTACATCGATATAGGTAGTGTCGTAGATGTTGGACCTAGATTCAGATTCATCACAAAGGCAAGATGCACTATAATAGTGTCGACCAATTAAATATAAAAATAACCACGAATACCAACCTAGTCGAGCTTGTGTTGCCAAAAGAATGGATATTAGGTATGCGACGATATATATGATTAGAAGCTGTCTTTGTAAAAGAATGATCAAAGTTTCTCCATTCAATTCTTGGTTCAGTTGAAGAAAACCACGAATAGTAAGAAAGCAATAGTGAAGGCAACCTATAATGTAAGAAACAAACAATATCAATAAATAAACATACAAACTAAGATAAGATCGTTAAATTGATCTACATACGAAAGAATTGGATCTATATGCGAACGATAATACGCACAACCTAATAGGAAATGGTGGATGACTCTGGATCAAAGCGAAATCACATGTAATCCATGTCGTAAATAAACGATAAACCGTTGACACCTGACACATAGTATACATTAAAATAGCATTCAAGATTGTATATAGATGAATATATTAAAGATACATATAATAACTACACTGACAAATAAATTCTTGATAGATACGGGATTAACCATCTGCGAAAATCGTACGTGAAGTTCCTTCGATGATGAGTTTCGATAAACTGAAAGAGAATAAACGGTACCAAATAAACCCGTGTGTTTAGTATATAAATATTACGAAATTAACAAATAACGTATTCACAGAAAATAACCTTGAAGATACAAAACCGTAAAACCATAGGCAGATGATGGGAGAACTAAAAGAACAAAACATCAAAGGTAAGTACGAACACACAAACCTAAGTTAAACATATATAGACCAAGTATAAAAATTACCTCACAGCATCATGGAATCATTGAATAGCATGGCATCTATATTGGCTATTAAGATGAACTAAAATATTAAACGAAATCAGTAAGTTCGATATCAATAGGATGAGAAACATACAAAGATAAAAATTAAGAAAAAAGAACATACAATAATAGACGAACAATGGAGAGTACTAAACAGAGAGGAATACGGTATATGTATATATATGTATATGTATATATAGCAGATATTAGGTTAGGTTACAAAGGAAAAATATCGAGAGAATATTCATGAATAGGTATAAATGGAATTGTTATATTTTTACGTCTATACTATATCAAATCGGGGCTTATCATATCTTTTTTTATATACTCTATACTAAAATAATTAAATCCGGGCTTATCATCTCAATTTTATATCATATCAGTAGAAAATATATTATGGAATATATTAAGAGAATATTAATGTATAGATGTAAATAGGAAAATATATACTTTTGATCTAATCTAATTCCGGGTTTATCACCTCATTATTATATATGTATAAATTATTAATACTACCAAGATAATATTCATTAATAGATATAAACAGAATCAAATATTTAAATATATGATTCTAAATTATATCCGTGTTTATTATTTCATTTCCATTTAATTTAATTAATATAAAGTGATAGAATGTATAGGACCAGAATCGTATATTGTTAAGGATGAGATGACCATATTGTTGTTGTGGTTTCAACGATTCAGTAGTAAGACAAAATACACAAGGAGAGCTGACAGGGACAATTACATGAATATCTTGTATCTAATTGATATATCAGGATAGAAAACAAACCAATAGTATATGAAACATGCCAATGCAATAATCTCATAGCTGGAACGACAATGTTAAATTGAGAATGCCAATGTAATAGGAAATTGTTGTCGTTTCATACGGAATGGGAACAACGTGTCCGGAGGATATACGAACATACGGGGTATCAAGATGTTATGTCCTTGATGATCACCAGTTAAAATATGCCCTTGGATGACATGAGAATCCATTTGTATAATTAGTAGCCTGGTCCCATTGATCAATCCTCTTGCAGGGTCGATGTTTTTAAGCAACATCACCGGAACACCAATCTTCAAGTGCAGTTCGTGATCAGGCAAACCTCGAATGTTTATATTATTCAAAAATTCACGAGGATACGCAATATCATCTCTCTCGCCTGTATCAGATGGCTCGATACTATCAGAATTTAAAAATACGTGTGCCTCACCTAGGTCATTGTTCAAATAAAAAAAATAGTTGAAGCACCTTTTATACTGATGTAAACAATAAGCAATATAATAGTAATTGAGAACATACCTGGTATGTGGCTTAGCATGTAATCGTTAAGTGCATCAACATTGTGGTCCATGGTGATTTAAGCTTTATACAATATTGTATATGAGAAACAATACGGTAGAGAAGAGGTATATAGAAGGTATGTATGTATATATATATATGGTAGATACACTCTATTGTAGGTTTAGAGAAAGCATATAAATAATAAAAAGAAGATATTCATTAAAGATTGAAAAACTTAGAATATAGGAAATAATATTCAGCAATAGATATAAATTTAATATGGAAACATTATGTTATTGAATCATCTGAGTATTAAAGAAAAATAGAATATAACCACTGTAATGAATATGGGTACAAACGGCCCGGAATGCCAAACGAACCAAAATAATTCAAAATAAGAGAATGAAATCCGAATCTATCAAATTAAGAAAGTGAAATCTAATGTATATTATATTAAGAAACTTGTTCATTGATTGTAAAACCGAACTAAAATATAACCAAAAACAAACTTGTTTATAGTAAAAGCCAAACCGAATCAACATAATGTAGATAAAAACATAGCAAATTAAAGATTCTGGAAAATCTCATTGAACACGACGTTTGTTGTGGCGTTAGAAGGTTTTTCATCCTTGTCGGTAAAGAGAATTTTTAGCCCCTTCCTGGATGTCACTCTAGATAGGGCAACATATAACTGCCCATGAGTAAACACTGGTTTGGGGAGATAGAGATCAACCTTTTGCAACGTCTGTCTTTGACTCTTGTTGATGCTCATTGCGAATGCCAATGTAATAGGAAATTGTCGGCGTCTCATACGGAATGGAAATTTGGCATCAGGAGGAGAAACGAACCCACGTGGTATCAACACATCATGTCCTAGTTTACCGCCAGTTATGATACGTCCTTCAATGACGTAAGTACCCATTCGTATAATTAATAAGATTGTCCCATTGCATTATCCTCTTTTAGGGTAGATGTTCCTAAGCAACACCACATGTGCGCCAGTCTTCAAATGCAGCTCGTGATTAGGTAATCTAGAGATTTTTATACTGTTTAAAAATTCCTGCGAGTATACCAGGTCATCTTTCTCGCCAGTATCGGATGGCTCCACACTATCAGAACTTAAAAACATATGTGCATCACCTATTTCGTTATCCAAACAAAATAAAACTAAGAATAATATAATTATGTATTATGTAAATGTAAACAATATGAACTAAATTAATATGTACAAAGGTACCTTAAATGTTTTTAAGCATGTAATCATTAGCAGCATCAACATCATGATTGAGTGGACTGAGTATGGCTCTAGATTGATAAAACTTTGGATCTCTTTCATTGGAGTATCACCCCTCGTAGACACTGGATACAATTGATTCTATTGGATCCTCGCATGATGATACCAACAAATCTTCGGGTATTTCGATCTCCACTTCTCTATCGTTAGGTGAATTTACCAAACCGTCAAGAATCCATTTTGAAAAGGCTCGCAGCTCGGATACATCTCTGTCACTTAAACCACTGTCAAGGAGACGCATATTCTTGGTAAGCTTTAAGACCTTACAGTCTCTCCACAAGAAATATGAATTCAACGAAGCTAACACAGTTTCTACCCTTCCACCTCCTGGAACCACTGGTAATATTTGCATGAATGGATTCCTGAACCGTAGGCAAAATTACAAATACACATATAAAAAAATAGCATATCGACTTAGTAAGTAATAATAATCTTTACAACGATCTAATAAACATTCGCAGAAGATCGAATTCTCATTTACACCGGCTATTTCATCAGAAGAATAAAACAACATCTCCTCATACATCATAACTCTCTGTAGATTCACATGTTCTTGATATATACTATTCATTTAAATAGATGATGGACATGCTATCAAAATTAACCTCGAAGCCAATCCACATACAGATATATCCATTAGCGCAAAATTAAAATCAGATCTAAATATTATTGTAGAAAAAGAGAAAATGGAAAATATCAATTCCTAAGAACAATCAATGCATACGAAATAGATACCTTGGTCACGAAGATTTTTATCTTTTCGCACCGTCTCAGCCAATTTTCATTCATCAAGACCTTTGGTATATCCAAACCGTTTGGCACAAAATAGAACTGAATATCATAGGAATCATCTGAACTCTCATCCATATTTGTTTTGACTGACCGATAAAGGGCGACGATAATAACAAAAAAAGGGAAAGGTTGCGATATATAAGTGATTACAAATAATTTAAAGGTCAAACACCGTAATCATCTATTCTTTGACCAATACGAATCGGTTAACATTTAAAAAGGACTATCTTCTTTACTTTTTTGTGCGCATGGGCGTTTTTACCATATTTATTTCATGATATAACGTAGAGTTTATAAAAAGTCATTAATCTATTTTAAATACTGTAAAGAAAACAGCAGGATCATAAACCCATTAGCAATGCCATTTAATCCTAAGATCATGGTTAAGTATAGGGTTATCGAAATATTCAAAACAATTAATAAATAAATAGAACATTGAAATGAAAATAAATTAGAAATACTCGTAAAGAACACGAACACTGAGCAAAGACTTCAAATCAGCTTGATGTCTTTATTATCCACGGAAAGGATACATCCAAGAAGCCTTAGGAGGAAGCTTGTAGGAAAAAGGTATAAAATAAGAACACATACGTTAATACTAATAGCTATATAGTTCAAATAATATTTAGCATTTGTTAAAAACCTATAATCTAAACAGCACTTACATTTTATACTGCTGAACAAATCCACAGCACCCATCTAACATAATCCGTGTTGGATATGTGGTAGGAATAACCCTCCTTCCTACATTTACATGTACATATACACTTCACTCATGTAATGATTAATAATTACAACCGATATATTGAAATTCCTACCCTCATAAAAATCTATCATTCCCCATCTAACTTCACATATAGGATTGTCACAGGAATGCGCACGCCAAGCAACAATGAACTTTAAAGCCATTGTTCCAGATAGCTCAATAGTCATTATCTCATTCCTAAAAAGAATGAACACAAACAATAGATTAGCCTCATTAAAAAAAAAAAAAGGATAGAACAACACAAAATAAGGAAAAATAATACCTGGTATTCCTAATGTCAAAAGACACATTGTACAAGGTTTGTTTTTGTTACTTTTAATATACATCCCAGAATGGCTAATGTTACACATATTGTCGAAATCTATTCTAGTATCCTCGATATCACAGCTATCTAATACCAAATCAAAACATTCCAAATCATCAAAAGGGCTAGTAGTGACTATCTCTCTAATGACATCTATATGAAAAAGACTCGTTAGCATGTACACCAAAGATATACGACATATCAAATATAAATATAACCGAAAACTAGACATTACCTACTAAATTGTCATCTCCATACGATCCGTCGAGAATAGAGTGATAGTTGGCAAATTCATAGAAATAACAATTACATGGCTGGGGGACCTCATGTATCTTTGTTGTTTCTTGGAAAACAATCTTATGAGACCGCAGAAAGGGTAAATAACAATTGTCACAGCTATCAATCCCAAAACCACACAAATTCATCCAAATATCTTTTGAAACACTTTTCTTAAATATATCAAATGCCTTTCCCCTCATAGTTGCATAGATTTTAGACCCCTTCAAAAGTTAGGGAAATCAAAGTAAAAAATAAACCGAGTAGACGTGAATATAATTATAAAATACATGTAATATATAAACCTCTTCATCACACAATATCATATCCAGAGTCGGACCATAAATGTTAGTTCGGTGAAACTAGCATTGCAAAACCTTGACATAAACGTTAGGATTAACCAATTCTGGGCATAAGCATGATATCACGAAGACAGAAGATTTATACATCATGGAAGGAGTATGCGAGAAATATATGATTAGGTTTACAAATAGAGTGATTATATAAAAGACCATAATTGATTCAGAATAATAGAAAATATATATAGAAATAAAAAATTGGATATAAAACTAAAACATATATACTTTATGGAATATGTGCAAATATTCGTATATATTACCACACATCCCATCATATCAAAGCATGAATTACAATTCCATATACTATTTAGTAAATTTTATAAAAACATTTAGGTTGTGTATTTTTCATGCGAAAAATTTATAAGCTATTTATATATTATATTTGTTAATCTTCCAAAAGAATCACATACAAAAAATGGTATAGTTTATTAGTTAAGATATAAAAGCAGGGACCCTTATTATTATTATTATTATTCCAATAAATTATGATGTGTCAATAAATCTTTAATTATATGAAACAATTAGTTAAGGGTAGATTAAATTATATCATGTATCCAAGCATAATTAGAACGTTAATCTATGTGATTTTTAATGTTATTTTTAAGGGCATAGGTATATTCTATTAGATTAATTAACAATAGTATACTTTGTTAATATAATGAGATAAGTATTAGGAAATATAACTTATTTAGTGATAACTACCCATTTCTAATTTTTCGTATAAATCTTAAATATACCGAATGGTACTATATATTTAAATATCATGGAATATAATAAGAAAGATTCACTTATGTTCAAAACATAATTAAACATCCTGGATGATAATACGAACAGAAAATCTAAAACATAATTATAGGTAAACAAAACAACAAAATTTAGCTAAAGGTCAATAAAAAACATAATACAACCGTAAATATCATCATTGTCTTCTTATGAGAAACAGTACAACCTCAGTGTAGTCTTCAAGGATGTACATTCCAAACTCATATTCTCATCCACTACTGTTCGCTCTGGCGTTAATGATCCTACAACACAGAAATTTTACACGCAGTTTATAGAAGTGTCAAGATACGAAACTGATAGTAGTAAGAACGAAGATATAGTCGTAGATGTTTATCACTTACCTTGTTCTTAACTGAATAGCTTCATCTATATTAGGATTGATCAAGATTTCGCTACATCCTCCATAGTCGTGAATATCCCTGTCTGTTTTGGAAATTTATTAAACATATTTTCAACAACATAGTGGCGGGAATATATATAATTTGGTGAACAAATGATGTAATACCACTTATCGTGTCAATCTTCCACCATCGCAAAATACACACATCGATCTCCTGACGTACAGCATTGTCGAAACTATCTTTGACCTCTTCGGCTTTATTTCCCCAAGCAATGCAAGTAAGCGACACATTCCTTAGTTAAAAAATAATACAAACACGAAATTAGTTCCTAAATTACTAACACATGAAGATAGCATATTGTACAAATTCGCACCTTTCGTTGGTCAAAGTGAAACAGGGTTGGTTGACATACGTATTCTCTCCATACGTATGCCAACATCACTAACACGTCCAATCAAGTGTAAAAAAACGGTTCACAATATCTTCAACTAATAAAAAAATAACGACCAAATAGATGATATTTTTGGCATAATATATAAAAATCTAACCGATAAGGTAATTACTGAGTGGATAGCCTGTGTAAACACGATCGAAGTCAACAAAAGAGAAAAAGTTGTTTTGATTGACATAACTGGTCGGATCCACCGCGATTCCGTTAAAAAACTCGATCTTGTAGTTGTTGCGGACAACGTCTGAGACACCAATTGCGTTACAGACACGGAAAATATGTGATTATTCTTCATTCTGATACATTTAGCCTATCTTCGAATACCCTTATATGCTATTTAAATATTGTAGCATGGATCTTCGTTCCCTACCATATAAATGTCATTGATTATAGTGTTTTTATAAGATAATCTCTAGAGGACAACTGTGACGCCCGTGAACCATTTTTTTTATAAAATGGAGGGGCTGTCGATCGACACACATGGTGTATGTCGATCGACATGGCTCTTAGGGGCTGTCGATCGACACACCTAGTGTATGTTGATCGACAGGTGCCCGAATTGGTTAGTTTTCTGGTTCAATTTAAGTCGTGCAATTGGACCGGGCCGGTTTGGGTAAACCCTAGGGCTTCGTATTTAAGGCTTTTGGCCGCGTTTGAGCGAACCAAAGTCCCAAAATCAGCAGCAAAGAGTTTTGAGAGGAGTTCTCTTGTTCCTGATAGTTTTGTGGATTAGGGTTTCGTTTCTTGAGAGACTTGGAGTAGTTTCTTGTGGAGATTGTTGTGGATTCGTGTCTAGCCTCAGTTCTACCAGATTCTATCCGAAAATCTAAGGTGAGTGCGTGACCATGGCTTCTGGGGCGGTGGATTCGTTAGAGTTGATTGGTGGTAAGGTAAATCGTTTGATTGGATTGTGTTTTGGATTGATTGTGTCTGTGAATTGTGTTTGGACTGTGTGGATTGCGTGTTTCGTGCAGGTTTCGTGTCATCACAGAGGAGGAAATCGATCCGAGAGGATAATGATCGATTTCCCATGAATCTGCGACGGCCTGTCGATCGACAGCACTTGGGTGTGTCGATCGACAGGGCCACACGAGAGTTGTCGATCGACACCTAGAGGTTGTGTCGATCGACAGGTTATCGAGGAGCTGTCGATCGACACCTAGTGGTTGTGTCGATCGACAGGGTCTTGTGGAGCTGTCGATTGATAGGCACCGTGGGTGTGTCGATCGACAGGTGTGCACAGGGGTGTCGATCGACAGGTGTGCACAGGGGTGTCGATCGACACCTAGTGGTAGTGTCGATCGATAGGCCGCCTGTTGGGCTGTGGTTGAGTCGTTTGTTTGTGTTTGCGTGATTGATTGATGTATGTTTGCCTGAGCGGATCCATCGCGTCTGAGTGCGCAGTCGTAGATGGGAGGACCGTCTCACTGGGTATTTGTGATAATACTCACGCATCTCTTTTTTCCATGTGATGCAGGTAAAGGCAAATTGTGATCGTGGAATCATGGCAACGAAGAGGGAGATGATCTAGAGTCTCAGTTTTCGTGCTGTGTGTTTTATCGCTTTTATTGTTTTAGAACCTGGTTAGGTTGCTGGTAGTGATTGAAATTTGTTATTGAACTGGATTAGATATTTTTAATGGAATTGATTTCTGGTTTAATTGTATGTGTTATCCGCTGGTTGTCTGTGCATGTTTGCTTGGTTGTTGAGGATATCATTTATGGGAATGCTAGTCCGAGACCAAGGGTTTAATGTTTAAAAAAAAAAAACGGGTCGGGTCGTTTCAGTTTGGTATCAAAGCCCTAACGGTTTTAGGACGGGCTAGAACTGCTAGGGTTGAATTTGGTAAATTTCAATTCTGTGAGTTTGGGGGTTCTAGATCATCTTCCTTCGAGCCTTCAAAGAGATTCCACGGTAAGTGTGTTTTATTGTTATTATTTAGTGCTTAGCTTGTGTATTGTAGTAGTGCATGGTGTTAGCTAGAGGCACTAGAGAATGTGGCCGTGTGGGCCGGGGTGACTGTGGAGGTAAGGATTGCGGTCGGGGACCAGTGAGTGAGTCGACAAGGGATGCGGCTCAGGGTTCCACGGTTGAGACTGTGACAGATCTGTAGACGTATCAGGAGCGTCTGTGTATTAGTGCGAGTGCTAGTGGGAGTGCCTGTGTGAGAGCCATTGTGAGGGCTATGGGGCCAGGGCTGGTACTCGAGCTGGTGCTGGATTGGCTCGATGTTCGGGTGCGCCCGCAGGAGGAGTCCAGGAGACGAGTTGATCGTCTGACAGATATGTACAGTAATTGTTGAGGCGGGCACTAGTGAGTGAGTTGGCAGGGAGTGCGGCTCAGAGTGCTGCGTATGGGGGCTGAGAGTGATCCGTAGACGTTTCAATGCAGCTTGAGTGCCATTTAGACTGCCAGCGTGCAGCCAAGTGTGAGCGCCAGTGTGAGGGCTGGTGAGGATAGTGTGGTCACAGGTTGGCTTCCGAGGGCCAGTGTGGGTCCTCGTGAGGTTGGTAGTGCGGGTGCGCCCGCGGGTGGGCTCAGGGTCGAGATGATCGTCTGGCGGATTGGCTTCAGCAGGTGTGGGAGTGGTTACCAAGTGCGGTGCCAGTTAGGCTCCGGTGATGCCACGAGTGGCAGAGATGCGGCGGAGGGATGCGGTTGTTGGTAGGGTTCCGTCCTACCTGCGGATAAGGGAACAGGTGCAGAGGATTGGTATAGGATTCTTTGCAAGCGGTGTGTTGCAGCATGGAGGGCGAGGATGCCCGGGATATGAGGTTCTTGAGAGGACTTCGATCAAATGGAAGACACGGTGCATAGTGTCTAAGTATGCTGCGAGAGAATAGTTGTTTGAGAGTGCTGGAGGCATTGTCGAGACTCGAGAGAGCAGGTTGTGGTAGTTAGCCCAGCTGTTCAGTCTGTTAAGCCTCAGCAGGTGATACCTGGCATGGCGGCAAGCTTGTGTAGGGACAGAAGAGGAAGTGGGAGGATACTTCCGGGTTGAGATAGAGTGGCCAAGGATGTTTTGGGTGTGGAAGCATAAGTCATAGTTGGCGAGTTTGTTACGTTTCTTAGCACATGGGAGTTGTGTGGAGGCCTTTGTAGTGGGCAGTGGTGAATTCCACGTGTTGTTCGATTCTGGAGCATGATTGCTTCATCTCTTCGGAGTGGCGCTGGTGAGCGGGTTGGACCGGTAATGGTTGCGGAAGGGAAGTTTCTAGTTACTCATGGCCGGGCGAGAGGCGTGGAGTTTCTAGTGACTGGTAAGTGGATGACAGCGGACTTGGTGTACAGTCTAGTTGAACTGTATGATTGCATCCTGTGTATGGATTGGCTTGATCAGTACAAAGTTCATCTGGAGTGTCACCGGAGTCGTGTTGTGTTGGAGAGTACTAGGAGAAGGTTGGTTTGTCAGGGAGTGAAACCGACTTCTGAGAGTCTCGGGATCTCTTGGGTGCAGGCTGAGGCTATAACTGAGAGGTTGCGAGGCTTACTCGGAGACTGTTTTGCTGGCAGAATCTGTAGGTGAGGTTGCAGTGAAGGATATTCGGGTTGTCCAGGAGTGTGAGGATATCTTTCGGTCGTTGCAGGGATTGCCGTCATCATGGTCGGATCCTTTCACGATCGAGTTAGAGCCTGGGACGACGCTGTTATCTAGGGCACCCTACAGGATGGCTCCAGCAGGGTTGGAAGAGCCGATGACGCGGCTAAAGGTTTTCTTGAGTAAAGATTCTCATGGTCGAGTACTTCACCGTGTGGAGAACCGGTGTGTGGTGTTGAGGAATTGTGGTAGTTTCCGGTTGTGCTTCGATTATCGAGGGCTTAACCGAGTCACTATGAAGAACAAGTTTCGTCTTCCGAGAATTGATAAGTTGTTGGATCAATTTGCGGGGCTACTTGGTTCTTCAAGGTTGACTTGGCATCCGGTTAGCACCAATTTTCTATTGATGAGTTGGATGGCAGGAAAACGGCTTTCAAGACTCGGTATAAGCATTTTGAGTTTGTGGTGATGCCTTTCGGGTTGACGAATGCACCAGCTGCGTTTATGAGGTTGATGAGCGAAGCCTTTCAGGAGTATCTGAATGAGTTCGTGATTAACTTCATCGATGGCATCTTGGTGTATTCGAAGAATCCTGAGAAGCACGAGCAGGGAGAGGGCAGTTCTTGGGAAGTTGCGAAAGTAAGAGCTAGTTGCTAGGTTGAGCAAGTGCAGTTTCTGGCAAGGGGAATGGGTTTTCAGGGTCTTACTGTTTCTGCAGGTGGAGTTTCTGTGGATCCAGTTAAGATGCAATCGAGCTGAGATTTGGCCTAGACCGATGAATGCGACTAAGTGTAAGAGTTTTCTCGGGATGGCAGATTATTTCAGGAGTTGCATCAAAAGGCCTTGAGAGTACGACTTATTCCATGACCAAGCGGTTGGAGGAGTAGGTTTCTTTTCGGTGGTCTTTGGTTTAGGAGGCGGGAGTGATGAGAGGACTTGTAGAAGATTGAGTGTTACCTTTAGTTTACCATCGTGGTGAACTTAGCTATAGGCGGATGCTCTTAGTCGGAAGAGGTATGATTCATCTCAGGAACGGGATGTGGAGGCTTTTGTGAGCATGCTGGGTACTTTGAGGTTGTGTGTTACTTCAGAGGAACCGTTGGGGTTAGCGGAGGCAGATCAGGCGGATCTATTGAGCAGGATCTGAGTAGCTCAGGAGAAGGATCCGGTGTTGTTAGATCTCTCCAAGGCTACTGGTTCCGAATATCAGGTTTCTGCTAACGGGACTATCTTAGTGCATGGACGATTTTGTGTTCCTAAAGATGAGGACTTGAGGGAAATTCTGAGAGAAGCTCATGCGAGTAAGTTTTCGATTCATCCGGGAGCGACTAAAATGTATCGGGATCTGAAACGGTATTATCATTGGGTCGGGATGAAGAGAGATGTGGCAGATTGGGTTGCAGCTTGCAATGTGTGTCAGCTGGTGAAGGATGGGCATCAGGTTCCTAGTGGCTTATTACAGAATTTACCCATTCCAGAGTGGAAGTGGGACATGATCACTATGGATTTCGTGGTAGGGTTGCCGGTTTCTCGGACCTATGACGCGATTTGGGGGATTGTGGATCGTCTGACTAAGTCAGCACATTTTCTGGTCATTAAGAAAACAGACGGAGCGGTGGCCTTGGCTAAGAAGTATGTGAAGGAAATTGTGAGGTTGCACGGTGTGCCAGCGAGTATTATGTCGGATCGAGATCCGAGGTTTGCTTCAGTGTTCTGGAGAGCTTTTTCAGGCTGAGATGGGCACTAAGGTACACATGAGTACGGCTAATCATCCGCAGACGGATGGGCAGTCCGAAAGGACGATTCAGACACTGGAAGATTTGTTGAGGATGTGCGTGCTAGAATGGGGTGGTCACTGGGCGGATCACCTGAGTTTGGTGGAGTTTGCATATAACAACAGTTTTCAGGCGAGTATCGGAATTGCTCCTTTTGAGACGTTGTATGGGAGGCCATGTCGTACTCTGCTATGTTTTACCCAAGTGGGGGAGAGGAGCATTTTTGGGGCTGATTTTGTTCAGGAGACGACGGAGAAGATCCGTGTTGTGAAGCTGAACATGAAAGAGGCTCAGGATCGGCAGAAGAGTTACGCCGATAGGAGAAGGAAAGAGTTAGAGTTTGCAGTCGGAGATCGAGTGTATCTCAAGATGGCGATGATGCAGGGTCTGAACAGGTCCATATCCGAGGATAAGCTGAGTCTGAGGTACATAGGTCCGTTCCGGGTTGTGGAACGTGTGGGACTAGTTGCTTATCGGTTGGAGGTGCCTCCGATTATGGAGAAATTCCATGATGTGTTTCACGTTTCGAAACTCAGGAGATGCTTGCATGCTTCTGAGGAGGTAGCAGTGACGATTCCTGCGGATCTTCAGCCAAATCTGACTGTTGGGATGAGGCCGGTTAGGATTCTTGAGAGAGGTATCAAGGTTCTGGCCGGAAGAGAGTGCCGTTGTTGAGAGTCTTGTGGGACTGTGACGGTATTCAAGAGGAGACTTGGGAACCAGAGGCAAAGATGAAAACGAAGTTCAGGAAGTAGTTCGAGAAGCAAGCCGAAGAGTGAATTCGGTTTTCTTTGTGGGTTCCAGTTTCAGTTTTTGTGTTGTGATCACCGTGTGTGGTGAGGTTTTGGTTGTGGATTTTTGTATTTTCATTAAGTTGTAATGATTATGACATTTTTCCAGTGGAATAAGAAAGTGTTTTTCTTATGTTTTGACTGTGAGAGTCATGTGTTGGTGGTTAGAGAACCTCGAAATGGAAGTTTTATTGCGGATGGAACTTGCCAGTTTCGGGGGGGACTCTAACGGTTTGTGTGTGTGTGTGTGCGAGAGAGTCTCGGAATAGAAGTTTTATGTGGTTAGAACTGTCTAGTTCCGGAGAGGCTCTGCAGGGACATCCAAGGTGAGGGATGGTCCGGGTGACCTGAGATGATCACGTTTGGGATGGTATTCTGGGAGGGGAATATCATGTGAGACCTTAGGAGGTAGTTCCGGTCAGAGGTGCATTATAGACGTTAGGAGTTGATTGCATAGCTCAGAGATAGACATTGGTTCTTTCTTGGAGATGAGTCTCCGGCAGATCTTGAGAGATGCGTCTCTCCGGGGGGACAGTGGGTTCCCTGCATACCGATCGTTCGTCAAGACTGCGAGGACTGAGAGCGTGAGGGTATGGGGATAGTTTGGGAGGTTGCGACCTCTGGCAGTTCTTGCATACCGAGAGCTTGATAGACTGTGTGTCTTGATGGATTGAGGTGTGGAGATGGTTGAGTATCAGACACCGTCAGGACTGCGCGGACTGAGGTGGGTTGATACTAGACACCTAGAGCTGAGGGGTGACGATCCCGAGAGCTAGATGGTAGTTATGAGTTATGAGCTATGAGCAATCAATGTCTGAGACGGGTCTATATGCATAGGACGGATGTGAGCCTCGAGAGGGTCGGGGAGATGTAGTCTCCGGTGTTACTGGGTAGTGTTAGAGGATTCGAGGACGAATCCAGTTTTAGTGGGGGAGAATTGTGACGCCCGTGAACCATTTTTTTGATAAAATGGAGGGGCTGTCGATCGACACACATGGTGTCTGTCGATCAACAGGGCTCTTAGGGGCTGTCGATCGACACACCTAGTGTATGTCGATCGACAGGTGCCCGAATTGGTTGGTTTTCTGGTTCAATTTAAGTCGTGCAATTGGACCGGGCCGGTTTGGGTAAACCCTAGGGCTTCGTATTTAAGGCTTTTGGCCGCGTTTGAGCGAACCAAAGTCCCAAAATCAGCAGCAAAGAGTTTTGAGAGGAGTTCTCTTGTTCCTGATAGTTTTGTGGATTAGGGTTTCGTTTCTTGAGAGACTTGGAGTAGTTTCTTGTGGAGATTGTTGTGGATTCGTGTCTAGCCTCAGTTCTACCAGATTCTATCCAAAAATCTAAGGTGAGTGCGTGACCATGGCTTCTGGGCCGGTGGATTCGTTAGGGTTGATTGGTGGTAGGGTGAATCGTTTGATTGGATTGTGTTTTGGATTGATTGTGTCTGTGAATTGTGTTTGGATTGTGTGGATTGCGTGTTTCGTGCAGGTTTCGTGTCATCACAGAGGAGGAAATCGATCCGAGAGGATAATGATCGATTTCCCATGAATCTGCGACGGCCTGTCGGTCGACAGCACTTGGGTGTGTCGATCGACAGGGCAACACGAGAGCTGTCAATCGACACCTAGAGGTTGTGTCGATCGACAGGTTATCGAGGAGTTGTCGATCGACACCTAGTGGTTGTGTCGATCGACAGGGTCTTGTGGAGCTGTCGATCGACAGGCACCGTGGGTGTGTCGATCGACAGGTGTGCACAGGGGTGTCGATCGACACCTAGTGGTAGCGTCGATCGACAAGCCCGCATGTTGGACTGTGTTTGAGCCGTTTGTTTGTGTTTGCGTGATTGATTGATGTATGTTTGCCTGAGCGGATCCATCGCGTCTGAGTGCGCAGTCGTAGATGGGAGGACCGTCTCACTGGGTATTTGTGATAATACTCACGCATCTCTTTTTTCCATGTGATGCAGGTAAAGGCAAATTGTGATCATAGAATCATGGCAACGAAGAGGGAGATGATCTAGGGTCTCGGTTTTCGTGCTGTGTGTTTTATCGCTTTTATTGTTTTAGAACCTGGTTAGGTTGCTGGTAGTGATTGGAATTTGTTATTGAACTGGATTAGATATTTTTAATGGAATTGATTTCTGGTTTAATTGTATGTGTTATCCGCTGGTTGTCTGTGCATGTTTGCTTGGTTGTTGAGGATAGCATTTATGGGAATGCTAGTCCGAGACCAAGGGTTTAATGTTTAAAAAAAAAAACAGGTCGGGTCGTTTCAACAACAGATCTAAACATTATAATGAGGAACACGTCCATGCAACAACTATTTGATATATAACATAGAAGATCCGAGAATATTGATAATTTAACAGACAAATAACCAATACATATTAGAACCATTAATACATGTTCGTCGCAGAGAATGAGTTCAAGAGTATCCTTCGAGATTTCATCCCTACGATACCACTTCCTCAAAATTTTCACTCTGATTCTCCATCCGGTTATGTGACGATGCAACTCGGAAACCGTGTGTTGTGGAAGCATGGTCGTGGATTTGACAGAGTTAAGAGAGTTTGGTGTTATGATAGGTTTTGGAGAGAACAATGGAAACCGTATCGTCAAAACCCTTAATGATGAAGTATAAATAGCCACATGATGTCGCTTCGTTTATCTATGGAAATAAGATTATACGGAGTCGTTTTGTTATAAAATAATAACCGTATGGAGTCGTTTCCTTATTGTCGTTTCGTTATAAAAATAATAACCACCTAGTATATCGTTAAGGGTAACATTAGATGTATAATATTACAATCGAATATTCATAAACCGTATAAATGTACAATTACTACAAACGAATATTCATAGGCCGTATAAATGTACATTATAATAAGCAAGTTTAATATGCATCTAAATATACATCTAAGTAATAGGATAATTACGATAATAGTTATTGTATACGAATATTAAAATTACACATACATATATTGAATACGAATATTAAAATTAACTTACACATACATATATTGAATACGAATATTAAAATTAATAGGCTAATAGGATATTCACTTTTTAGTTATACACATACATATATTGAAATATGTATAAGATACAATACTGAAAAATCACAAATGCATGTTATTGCAATTTGCACAACCAATATTACCGTCGAAAACCAAAAAGTATTACCAAACCAATGCATGTTACTCTACTTACACAATCGATATTGCAGATAGAAACAACTAGCAGAGATAAAAGGTGAAAGCATCAAATCGATATTATTACGCCATGGACTATTGTTACAAGTACATAAAAAGGAAGTTCAAAGAAGCACTTTATGGACGTGACATATATTCAAAAATCAGATCCAAAGATGGAAAAACATAACATATGTAATAGATAAAGAATGAACTACAAAAACGAATATAGATTGGTACATAAAATACGAATAAAATGAGACAAAATTAAAAAATAAAAAAATAAAACTTCATATAATGAGTTAATGGCGTTGTATGTTCTAAAAACAAAAACAATAATCCGAGAAACAACTGAATTCTAAAAATGCATATATGAATAAGACGTAAACCAAAAACTAAATGATGTGACGCCTCTTCCTCTTGGAAAGTAAGATTGCTCCTTGAACAATATGAGGTTGTGACCTCTTAGTACTTAACTATATAACCAAACAAAATATAATTTAATTATTCGTAAATATCTATTAATATAACCACACATACACATGGAAAACACAAAGACTTACATTCAAAGAAAAAGAAGACTTGTAATCTTCTATCAAAAGGTCATCATCGGAGTACCGGGTAACCAAATAAGATACACCCTTACATTTCGCATTGTCCTTTGAAACATAAAGTTTAAAGAGAAACTCCTTTCCTTCTAGATTTATATACGAATATCAAAAAATAAGAATGTGATATAGAGTACATGGGGTTATCTCAAAATACCTGATTAAGTGTATGTATGAGATCCACGACATCAACATAGAGTAACGACCTATCAATATCATTGAGCAAAAGCACCCTAATTTGGGCACCCGTAATATATGAAATACGGAGCACCAAATATTACCTAAACCATAACATGATTATCAGTCTAAATACGGCATTCACGAAATAACCACTAAAATGAACACGGGTACAAACGGTCTCAATGAACAATAACATTGTGTAATTAACACAAAAGTACAACGAACATATTTGAGGTGGTATAGAGTCACCTAACATTAACATCAGTAACATCTTTGTTGCATCCTTGATCACAATGATATAAAACAGGATAAGGATTACACAAATAAGATAATACTCGATGACCACATGACTTGCATGTCGTGTAATATCACGGGTTAAACACTTCAATGTAACTGACAATAGCAAGAGTGACACACGTACCCACCTGCAAACAAAAGTAAAAAGATGTACCTACATAAAGTAAAAATGACTAAAATTTGAGTCATGATAGGTCATATAAAAAAGAATCATACCTCGAGTAGCCTATCAATCGAAGCTATGTGCATGCGAATATTCAGGTTAAAAAATTCATCGTACAAAGAAGCACTGGAAGACATACATGAGTCATGATCCTCGCTGATAGTTAAATTGATTTCATCAGGAGAAAGTCTATGAACAGAAAACAAAACATACATATCAAAATCATAAATGGACCTGCACAATAAGGAAACATTAAATCTGAACTACAAACTACTTACGATGCACGAAAAGAAGATGCTTCAATTGTTTGTGGACTGATTGATATTTTCGTTACATGAGATTCACTGGAAACCATTAAGGAACCTACAGAATCAATATATATAGTTATATATATATATAAAGCGAACCAATCCAATCACACGAATAGTCATACATGAGCAGTTAATATACCTCTATAACCGACAATGCAAACAAATCGCAAGATACAGACTACCAATGATACAATATTTTGAGCCGCATACTGGCAACATTGTCATCACATTCCTCCCATAAGGTACACATCAAACAATCACCCCTATGGTACAATACTAAAATTTATACATGGTACATCGGTAGATGTAAAAGAGATTAAAGAAATAACTTACATGTCATTCTTGAGACGTACATCAAGTTTGCTAACCACTATTCCATACCTCTGCACCCTTTTTAGTGGATATATTTTCAAAATTTGTCCAATTATATCTACAACAAAATCTTATATTATTCTAAATGCATGGACTACACAGATCAATAGTAAAATAACCAACCAAATGGAAACTTTGGATGTGAAATTTTGATAGAATTGGATACTTACCGAACAATTTGCTTGTATGGAATCCAAGTGACACAATTTTCCGGATTGATTTGGAATATTTGTCGGATAATCAAGAGGAAAAGAAATATATGGTTCGATTATTGTTGTGGAGTTTATAACTATCATAAATCTGAGCGAGCTCGGCATATAGGCATCAAAGCAGCGTTCACAGGTGAATTTCATCATAGTTATCGCATGATCCTCAGCGAGTTGGCCAGAAAATTTATCCACTATATTATTAAGAACAGAAGCACAGACTCTTGTACCCTATAGTTAGGAGAAAATACGTCAAACCTAAATAAACCGTCGAACTAAGTAGATAAAAACACGAATACAAGTGGTTATTTATTTCTAAATTGAGACAAACCTTTTCGTCCACCATTATCAACTCGGTAGAGGTTATCAAATCATTTTGAACCATATTCTATTGCCTGAGGATTAAAACATTGATTGTATAATTATTCAAAGCCGGATTTATATCCTCTAAAGATGCAAAGGTCGACATAAGATCTTATGGACAGTAAACATTGAAAAAAGGGAATATATAGATACAATAGACCTAAGCTATTTAATGACTTTCATTTGATATCAAGGCAAATATTCGGTCCCATCATTCCACATATTCGATTCCATCAAATTAGGAAATTACATAAATATAATATAATATAATCTTCCATTTGCATGTGCCCTAAATATATAAATTGTTCCATATTTATCTTCTATTAAATATATTATTACATATACAATATTTATATAAAGTAAAACTTCCAGATTGTGAAGACGTACCAAATTTTTTTTTACATAACAAACCCTAATAAACAACAAAAATCGTTAGTATAATATATATTTATCACAATTATTTTACAACATAGCGAAGAATCGTTATATCAAAGGTGAATCCTTACATAAGCATTTCGCAGTAACCTTTTTATCATATCTAAATATATCGATCAGTAACTTTTTCGTTTGCGTTTCTCTATACAATATGAGATAACGAAAGATATTTTTATATCGATCAGTAATTTTTATATTGTTATCTTACATAAGCATTTATAACGAAAGTATCTTATGATGTTGACAGTGTAAAGTATTTAGACATGTATTACATTCGGTTATAAAAAAAATCAAAAAGGATGCTAATAAGAGATTTCATTAAAATAAGATAAAGATGGATACTTATAAATTTATTAAAATTTTAAAAAAACACATGGGAGAAATTGTAAACCCCAAAACAACTATTGTGATAACATACGATAAGCAAGAGCCTTTATCCTATTGAATTCTTCATGTCCGAGCATATGTTGCAAAGTCACAAAGAAACCATGCAACACGGATGGAGTGGACCAACCAAATACCTCTACAATTGCATGGGCATACTCATCAGGATCGTCAATGAGTCTTAATGCCAAACATGCTTCTTTAAAAAACGGATAAACTACACCATGAACGGTACGAATATCCTCAAAAGAGGTTGGACCTTTGACAACACGAAGCAACGGACAGATATAATAAGGCTCACCCATGGAAGGAGGTATATATACCAACCCAATATCAGGGACAATACGATTAAGTGGAATCCATTCCAAAGCAATCAGATTCCATACGTACTTAGAGGCAAACTCGACATGAGTGAGCTGTCTAGCATGAGGACATACTTTGTTACGGTCAATCCAACTCACAAACTGCGTGGGATGATCAATTAGACCATCGTGTAGACACTCATGTAAGTGTAAAGAGATTGAAGGTCCGAGTGGTGAACATAATGCGGAGCGAGAAACCAGCACACCTACACAAATTAAATTTACGACATAACAATTAGATTACTTATACACAATAAACAAAATCACACATACCTATGTGTCAACTAACCAGACTCATCCGTAGGAGACAAAGCATTCGTAGCATCACCTAGAGAAGTCATTATTTTGAGAATATAACTTTGACAATATGACTTTGTAAGAGTTGTGTACCACTATTTATAAGGGAATATAAAAAACCCTAGGTATATGCATATGACCGACGTATAACTTGACAGAAGCTTATTTATGATCAAACCCATTAGACATATTCAATTAGGACATTCAATTGTATGTAGAATTAAAATATATATAGTAAAACTTATTGTACAATGTGGACTAACACGTATGACGAAGATGAACACAAGCTCATACAACATAATATATTTCACCCCATGATCAAATTACTTAGATAATAAGCAATGTACATTTACCGAGTATAAAATACAATATTGACGGAGAATGTCACTCGAAAAGATATACACACAAGTCCTTATCCTTATATATTCGATTCAACGAAAAAATCGACACATAATAATAGAAGGATTACTTTCTTAGATACCAAATAAGAGAAGAAATTACGTGTATAGATACAACAATAGAACGATTGATTATTATACCAATTTAGCTTGCAATTGAAAATAGAACGATTGCCTACGTTCTCATTATTATACCAATTTATTGATTCTGATTGCCAATGTATGAATAACAATAGAACACCATAATAACATTAGAACACTTTGTATTTAAAATCATTTAAGAACACCAAATTATGTAATTTAAATCATTGAATATCTGTTTTAAAAACCTAAAGTAGAAAAACAAAAGTCTTGGTAAAAAAATAAAATCATAAACCTATATGAAAATGCAGCAATTTTAAAAACATATCATATTTTCTTGATCTTAATCTTCTTATTGCCAACAAACAAAGCGATGGTTTCGTCTCGAATCCTCTTTAAATCAAGAGACACAGCATACTCAAATTTAAGGTCCATTGAGTCACCATC
This sequence comes from Arabis alpina, assembly GCA_900128785.1. NCBI lineage: Eukaryota > Viridiplantae > Streptophyta > Magnoliopsida > Brassicales > Brassicaceae > Arabis > Arabis alpina. The sequence goes on from LT669791.1 coordinate 17,829,939, forward strand.
AACATTGACAAAAGTTGAATCCTTCGTACAGAAACGATTTGTAAATTTCTTAACCATATCAGCCTTCGTCCAATACTCTCGACCTTGAAAGAATGGTAACGACTCCTTAAATTGTCCTTATTAATATTAATCTTAAAGAGCATCTTTTGACCAACCAATTGCTTTATAGCTGATGGCAGGACAGCATGATCATCCTGAAAAAGGAAAACATAAACGAAAAAGATTTACAAACCACGTAGTTACGATATAATTTTTTTTTTAAAAAAAAAGACAGTGAAGATGTATTCATGCATCATAAAGTTAAGGCATACATGTGCTATCTCTTGAGCCAGCTCAGCAGCACCGCATTCCAACAGTTGTTTAGCGATTCCATCAAAGAAAACAAACTTTGCTGAAACGCATGAAGTATCAGAAACATTAAGGATGGAAACAAATCAGCAAAAAAACAGGTATGAAATCGTAAAAAGTAAAAGTCGGAATAACGCAATACGGATACAAACTTTGCATCTATGTCTGATATCTTGCCGCATGTCTCACAGTCAAACATTGCGATATCATCGACCACTGGATATGGATGGACATATCCTTACAGGCAGCACAAACGATATAATACCACGAAGACTTATCAATTGAATCGACCGTCCCAACAGTAACACATACAGACTCCTAATAACAATTACAAATATAATTATAAGACATGTATTAATAGTAACCATACAAAATATTAATAACTATTACCTTATTAGAATAAACAATATCGTAAATAGATTTCTTCTCGTTCAACTCAAAAAATTCTTGATAAAGTGGAACGGTGGGAGGAGCACTGTTGTTGATGGTAAGGGAGAGACTATCGAGACGTAGCCTATTAACAACGAAAACGAAGAGATAAATTAAGCAAATTTATAATAGACATTAACGTATGACCAATATGAATAGCATATAACATATGGATGAAAATACATACATTTTATTAAACCTCTTAATGGCTGGGACATCAGAATTATAAAAATACTGAGTTGCATCATAAGAGTTTGTCACATGCCAAGCACTTGCGATTACAAGAAAGAAATTATCAATCAATTACGTATTTATGGTATATACTATGCACAAAACCTTTTGATACCAGACGTACTTTTGTATTCCTTCACAGCGACAAATCGTATAAGACAAACAACCTGCGTATCCTCATGCTGGCTGATAAACTGCCAGAATATCTTTGCATAATCCCCCCCCCCCCCCAAAAAGTACACAATAACTTTGTAGAACTTAAAAAAGAAAAGAAAAAGAACGAATTAGTGGTTAATGACAACCCAACATAAACAAATATCTAATATACTCACAGTACATCTACGAAGTAAAAATCGAGCTTCGAAAGATTATTTCCCTTTGAGACTATCTCAGTTAAAGGCTAACATCGACGATCTGCCCGACGACTTCTGGAAAGCGTGAATGATAAGAGTCTAATTAGAATTTTATTAAGAGAACTTGTCCAACACAAAAATAAGAGACATAAATAACAAACAAACCTATCATAATAGCCTTGTCCATCACACCGGTGTTTATCTTGGTGAAATCAGCAATATATTTCTCAGGAACAACATACGGAAATCCTCACAATTCAGGACATCGGTTGTTCTAAAGAAGGTTATCTTGAAGGGATGGGGATTCGTCCTACAGTCACCAACATACGGAGTCACTTTGAAAGATTCTATCGTAACGGCTTGACCCTCAAGCAATCTTATATCGTACTTGTGAGCAAGATCGCTATCAACAGTTGCATGGATACGGTCACCCTAAAATCAAAATAACATGCAAACATATTATAAACGGGTAATAGAGTAGGATGGCCACTGAGGTAATAGCCACACTATCTTAATACCTGGTTATCAACCAGAATCATCTCGATAGGTCCACCGCCTTTAAATATTTTCCTCCATAACCTCAAAATCAAAACGCTGATCTTCGACCCCGTCATAGGTGGTTTAAGATCTTTGACAGGAACAATGGAGTTCGTCTGTTTCTTAAGGAAAGCCATATTGATCAGGCGCTGCGATTTTAGGGTATATAATGTTTAAAAGATGGATGTGAACCAACAATATATATAGAACGAAATTAGGGTTAACTAACGTTTACAAAAAGATACGGATGGCAATGACGTATATATCATCACGTATTTAAAAAATTACATAATATAAATCTAGTAAGTTTACTTTTGCATTTATATAAAAAAAATTCTTTTGAATATAGATATACTCTAGAAGGCATATCACATACCAAAGTAAATCACAATATATTCTAAATACGATATATTCGGCCGAAAATAAATCTGGTAAGTTTACATTTGTATTTATATAAGTAAATGTTTATTGAATATATAGATACCCTAGGAGGCGTATATATATATATATATAAATAATATATAATATATAATGTAACACCCCAGATTCTAGAAATGCTTGGTGCATTGTCTGAGAATATGTGGTGCATGCAAAGAGGCTTAAAAGAATTGGTTTGGCTACCTATGTCACCAAAGTGCACTTATCTTTTCGGTCACTTGTCTTGAGAGAACTCCAGAGTTAAGCGTGCTTGAGCTGGAGCAATCGAAGGATGGGTGACCTACTGGGAAGTCATTTCCAGTACCTGGCGAGTGAGGCCAAAACTCGGGGAAAGATCGCGTGGTGATTGTAGGGTCAGTAATTATGCATTTCGAGTCTCCCGGACTAACGCACCGACCGTCGGAGAAGTATCGGCTTGCGAGACAAGAGTGGGTGTGGGGCCCACGGCAGGGCGGTCGGGGCGTTATAAGTGGTATCAGAGACGAACATTGACGAGTGTGGGTATAACACTGTCAGGGTAACGATCTTGGTACGCAACGAGGACGTTGCGCGCTGTGAGAGGGGGGTGATTGTAACACCCCAGATTCTAGAAATGTTTGGTGCATTGTCTGAGAATATGTGGTGCATGCGGAGAGGCTTAAAAGAATTGATTTGGCTACCTATGTCACTAAAGTGCACTTATCTTTTCGGTCACTTGTCTTGAGAGAACTCCAGAGTTAAGCGTGCTTGAGCTGGAGCAATCGAAGGATGGGTGACCTACTGGGAAGTTATTTCCAGTACCTGGCGAGTGAGGCCAAAACTCGGTGAAAGATCGCGTGGTGATTGCAGGGTCAGTAAACATGCATTTCGAGTCTCCCGGACTAACGCACCGACCATCAGGGAAGTCTCGGCTTGCTAGCCGAGAGTGGGTGTGGGGCCCACGGCAGGGCGGTCAGGGCGTTATATAATATATATATATAAAAATAAATCACGATAAAAGTAAATCACGATAATTTCGACTCAATGTCTATATTCAAAATAAAATATTCTACATATTAGGACGATTCGATTTATTTTGGAAATTAACATTTTTAACTTATATAAGTATATTTGATAACATCGAAAGTTTATATTTTTGACTGATATAATTCCATCCTTGATATGATATGAATAATAAAAAAATATATAGGTAATATTTTGTGGTATTTATATAAGTATTTTTATAACATATATGTAGTTTTGTATTCAAATAAGTATTTTTTTAAAGGATTATAGTTAAATTTCCAAAAATATTTGTAATGAATGTCGAATAAGGTAAAACTTTACATATTTATATATCCTTAAATAATACAAAAAAGTTAACTTAAATGGATCTTATCAAATAAACAACTACTAATAAAGTGTAGGGTTAAGTGTACATTTTGTGATGTAACCACTAGTAAGGTTTAGGGTTAACATTATATATTGTGATTGTAGTTTGTATTAAAACTATTAATGGCTGCAGAATAGAGGAATAATTGAGATAAGCAAAAGTATAAAGAAAGAGACGGAATGTGTTAACAATAAAAAGACCTTTATTATGATATATACAATAGATTTGAAACGAATCAAAACACAATATTGTTTTGAAACGAAAATTGAAACGAATCAAAACATCATGACGGCTTAAATAGAATCTATACACGAATCTACTATACACAATCGCTGAACTGTCCTGAACATTAATACTTGATCGTTCGCTTCTGACCTTCCCATCTAGACAATATGACCTTCCCATCTAGACAATATGAAGCCGGTTATCGGGATTCGAATAATCTGCGAAAAAGAAAAAAATTACCGTCATGTAAAATTAAAGCACAAAATACATAGATAGATGAGATAAAGAAGAAACAACAACAAAAATAGAAGAAAAAAGAAACATTAGAACAATAGCAATTATGCTACAACCAGCGGACAATATGACAGGAATTAAGAATCCCAAAGTAAATAACGAAAACGAACCTTGATGAACCGAAGACTAATAAACCTAGAAAAGCAAACAATTGCAAAACATAAAAACACAAACAATAAACACGAAAAGAGTAGGATGAAAAAACGAACCTTGCTATGATGGGGATTAAGAGACATAACAATAGCAATTAGGATACAATGAAAAGAACAATAGTCAGAAACACGATTACCAAAACTAAAAACACAAACAATAAACACCAAAACAATAGGATGAGTAAACGAACCTTGATATGATGGGGATTAAGAAACCTTCAAAAAATAAGAACAATAGCAATTAGGGTACAATGAGATAAACAATATTCATAAAACAATAAGCACAATTCCAAAACCTAAAAATACAAACAAAAACACAATGATGGACAATCTAACTCGATGAGGAAGACTATTTATAAAGAGACAATAAGAGGTCTAGGGTTTTCGGAAGAAGGATACCTAGGGTTTTCGGAATTAACCAAAAATTTAATTAAATCAATATTTAATACGATCGAAATTAAGGAAATATATTAAAATGAGCTAATAATGATAATAACTACTAAAATCATTCCTACTTTTAAGGAGAGGATGACACTTAAGATTTTTGACTTCTCTTTTATTGATATGATAAATGTCCAGATGGGTTAATGTCCAAATGGGCTAATATCCAAATGAGCCAAAACCATATGGTCAGCAGGCGGCCCAAGTGGACATATTTTTAGTTTTTTCAGAAATAAACATTTTTTTATTTGTTAAAACGAAAAAATCGTATTTTCCTATTTCGCAAAAACCGATTCTCAAATCTCTAAATCATCATCTTCATTATTTCGTGAATTGCTAATTCAAGGTTAGAGTTTATACATTTTACAGATTTTATGTTTTAATATGAAGACATAATTTTACGTTTTTGGTGGAAATATTAGATTTTACGTTTTTGGCAGGAAAATTTATGTTTTGCCAGAGAATGAGATTTTACGTTTTTACCTCAGATATTAGATTATACTTTTTAAGTGGGAAAAATTTACGTTTATGGCAAAAAATTATGTTTTTGGCAGAAAATGAGATTTTACGTTTTTAGCTGAGATACATACTTTTTTGGCAGGAAAATTCATGTTTTTGGCGGAAAATGGGATTTTACGTTTTTAATTCAGATACTAGATTATACATTTTTAACGGAAAAAATTACATTTTTGGCGGGAAAATTTTTACGTTTTTGGCGGGAAATTTATGTTTTTGGCGTAAAACAGGATTTTACGCTTTTAGCTGAAATACTAGATTTTACGTTTTTTGCGGGAAAATTTACGTTTTTAATGGAAAAATTTTAGCTGAAATACTAGATTATACATTTTTGGCGGGAAAATTTTACGTTTTTGGGGGAAAATATGATAAGTTTTGTCAAAAAAAACTCTTTATTCTAAAAACACAAATATTATATGTTGACGGGCCATGTCCACATGGTATTGTGTTTTGTCCAGATGGGTCAAGACCACATGGACTAAAAGCATACATAGACCATAATAAAATTTGTCCACTTGGTCAGGCTCAATTGGATTTGATCAGTCTCATCTGACAGCTCTATTTCTCTCTGCTTCTCGTATGTTAATGATGAGTACTTCCATACCAAGGATAAAGAGAATAGATGAAAGAGGGTCCTCTTGTCTTAAACCTTGGGTAAAGGTAATAGACCCCTTCGGTTAGCCATTCAGGAGCACTTGGTAAGAGACTAAATTGACACGCTTATGATCCATTGAATCCATTTATCTGCAAAATCCATTAATCGATCGAGAAAACACCATTCAACTCGATCATATGTTTTGCTCATGTCCGTTTTAATGACCATAAATTCTTTTTTGCAATGGTGATTAATATTTATGGCGTAAAAAGCCTCTTGGAGAATCAAAATATTGTCTGATATGACTCTTCCTGCCAAAAAGCTGATTGGGTCTCAAATATCAGCTTTGGGAGAATCCGTTTAAGCCTTTTGGCAGATAACTTTTGAAATTTATCTTATACCTCATATTACATAAATTGATGGCTTGGAGTTCTTTCATCGACCTAAGACGTTCCTCTTTATCCTGCTCGGAAGAATTCTTGGGGACCGATGAAGTGCAAGAACTTCTGATAAGAAAAACATACTTTTCTTTTAGTAGTATAGAGATTTAGTCTCGAAGAAATATAAGAAAAACTTGTGTGCTATTTTTTAAGATAAACAAAGACGAACTGTGCACACATTTTCATAATCATATACTATTTAATAAAGGTTGTATAACGGTTAAGTGAAGGTGTGAGAAAGCAATAATTAACTACTCTCTCTCTCTCGTTCTTTTTTTTTAAAATCTTCAAAGATCAAACATATACGTCAAAAAAAGGATCAAACATATGTATATCCGATATACATTCGCATATATTATATATACATATGTACTTTTTGTAATATATACTTCTAGCTGTGGTTTCTTTTTATCTCCATTGTCAAGGTTTTCCAACTTGTCCTTGGTTGCCTCAAAAACCAATTTTACCAGTGCCAGAACTTAAGTTATGAGACAGCAAAAAAAGTTAGAGTTTATACAACAACCTCAAAGAAATTACAAGCTTCGCATGTTATATACAGCGCCTTTAAATTAAAGAGACTCTGAACACTGAACTTGGGTTTCAATCTGCATCCTCTCTCAAGATGTTGAAAGTGCGCTTCCGCTAATCGTTCTTGTAGAATGTTCAGATTAACCTGATGAAAAAGAATGGAATCAGATAACAAACATAACGAAAAGTTCAGTGCGTGGCTGAGAGTTACAAAGAGCTTAAGGACAAAGAATCTGGCACCTCTTCAGCTTTGTTCAGCTGCAATTCACACATGTTGCAATATATATGTCCGTGATTCTCCATAAGCTCTCCTTGCTTGCATATCGGACACCATATCTGGTTTTGCTGCTGACAAACACATTATACCAGTTAACTGGTTTCTCAGGTTTGATAAGACATGTATACTCAGCAAAAAGAAACTTACCCGTTCACTGTTTAAAAGCATATTCTGAGAAACTAAGGTGGCCAAGTACTCATCTTCCTCATCTTCCCATGTTTCTATTTGGTCATACGATCCTGGAAGAAGAAGTAAGTAAGGTACGCACAAGGCATCAGATTTCATTGTCCACATCGGATTCATCATCACGGAAATCTCATGAATCGTTTACCGTTTATAGGAGCAGTCTCTGATATTAAATCCTTGTAGAACATCTGTTGCATTTCTAGCAATATCTCTTCATTATCACCTTCATAATCATATTTTAAACCTTCATATTCCCATAATATATCATCAGAATCAGGAGTTACAGTGATGTTTCTTGATGAATCTTCAATTTTTTTCAACTCATCAGAAACAATATCTTGGAAAGCAGAATTGATAATCTCCTGAAACATAAAACCCTAAAGTCATTGAGACAAAAAAATCAACTTTCTTTCTTGAGATTGCAAGAAGAGAAAAAAAGAAACAAACCTTTTGATCTGAAGATTGGCAATTAGAGAGCCTCAATTTCCATAGTAGACTAGTCCTATCTTCTCTAACTCTCCTGAAACAACTTTCTCTGAGCTACACATTACAGACACAAAGACAAGATTCATTACACAAAAACAACAAATACCCAAATTTCCAGAAAAAAAACTAGAACAAGATTGAATTTTTTTCAGATAACACCACTGTAAGCAAAATTGAAACTTTTAAAAAACCCAATTCAGAAACATATTAACATATAACACAGATTCAGGTAATATTGACAAAACACATAAACTGAACAGGAGAAACGAAAAAGGAACAACCTTTCGCTTTCTCATAGACTTAGAGTAATCTGTTCCGAATTGGGATTTGAGAGAGTCTCGTTTCGGAATTGTCTTTGCCAACTTGTCATCTTTCTCAGACTTTCCCTCCATCGAAGAAGAATCGATGAACAAGGACAAAGAGAAAGAAATTGAGGGTTATTTGTATATCAAAAGAATCCGGTTCAATTTTGGAATAACCGGAATTAACCGGTCAATTGATTTCCAGCAAAACCCTAATGAGTCATTTTTAAAACGTCGTCGTGTAATGAACAGAGATATTTTTAGCTATTAAGTGAAGAAAGAAAAACAAAAATATCCGTAAAACCCCAGACTCAGAGAAATAAGGGAAGATGATAAAAAACCCAAAACCCTACTCTCTTCCTCTAAAATCTTCTTCTTCTACTTTTCTCATTCTTCCATTTCTCGTCCCTTCTTTCTCTCTCTGTAAGTTTCTTACCTTGCTTCGATTTTGGTTGTTTGTGTGTAGTTGATGCTCTTACTCATCCATCATCATCGTCTTGTTTTTTGTTGTTTGTTTTCATCATTTTTTATTTGGGTTTCTTCTATTCTATTGGATTTTGTGATTTCCTTTGCTCTTTTGCCTTTAATTTCACTTCTTAGGGTATCTCGTGCTGTCATTTCACTGGATAAGTCACTATTGGAAACTAATTTTGAAGTGATTGTTTCTCATTTTCGGATTGTGATTTTTTGGTTAAATCCTCTGTTTCTGGTGAATTTCATTTCCGGATTTGTTGGATTTAGAGTAGTTTAAGATCAAGTGATGATCGCACTGTATAATGATGGAGATTATTTGATTGCAGAATGTTGAAGACGGATTTGACTATCATGCGACTGGTTTTGATACCTTGAGAGTACGAGATTTTTGAAGTTTTTTATATTTAAGTGAAAAAGCCATATCCAGAGAAAATGAAGAGGAAATCTCCACTACAACTTCAATCTCTCGAGAGTTTTTATTTGGGTACAGAATCTTTTTTTAGATCATTTTGGTAGTTTTTTTAATCCATGGTTTACTTTTCTCTCTCTGATAGTTTATCATGTATGTGAAAGCAGAGCAAATGTATCCAACTCCTAAGGATTTAGAGGACTTGGGGAAGTCTTTAGGGTTAACAGTGAAAGAGGTACGTGGATGGTTCAAGAGAAGAAGAAGTAGAAGCAAAGGTGGGAAATCTCTGGCGAATGTTGCGGTGGGAGAAAAGAATCCTCAGTCATACAGTAGATCTTGTACGAGGAGTTCCACATCTTCCAGATGCAGTCCTCAAGTGTTGTTGAATTCGCAGCACATTTTGGCTAAGGTTTTCCGAAAGGATGGTCCAGTGCTTGGTTCTGAATTTGACCATCTCCCGTCTGGAGCACGTAAAAGTATGTTTACCAATCTGACTTTATTGCAAGACAAAGCCTGTACGTCCCTTGAAAAATCTGGAAATTGACTGTAAACACCAAAGCTTTATACTGTGCCGAATAAAACTTGAGCTTTCATATTAGTTTTGATTAGACTCCGAATGAGTACTGGCTTGATTTATGCTTGACTTAAAGAGAGTATAGTATATGTTGATTCTTACCTCGACTTCTTTCCCTTTTGCTAGTTTCCTGGCTGGCTTCTGCATCTGTTGATCAACCAAAACAAAGAGTGGCAAGAAAGAGAAAGGTAGTGGGAAGATCTTATTTCTTGTTTCATAAGGCATTTCTACCTTTGGATATGATATGTTACTTAGTCTTTGATCTTAATCTGCTTTTAGATTTCCGAGCTGATGGATCATACCAGTCAGGATTTCGTTGAAGAAAATGCTACTGTGAGGAAGCATGGTATGGGCAAGGGTTTGATGACAGTATGGCGGGTAATGAATCCAAATGGCAGGGATGCATCTCCTCGAGTTGATTTATTGGATGAAGGAGTAACATTATCTCAAATATCAGCTCGTATTCCCCGACATCAAAAGAAAAAGCAAAGACAATTAGCATCGATACTGGTAATTAAGACCTATCTTATCTTCATAGTTATGGTTCCTTCTCTTTAAGTTGCTGTTTTCTTGTAGCTAACTGCAATTTGCTTTCTTCAGAAGCAGAAACTGCTGCAGAAGAGGTCAAGGGAAAAGAAGAGGCATTCTATAAATAGAGAGGTAACTTGATCTTTATTTAGAAACTTGTAGTTCGATATAGTCACATGCAAACGGAGATTTAACTCTTACTGCAGGTGGAATTGAACAAAGATGAAACTCAAAAGGAGTTCAAAGAAAAATGTGAGCTTGCCGTGGACAGGGAGGTACTTAAAGAAACCTGCAAAAGAATTTTTATACTAGTAGATGACGAGGAATTGGAGATGCGTGAGCGACAGGAGGGATCAAATCCGTTGACATGTTCATGCCATCTTCCTAGTAGTGGATCTCATGGTTGTTTTCTTTGCAAAGGTCTGTCTGTATGTCAATTATCTTGGTTCAGTATCCCGAAAGTTTAAATATTTTGTTACAGGACTAGTGCCATGGGTTTTTCTGATAGTTTTTTGCTGTTTCCAGATTTATTGCCCAAGTTTCCCCCAAATTCTGTCAAGATGAAGATGCCTTTTGGTTTGCATCCATGGAATTCATCTCCAGAGTCTGTGAAGAAACTGTTTAAGGTGTGAAAACTGTTAAAGTTGGCATGTGGTGATTTCTGAATTTTTCTTCAAATACCTCTCGGCCCAAATTGGTTGGAAGTGACCTAGTATTTTTCTTGGCAGGTTGTCCATTTCCTTTATACCTATTCAGTAACTCTTGATATATGTCCCTTCACACTTGATGAGTTCACACGGGCATTTCATGATAAGGTGGTCTCTTTTCTCTGATAACAAATGCTCAATTTTTTACTGTCATATTTTTTTCTTGCGGAAGGGAATTGTTTCTTGTATCCCATATGTCTCACTTTCACTTTCTTGTTTTCAAAAATTAATTTATATTGCTTGTCCTCTTTCTGTGCTTGCATTTCAACCTCAGGATTCTTTGCTCCTTGGTAAAGTTCATCTTTCGCTGCTGAAGTTGCTTCTGCTTGATGTTGAAACCGAGATGCAAAGGGGATCATTTTCAAACTTGAGTATATCATGCAAGTTTCTAGCCTTGCTTCAGTCGGTATGAGCTATTTTTGAACTTACATCACTCTTTTATGAGTTTCTAGGTTCAACAATAGATGTTATTTATGGTAAAGTCTTCCTGTCTTCATGACCTGTCCTTTAGTGTGCGTCCTTTTCTAGTGTTTTTTTAATAAAAGCTTAAGAAAGGAGCATTGCAGGATAGGTTCTAACATTTCTCCATTATATTTTTCAGGTTGAAAGCCAAATTTTGTTACTTGATCTGTGGAAGGATTCATTAAATTCTCTTACGTGGACAGAAATATTGCGTCAGATATTGGTTGCAGCTGGTTTTGGTTCAGTAAAGTGTGCTGTTCAATCAGAAGAACTAAGTAAGGTGCTGATTTTATATTCTCGTTGACACTTTTGATCCATTGAAATATCAGTTGATTGTAGCTGCTTGGTTATATTTTATCTGAGACCACGATAATTCGCTTGTCCTACATGGAGTTAGAAAACTAGCATGTGTTTGTTTTGTTCATGAAGGTGAATTAGTTACATGGTGGGACATTGAAGGCTCTTGCTCAATTATATTTTGTTATTGATATCCACTTGTTTGTATTGTTGAGTGATCTATTTATAATCTAATTCATTGCGGGGTTGATGGTATCTTTCTTCTTCTTCTAGGAAAGGAAACTCATGAAAAAATATGGCCTTCGTCTTGGAACGTTAAAGGGTGAACTATTTAGAATGCTTTATGAGCAAGGCAATAATGGCTTGAAAATATCCGACTTAGGCAATGCTGCACAGGTAAGGTTCTTTTGAGAAGACTGTTAGCTTTATTTCTAAATGAAGAAAAATTTGGACTAAATTTATAGTTTGATACTTGTTACTGTTCTACTGCTTTCTGAATTTTCTAGATGATATCTATTGGAATAGGCTCATGGCATGTGATTTTGTGTATGAGTTCATAATGATTCGGCAATTGTAGGTTGCTGCGCTGAATCTTGCAACTGCATCAGAGGAAATTGAGCGTTCAATATGTTCAACTCTGGCAAGTGATATTACTTTATTCGAAAAGATATCTGAATCAAGATACCGTTTACGTGTTAATTGTTTCTCTGAGGACCCTGACAAGAGCCAGTCTGATTCAGACGAGTCTGGGAGTGTTGAAGATGAATCTGATGATTGCTCATCTAGTTCTGGTGATGATATCGAGTGTGTTTCAGAGAATCTTGCACGTCGCAAAGTTAAGTGTAGTAAAAGTCGGAAGCACAAAAGTAAAATGCTGGTCGTATGTAGCGAGATTGATGAAAGCCATCCCGGAGAACCATGGCTGTTAGGGTTAATGGAAGGGGAATATTCAGACCTAAGTATCAATGAGCAGTTAGATGTTTTTGTGGCTTTGATTGATCTTCTTAGTTCTGGTTCCACTATCAGAATGGAGGTAATACCCATTTTATCTATGCCCAATATTTTTTTACGGCTGGAAAATGATACTTCTTTTTGGCAGTAAATGCAGCAAGTTTTTTTGTTATATATTCTTGGTGCGCTGTGCTAACTTTGATCTTGCACCACAGGATCTGCCGAGAGCTATGATTGACTGTGTCCCTAGTATCTATAGTGGTTCTGGGGGTAAAATTAAGAGAGCCTCCTCTAATCAGTACAGCTATCCACGTGTATCGTGGGTCCATGGAGGAGAACTTCATGGAAGTAAAGAGCTATCTAAATCGCCTGATTCTCGTCCAGTAGATTCTTTATCAATTGCGGGGGGCTTTGCAAAACTGGCTGGAGATAAAGCTAATAATGTTCACCCTATGCAATCTGTCTACCTTGGCTCTGATCGTAGGTTCAATAGGTACTGGCTTTTCTTAGGCCCATGCAATGCAAATGACCCTGGTCATAGCTGTGTGTTCTTTGAATCTTCTGAAGATGGCCACTGGGAAATTATCAACAATGAGGAGGTAACATCATTGTGCTTTTCCTAAAATCTTAATCACTCACTAGGCATGGTTAAATGAAATCAAAAAGGTTGTATAACATCATTGTGCTTTTAACTTGGTGTAGGCTTTGCGGGCGCTGTTGTCACTTTTAGATGATAGGGGCACAAGGGAAGCTTTTCTTATCGAGTCATTGGAGAAACGGGAAACGTTTCTTTGTCAAGCCATGTTGAGTAGGCAGATGACCATGTCGGAGACGGCCCATTTCACAGATATAGTTAGAGAAGACAGTTCTTCACCGGTTTCTGATATAGACAACAATCTATGTCTGAGTGAGATTGCCAGTGATCAATACTCCTCGCAACATGCGGCGATAGTATTTGACATTGGTAGTAAGCAAGAGAAAAGCCTATTGTGGAGCCGTCTTCAGGAGTTTGATGAATGGATATGGGCTGAGTTTTATTTGAATCTGAATGCTGTTAAACACAGCCGGAGATCCCACCTTGATTCACTTACTAGGTGTAGGAGTTGTCATGATCTGTATTGGAGAGATGAGAAGCACTGTAAGATTTGCCATGCCACTTTTGAGGTTGATATAGATCTTGAAGAAAGATACGCGATTCATGCGGCAACATGCATGAAGAAAGAAGAGAATGATACATTTCCAGATCATAAAGTTCTATCTTCGCAGTTGCAATCACTAAAGGCGGCAGTGTATGCCATTGAGGTCTGTCAATAGTCATTTGCTTTAAATTTTAACGTGTGCTTTAGTTTCCTTACTAGTATTTCACCCGTACTGGAAAAGAAATAGAAATGAATTAATAAAAAGTAGTTTTAGATAGAAAATAAATAAATTGAAATGACTTGATAAGAAGAAGTAGTTTCTCCCGATTTATTTGGTTGCATTTGTTTGTTGGATTTTTTATTTTTAAACATAAATATGAAGCATTTGCCACATGTCAACTTTTGATTGTGATTTAGTAGTTAAGGATTTGGTTTTGTACTAAGAAAGGACCCCCTTGTTTGTGTTAACATTTTGCAGTCTGCTATGCCTGAAGATGCGTTGATTGGTGCATGGAAAAAGTCAGCCCATAGGCTATGGGCCAAAAGACTTCGACGAAGCTCAACTTTGTCTGAAATTACGCAGGTTTCAATCTATTAAACCAGCTCCCTTTTTCTGTGGTACCTTATTTTAGTTCAAATTGAATGTTCTCTAAGTGCATCTTAATGATAAAGCATGATCTGCAATCTGTGAAGGTGATTGGCGACTTTGTCGGGGGAATAAATGGAGATTGGTTACGGTGCATTGGTGAAGAAGGGCATTCTAATGGTGTAATGGGAGAAATTATAACTTGTTTCCCTTCTATGCCTCGAACAACGTCTGCGATTGCGCTCTGGCTGGTAAAACTGGATACCTTGATTGCTCCCTATATGGAAAAAGCTCAACCCGAGAGAAATCAAGTGTGCAGAACCAGAAGTATGATAATAGTTCTCTACTACAACGAAAGTTTCTTTTGTTACTTTTCGATTTTGGGTGATTCTGAGTATCTTACTTGTGTGGATTACTCGGTTACAGGTACATGTTCACGAGCGTCTAAGCAGAGGTAGTAGTAGCTCTCATCTGGTCATAATGGAAGGCGATAGATAGGGGAAGATTGTATAGAGAGGAGAAGTCTTTTTGTCCTGCATTATCCGAAAAGGCTTTGGAAAATTCTACAGTCCAAGTAACTTTAGAAATGTACAGACATTTTAGGAAATAGCAGGATCACATTTAGTTTTTTGAGTTTTTATTTTGGTACTCTTATGATTGCAACAATCTTCAATCTTCTTTTGTTACTTTGTATGGGTTTTTATGTTCTGGTGATCTTTTGGGGTTATCTTCACATGTATCTCGGTGAAGCCTTAGGGCTTATTCGTTTAGCAACATACATGCGGTTATTAACGATCGATGAAATTGAATAAATTTTGTTTGTATCATAGTTAGTACTACTAGTTTAACGATAAATTTCAATGATTAGTTCTAGTTTTTGCTGAAAATTTTAACGTTTTAAAGCTGTGAATTAGTTCTCAGTCGTTAAAACTATCATATCTTAGTAGCTGGTCACTGATCATTGTTGCTAAATAACTAGTGTACAAAATAAAGTGATTTTTTCGTTACATTAATTACGTTTCACTCCAAAAGTTGGCTAGTTTTGCACAATCATACCTTGAAAATATAAAAATTGTGAATTTCACTGATATTATATGAAAGCGTCAATTTAGTCCAATCGATTCCTCCAATTGAAATAAATGGCTCGTCTTCTTCGCGTGCGTCTAAACCCTACTACATTTGAAAGATCAACGGTCGCTTCAGGGACAGAAAATCCAAAGACCATCTTATCTTTGCATCCCAAAGCTTCGAGCTTTAGGACCAAAACGATGTCACATTCTTCTATCCCTCGCGAGAAACTCATAAGAAAGTGTCGGCAGAAGAAGAAAGAAGAAGAAGAAGAACCACTCGGAGGAGATATGGAAGATCTCTTTAGCGAAAAGGAAACCCAGAAAATTAGAAGGTCTATGCTTGAATGGTACGATACGAATCAGCGAGATCTTCCATGGAGAAGAAGAAGAGAAGAAGAAGAAGGTGAAAAGGAGAAAAGAGCTTATGAAGTTTGGGTATCGGAGATTATGCTTCAGCAAACTAGGGTTCAGACTGTAATGGAGTATTACAAACGTTGGATGCTTAAATGGCCAACCATTCACCATCTTGCTCAAGCTTCCCTTGAGGTCAAAAATGGGAATAAACCCTACAAAATTTGCTTCTAAATTGATACATTATGTGAATGTTTAGGTGAAGAGAGTGAAATTAGGAAGTAGAGGCTTAATCTTTCTATCATTAGTAGGGAAGAGAGGTGTGTATGTTAGTTAATGTGCACATTGTTTGGATTTTGTTTTTTGTTCTGCAGGAGGTAAACGAAATGTGGGCAGGTTTAGGGTACTATAGACGGGCACGTTTTCTTTTAGAGGTGATTACGCTCTCGAATTCAAGGTTTGACACGGTTTTAGTCATGATAGTTTCATTTGGTTTCGTAATCTTGATTATTTTCTCAGGGAGCAAAGATGGTTGTTGCAGAGAAGGAGGGATTTCCTAATCAAGCGTCTAGTTTGATGAAAGTTAAAGGAATAGGAGAGTATACAGCTGGAGCAATTGCTTCCATTGCTTTCAATGAGGTGAGTTAGTCTACTTCTTTAATTGTAGATGTAAGACATTTGAGTAATCTTTCTTCTTTTGGTACTTATTCCGTTCCAGGCGGTACCTGTTGTCGATGGAAACGTGATAAGAGTTCTCGCTAGACTAAAGGCTATCTCAGCTAATCCGAAAGATCGACATACCATCAAGAATTTCTGGTGAAAAATGCTCTTGCATTTGTTTGGATGTCTCACTAATGAGATGATAATAAGAGAGAGGATAAAGGAATATTTACTATTTTTTGTTCAGGAAACTAGCGGCACAGCTAGTGGATCCTTCACGTCCTGGAGATTTCAACCAGTCACTGATGGAGCTTGGTGCAACCCTATGCGCTGTGTCAAAGCCAAGTTGCTCTTCTTGTCCTGTTTCCGGTCAATGCCGTGCATATTCACATTTCCAGGAAAACGGAAGCATTCCCGTGACAGATTATCCTACAAAAGTGGTCAAGGCCAAGCCAAAGCACGACTTTTGTTGCGTATGTGTTTTGGAAATACTGAATCAGGAGAGTAACCAATCGGGCGGCAGATTTGTTCTTGTTAAGAGACCAGAAGGAGGTCTGCTTGCTGGTCTTTGGGAATTCCCATCTGTTATATTGGATAAGGAAGCTAATTTGACAACAAGGAGGAATGCAATCAACATCTACCTTAAGGAAGCATTTCATGTAGAACCCAAGAAAACATGCAATGTAGTTTCAAGAAAAGAACTCGGAGAATTTGTGCACATCTTCACACACATTCGTCGGAAGATTTATGTGGAGCTACTAGTTGTACAACTTACTGGTTTGGCCACTATCCATTTCTTTCTTCCTCTGTTTTCCATAAACATGGACTTGCTTAGCAGGCAAAAGCATTTAATGGACGATAAATAGACGTTTACTTTCTTCTCTTTGTCATAGAAGGTGAAACAAATGATTTGTTCAAAGAACAGGCAAAGGACACTCTAACATGGAAGTGTGTGGACAGTGATGTTCTTTCTACCATGGGACTGACTTCGGCTGTTAGAAAGGTACGTCATTTTCTTCTTCAGATCATAGCAAAAGGCTATCCTTGGATGTGATTGTTGAAAAGGAACAAGTTTTGATTCTTTTGAACATTTTCATAGGCTTTGATTTGAGCTTGCAAAAATTGATTAGGGCAGTGAGTTTCGTTATCCGTTCTTTAGGGTAATTTGATTTGAGAACTCCATTGTTCAAAGTAAGTAAAAATGTTGTTGGAGTGCAGGTGTATTCAATGGTTGAAGCACACAAGCAAGGCTTATCTGCTGCTCCTGTCTCATCGAATAGAACAGCCATTTCGAGAAAACGAAGAATCACATGATATCTCCTTCTCCCATTTGTCTGTATGTTGCTTAGCTTCTATCTGAGTTATCTATGCATTTTATTATCGAAATCTTGTTTAGTTTTGACACCACTTGTGATCAGGATCTTAGTTTGAAAAATTGAACAATTAGTTTCTGCTGAGTAAAGTGTGTGGATACCTCCAGGGGTCGATTATGTAAGCAATATTTTATGATATGATACGGTAATACTTCTATCGCAACATCTGTTTCAAACATGATATTATTTAATTTTATATTTCAAAAAAAAACAATATTTTTCAAACATGAGTAATTACTTTTTATATGTAGTAAAATATTTTCCAACCCACTCAATTTCTAACTTCAAAATGAAGTAAAAATCGGGTTTACTCCATATATATTCATAACTGCATCTTTTTACTCTTCAAATCATTTTCTACTCCAAAATGGAGTGGAGTTACAGTTGGAGTCAAACTCCATTTTAGAGGTACTTTAGAAACTCAAGTATGTGTTTGGAGATGTTATTAGTAAATAGGTTAATAATTTTGTCATATTTCTTAAAAAAGGCAAAAACTTGTTCAGAATGATTTTGGTGGCAACATGCATAGTACATAGTACCAGCATAACAAAAATGTTTATTAACAAAATTTAAATTTATTTATTAAAATGCTTCTCAATATAAATATATTGGTGATTTGTGATGAGTATCACTAGCATTAGTTTAGTAGTAATTGTGTTTGTTGAGACTCAATATGATACTCATAGTTTTTAAGTGTTTATTGGTGATAATTATCATAAGAATTAAAAACTAATTTATGTTTTAGAATTTTAAAAAAATATTTTGAAAAATTAAAATCAAAGCATAATCAAATTACTATGGATAAATATAAAAGATTTTATAAAAACACAAACACAAATTTATTATGGTTCATAACCTCGCAAATGTGAATTACAAATTGTAAAACATAAAATCGCATATAGTAAAATACAAAAAAAATGAAAATAAAACATATAAAAAAAATGATGATGAAACATATAGTAAATTTTTGCCAAATATGCTCGACCAAATCAGCTTTCAATTCTATATGCATTTTTTTTTCACGAACCCAAGCTCGATTCGCCAGCACATTATTCGCAATTATAAATGGATAACCATGACAGTATCTTAAGAAAAATGCAATTTGAAATGTTCAAATTATGATGGCATCTAATCTTAAGGACTAAAATAGTTTAAACGGAATTGTAGTATGTAATTGTACTTTGGGAATCAAACATATTGAATCTGTCATTTTGTAGACATTTAGTTTCACAATTCTACAAAATTACCAATGGGAACCAGTAAACAGAAAGATGAAGGATCACAACAATACCAAAACTATATGATTTTTTTGCATGTCAAGTAAATGAGCGTAGTGTTACAAGATGAACAAAGTAGTAAATTCCTTTGTTTTGTTTATCCTTAAATAAGGGGGAATAAGCAAATGTATTTCTCATAACTACAATATTCAAGAGACAAGAGCAAGCAAATCAGAAGACTTTAAAGTAACTAGCAAAAAGACAGAAAAAGATAGCTCTTACATGATATAAGTAATTTGTTGATATATATGAAAGATCCTGCAAAAGCATATGCTCCAAAGACACTAAAATAGCTAGCAAAACTGTTTTCTCGTTTGATCAAAACTTTTGATTATAATTTCATTCTCTCTGCTTCCCCCCATTACAGTAAAATCTTGATTAAGCCTTCGTGTTCCCTAACAAACAAGAAATCATAACAATGCGTCAAAGTGAAAGCTTTGTGATCTAAAATAGCAAAGAAATCTGCGAGGATAACACACATTCCATATATTTATTCTCAAAGTAAGATCACAAATGCTTTAAACAATCACAATATACAATTTCAAGTTGCTAACTTTGACGATAAACTGTGATTACTAACGCCTAAACTCATCTTCAGAGCTTTACCAATGGAGAAAGGTCAAATCTTAATGGTTTCAAGACAAGGGCAGTCAAATTTCTCGAAAATGATACTCTCAAATAACTTGATAGATTAGATTATACAGAAATCATTGACATATTTTGTGAAGAAGAGGAAACTGAATCGAACCTTCACAGAAGAAGAGAAAGAGACCAACAATTCTGAATTTGGTATAATTGAATCGAATCTTCTCTTAGACGCAAATCGGATTGAATCTTCTCTTTGATCACATGTGGAAATCTCTGAGATAAAACACGGTTCACAAACATGATTACATCGAACTGAATCAAGGAATTTCGACATGGATAAACTGATATAGATGATAAAATCGGAAGCTAGAGATAACGAAGAACTTACTCTGCGTTTAGTGTGTTGATAGATCTGTGTTTCGGAGTCGAGATGGAAGAAGAATCAATTGAGAAAATGGATCTCATGATTTGGTAAAGAGCAATGTTTTTAAAACCGGACCGGCGACCGAACCGGACAAGCTTTTGGGTTTCGACCGGATCGAACCGGATTTAATAGTTTTTTAAAAAAATAATATAAATAATTTTTTTATAACTATTATACCCAAATATATAGTAATATATTTAAATAAACATATTTCTAAAAATTATTCATGAAAAAAATCATTTAAATAACAAAAATATTATTAATAAACAAAGATTAGTGACAAATAATTAAGTTTATATGTAAAAAAAAAATTAAAAACATTAAATCATAACACAAATTAACTAAATTTAAAACAAGTATTTGTTTTTATAAAGTTTTAATTATAAAAAATTAAATATGAAAAATATAAAAAAATGAAAATTTTCAAAAAAAAAAAAAAAAAAATCAAACCCGGGTCGACCCAAACCGGATAGCTGACCGGTTCACGGTTGAACCCGGTCCGAACCCCGGTCCGTTCCGGTTTTCAAAACACTGGTAAAGAGAAATGATAGCATCGAAGAGAATCGAGCTCTCTCGCGTTTGAGAGAAACAAAAAACACAAAATGAAACAAATTTTTTATGTTTTCCCAAACCTAAAATCACACTCCAATGATAGTGCGACACGTGTCTCTGGACACTGTGCATTTAGGATATTTCTTGGGCTAATCTGGTACCCAAACTCAGATAAACTAAAAGAAACTGGGCCAAGTTAGTAATTGTGGATTTGTGGGTCCTTAAAGTTCGAGTTTCTCGTGCTAAATAATTCACATGTGAAGTCAAAAGTTCTTGAGGTTCAAGTACACGAAGACTTATCAAAACACATGCTTTTTTTTAGACATGATTACGAAAGGACAACGAAACTATTAAGCTTGCCCACCAAGGTAAATGTCACTTTCTTAAAGAGAGACGTGATCAGATTTTAAGGACTTCCTTCAACATCCTCCTATAAATAACGATTACCTATTACTTAGTAGCTCAAACTAACATTAAAAAAAAACTCTAACACAATAAGTTCTATATCTCCAAATATGTCTCTCTTCACTCTCTTCTTTGCTTGCTTTGGTTTAAAATCCGGTTCACGTATTAGCTCAACCAATAGTAACTTGGAAGTCTTGTCCTTAAAGAAACAAAAATGCAAATCTAAGTCCCCGAGAAATCCCATCGTCGTCTATTATTTTCCGGTAGGCTCCAACCTTTCCCGTCTATGAGCAATAGAGATGATGCAAGAAAGTGAGTTTTTGTAATCTGAGAAAGATCAGAAGCATCTGCTATCCTGATCAGTTCAAGTTTTGTCCCTCTTGATCGTTTGATCACGTACAATCGAAGAATCTACGTACACTTTTTGTATTGGTTTGTTTGGGTATCTTTATCTATATCGAATCGCTCAAGTGGACAACATGTGGTCCACAATTGTAATCGTAAACAATAAATAAGAATATTTTTGCTCGACATGACATTTTACAAATTAAAACTGTTTTTTGTGATATTCTTTTTTCTTATACTTTGTACTTTGAAGTTATTATACTTTGTAAACACCATTTTTGTTTATTCGGTCTAATAAAGTAACATTTTATTTTCATTTCATTTGCATCCTTGTCGGTCTAGCATTCTAATTTCAAGAGGCTAACCAAATTTCTTCTGCTATGTTTTATTTCTAAACGCAATTTCTCTTGTGAATCATTAATTATCACAGTGAAAGTTCATTGTTTGTCATGAAACACTCCAAGATCATCAAGCACATGCAACCAGTGAAACTACACCTTGTTTCTTGAAATCAAAAAATTTGAGTGGTTATTAAAAAAATTGACGGTCAAAAGAAAAGCTTGAATTAGAATCAGAAAATTCAAGATCTCGTTGAAAGACTCGTCAGAAAAGATCTCAACACTTCTTCGATTGTTTAACAATTTTAGAAACTCAAGATAAAGTTGAAACTAAAAGAGAACATTATAGCTCGAAAGAGGATCAAAACGGAGGAAGAGGAAGCTGGTGGTTCAATGTAGTTTCAGGTGGATGTGATGATCATGATTGTAATTTACTAATTTGTTTTCATAAAAAAAGTTACTAAAATGCTTCTCAATAAAACTATTAAGGTTCGATCATCCATGCAACAATTACACATGGTTGATTCTAGACAAATCATCACTAGTAATTTTGTCTAGACATCAATCCTCTATTTACTCTAATAATACTACTAATTTTGTCAAAAGACGAATACGTCAGAAAATTCCAAAACAATTCAATACGCATTCGAACAAATTTCATATAAAATAAAATAACACACATACACGCTCCGACAATGATAATGGAGAAAGCTCGATCCAATCTGGCCGATTGATCCCATGATAATAACAAAAGAAATTTCGAAATAATATTGAAATATCAGTTTATTTATTTTGTATTTATATGTTTAATATAAAATTGGGAATTTCCATAACTACCATTTCAAAAATTCCATTTTTCAAAAAAATGCTATCAGAATTCAGAAGTAGTCAATTTTTAAAAATGCCATAATTTTTTAAGAAAAACTTAAATTCTAAACTTTAAAAAGGGTTTTAACCCTATCAAATCCTAAAAACTATTAAACTTAACATAACATAATTAACTCAAACATAAATTCTATTTCAAAATTGATATTTTTTTTAAAAAAAAAAATTGATTAACAACTAAATCATTTTTTTACGAAATGGGTTTCTTACAATATGAGAGTCTGCGCCTCTGCGGTGCCATCGAGTCCACCGCTGCCTTAGGAATATCTAACTCTTGTTGTGGGAAAAGCTTCATACTGCCGAGGAAAATTGAAGTTGTTACAACTTGTATTGAAAGCCGATAACCAAGGTACCACATTTTGAAATACATTTACAAGCTACGAAAGTCTAATTCGAGTATATCTTCGAGCAATACCGATGTGTTGTAACATCATCCAAAAACGGCAAAGCGCGACTCCGTAAGATCTTTTGAGAAGTTAGTTGTTTTTTCATCATACTTTATATGTTTTGTAATTTTATTTTGTATTATGAATATTTTTATTAATTATAAGTTTCTTTCTTTTGTCTTGTTTGAAGTTTTGATGTATATTTTGTTGTTTTGAAAATTTTATTTTTATATATTTAAATTTGTTTAATATATCACGCAAATCCATCGCAAATTTTACGATGAATAATAAATTCACCGCAACTTCTCAATTTCAAATCTCTCTTATTTCGTTGCATCATTAATGATAAAATTATGAGGTTGGTTACATGATGTATGTTATCCATTGCAAGAGCCTCACAAAAATTGTTACGTATTTGCAACGACATCATTCTGCGATTTTTGAATGTCATCAGAAAATAACATGTTATGGATTTGTGATGTAAAACAGCGAGGATCCATGTTCTCGAGCATAATCTTTGGGTCTGTTTTTCCGATAGAATTATTACAACTTTTTCATCGTAAATTTGTTAATATAATTTGCGACTGCCGTATTATGACATATATAAATCATCGCACATTTATCGTTATATCAATTCGAGTTGTAATTGCTATGTATTTTTTTGTTATCGCAAATCTCCTGGTTTCTTATAATGACACATAACATACCTTCTTTAGCAAAAAAAAAAAGACACATGACATACCTAGGAGTATATGTATTCTCTTATTTTATAGTACAAAACTCATCTGAATTTAAATCTATGGAAATTACAGTTATTTCCATAAAATCACAAACTAATTTGGATATTACACATCTGGCTTGTATGATAATACCGCTCATAGCTCTATCTTCTGGTTGTTTTGATCACATCAGATTCATCATTTTAATTCTATCGTTCCAATTCGATCTCAAAAGTTTCTTTCAATTATTTTCTTATAAATATTATTTTGTTACGTTAATTACGTAATAATATTAACATTCCAATGTTTGTTTTTAACAATAATATTTGGCATAACATCTTTACCTAACAAGCTAAAACGACAATTCAACCATATGCATTTAGAGTGACCAGTCTACATGCCAAACATGAACGTTCACAATAAACACAAGATAAGTTACAAGAAACCATCTTGGCAAAAAGAAAGAAAAAAGTTACAAGAAACCCTCAATTGGATTTAACTAGTTTCCACAAAAAAGTAAAATAATTGTTTGCTACAAAAGTGCAATAAAATGTGTTTAGAGAAATTGCAGTAGATAATCACAATTTATGTTAGTTTGTCCATATCAATTAAAATGAGCTGAAACACGTTTTATTACCTTCTTGTCCATATGATTTAAACATTTTAGGACGCATAGTTTTTTTCAGCAACAATTTTTATGTTTTTATAGATATCTATTTTATCTTACCTCTTACAAAAAAATTGTGTAAAGAACTAAATGTTTTATCTTACCAGTCTAAAAAGTTGATGAATGTTTGATGCGAGAGGTAGTAATAATATATTCGACATAGGAAGAATTTGTCGCATGAATTCAACTGGAAATTATTTTCTCCTTCCCTCATTCGTAAGATTTCAACGGTAATCTACTTTGTTTAGAAGCAAAGAAACAATGTGTTGCACAACAACGTCTTTATTCCCCGGAAATAATTTTCAAGCTTTTGGACCGTGAAATCATCAACACCATCAATGCAAGACGAAGACGGAGGAAGTTATCGAACCTTATGGAGTCTTGGTTGCGTTAGGCTTCATTTTTGTTAAATCCAATTTGTTTGTTGTTTTTGTTTTTTATTTCTTTTTTGCCAAGAGAACAATGTAATAGATTTCAAACTTTTGTAAATCTAACTTCCATATACGATATTAACATTTTTAGCAAAAACAAAAGGGAAAACATAAATATCCCCCTCATGGTAGGAAATATTTATTCTGATGTTTATTCCTATTTTTGATATACCCTGTCTTTTCAACATTTAATACAAACATTTTTCCAAAAATAAATCTACTATAACATTTCCAACTTTTTTTCTTATCATTTGCTAAACATCCTTTATTAAAAAAACCCGAAGGTAAATCTAGACCGTCAAATGAAGTGAAAGGAACGGCGAGCACAGCACCGACACATGTATATGCGTCGCAGGATATAACTACCCCCCTCCCCACGATTTTCTCTCTTTTGCGAACGCACTAAGCAAGGCCCCCGAGTAAGAGCGATTAAGCAGCGTGACCTTTACACACACACACAACGAGAGCGAAGAAGAAGCTCCTTCTCGTGCCTCTGGATCTCACTTCTTCTTAGATCACTGAGCCTGGATCTGCATCAGGTTCGCTCTTCTCGTATCGTGTAATTCTGAGATCTGTGATTGCATCGGCTCTCTTTGATTCGTTATTTATCGTTTCTCGTATTGCCATTACGTCAACATACGTTTGTTCCGTTTACGAATTGTGAATTAAGCTTTGGATCGTTAGTTTGTGTTTATGTATGATCCGATTTGGATCTGATTTTTGAAACTGATCCGGTGAGATCTGATTCTTTAATCCCGAATCTGATCTACATGCATGAACAGTTAGATTTTGGTTTCTTTGTTAGAATGCTTGTTCTGTAGAATGTTGGACTGATTTTGATTTGAATCAAGCAACGATGGAAATGATTACTAACGTCAGATAGGTTTTTGTTTTGATTCAGGAAGGAAAAAATGTTTGGTGTCTATCGAGTTTTCGTCTTGCTGGTGTTTGTTAGTCAGGTTTGCAATGGGTTTTATCTACCTGGGAGTTATATGCACACATATTCTAATGGAGATTCTATCTTTGCCAAAGTTAATTCCTTGACTTCTATAGAAACCGAGCTTCCTTTCGGTTACTATAGTCTTCCTTACTGTCCACCGCTCGAGGGAATTAAGAAAAGTGCCGAGAATCTTGGGGAGCTTCTCATGGGAGATCAGATTGATAACTCTGCTTATAGGTTTCGGATGAACACGAACGAGTCTCTCTACCTTTGCACCACGAGTCCTCTGAATGAGCATGAGGTTAAGCTCTTGAAGCAGAGAACGCGCGAGTTGTACCAAGTGAATATGATTTTGGATAACTTGCCAGCTTTGAGGTTTGCGAAGCAGAATGGGGTTACCATTCAGTGGACTGGTTACCCTGTTGGGTATTCACCACCAAACAGTAATGATGATTACATTATCAATCACTTGAAGTTTAAGGTGTTGGTACATGAATATGAAGGGAATGTTATGGAGGTTATTGGCACTGGTGAAGAAGGTATGGGTGTGATCTCTGAAGCTGATAAAAAGAAGGCTTTGGGCTATGAGATAGTTGGATTTGAGGTTATTCCCTGTAGTGTGAAGTATGATGCTGACAAAATGACAAAGCTTCACATGTATGACCCTGTTACTTCAGTGAACTGCCCTTTGGAGCTCGACAAAGCTCAGATCATAAAAGAACATGAACGAATAACCTTCACTTATGAAGTTGAGTTCGTTAGGAGTGAGACAAGGTGGCCCTCTAGATGGGATGCCTATTTGAAAATGGAAGGTGCTCGTGTGCACTGGTTCTCTATTCTGAACTCGCTTATGGTGATCTTCTTTCTCGCCGGTATAGTTTTCGTCATATTCCTCAGGACAGTGAGAAGGGATTTGACAAAGTACGAGGAACTGGACAAGGAGGCGCAGGCACAAATGAATGAGGAGCTCTCTGGATGGAAACTTGTTGTTGGAGATGTGTTCAGAGAACCAGAATTCTCAAAGCTTTTATGCATTATGGTGGGAGATGGGGTTCGGATTACAGGAATGGCTGTTGTCACAATTGTTTTCGCAGCACTTGGGTTCATGTCGCCTGCTTCAAGAGGAATGTTACTAACCGGGATGATTATTCTCTATCTTTTCTTGGGTATAGCTGCTGGGTACGCTGGTGTTCGGCTCTGGAGAACTGTCAAGGGAACTTCAGAGGGATGGCGATCACTTTCCTGGTCGATTGCATGCTTCTTCCCGGGTATTGCATTTGTTATACTAACAGTGTTGAACTTCCTTCTCTGGAGCAGCAACAGCACTGGCGCTATCCCGATATCATTGTACTTTGAGCTCTTGGCCCTCTGGTTCTGCATCTCGGTTCCGCTCACCCTGTTTGGAGGATTCTTAGGCACAAAAGCAGAGCCAATCACGTTTCCAGTAAGAACCAACCAGATTCCCAGGGAAATCCCAGAACGCAAATACCCGTCATGGCTTCTTGTTCTAGGAGCAGGAACACTTCCTTTTGGAACCTTATTCATAGAACTCTTCTTCATCTTCTCCAGCATTTGGTTAGGGAGATTCTACTACGTGTTTGGTTTCTTACTCATAGTTCTGCTTCTTTTGGTAGTTGTGTGCGCAGAAGTATCTGTAGTCTTGACCTATATGCACCTCTGCGTAGAAGATTGGAGATGGTGGTGGAAAGCTTTCTATGCGTCTGGTTCAGTCGCATTGTACGTCTTTGCTTACTCTATCAACTATTTGGTCTTTGATCTGCAAAGTCTTAGCGGTCCGGTTTCGGCAATGCTCTACATTGGCTACTCTCTGCTTATGGCAATTGCGATCATGCTTGCTACTGGAACCATTGGCTTCCTCACTTCCTTTTACTTCGTCCACTATCTCTTTTCCTCTGTCAAAATCGATTGATAAACTTGGACGATAAAATCTCAGCCGTTTGATGTTTTGCTTTTTTCTAAAGCAAAATTTCAGGTGTTTGTTATTTTTTTGTCAGTTCTAGACTTTGTAGAGTCCACTATTTTACATGTTTCTCTTTTTGTTTCGGACCTATATTCACCTTATAATATGTTTTTTTTTTCTTACAATTCTGCCTCTTCATGTTTTTTGTTTTGAACTTTTGAGTAGAAATAAGGGACCATATTTCTACTTTTCTGTTGTTTTGCGATGCCTTGTGCTTCTGGACTTGAAACAGAAGGTAAATTTTTTTGAAGAAAGGTAGTCAATGGTTTGTTGGTGCCGAATTTTACATCTGAGCTTGGCCGGAAAAAAAGCTAGTTATCATCGAAATTACATAGTTTGAGGAACCTAAGTCACGATCCACGGTTGAAGCTCCGCATTTATACGTGATTTGAGGTCCGAGACAGCCCAAGAAATGGGTGTATTTGATTGTGTTTTCAATTTCATGCTTCTCATTATCTCCACAGATGAGCTTCCTGAACGTCTGTTTTATAATGTTAATCTTGATGAATAACCTCTACAACAAGCGCAGGGATTGACAATAGCTGTTACAACAACAGCGAAGATGCAAGTGAGAAGAATGATTTCTTTCAAAAGGTAAATGAGATATTGAGGAGGCTACAGTTTACAATCATCTGACTCTTAAAAATCTATTATGACATGTTAATCTCCATATATTATAGTATAACTCCGACGCTTTTCTTCTGTTATCAACCAGTAAGGACTAATGTAACAATCACATACTTGTAAACCTGTGTATCTGGCCAAGGTTCATACCCAATCAAGACAGGTTAAAACCATGAAAACATCTCTCGAGAAGGTGTTTTCGTAGTCTTCAACTAGTTTTTAGTATGTTGAATCTGCTGGAGGAGTGCTGCTGCTAGCTGTAACGTTGCTTGCAGACGCTTCTCTGGATTAGCCTCGGTTTCTTCATCTCCTTGGCTGTTGTTACCTTGTAGCTGTACATTTTGATTCCCTGGAGATACTAATTGAGGTATGCTTGGTGTCTGCACATGTTGCAAATGGCTAAAACTTGCTCGAGCCTCTTGTGCATATCTCTCAGGCTGATTTGGAAAGTTTTCTACTTGCTTTTGGTGTCTGGACAAAGAGGAAGCTAAATGTGTAAGCTGTTCTGTTTCATGATAACGATTTAGATCTGCATTTGGCTGATTCCCAGGAACAAACCCGCTATGATCTTGGACAGTTTGATCTATGAAAGGTTGCATCTGTGAACTTTTGCTGTTGGTAACTGACAGATCACGAGGTGGCCAGGCCGAATGCCGGTGATTCAACTGCTCATGCTTGCTCTCGATGTATGGATCCATATGAGCAGTTTGAACATCCCGAGCAGCACCACGTAATAATGTTGGTGGACCCGGAGTGCGTGGGTTTCCAACATCAGGAAAAGCTCCACCAGCCTCTGAATACAGTGTTTCACCATAATAGGTTAGCAAGTCTTGATCTTTCCTCTCACCTTGCTGTTGAACAGGCTCAGATCCAGAACCACCGTGTTCTAATCGTAGAATAACCCCGGAGATGCTTAGTTTCCCAGGAACTTTAAGTACTTGCTCAGAGAAATCAGATGGAGGCACGAGGAACAACGTTGTTGTGTCATCCAATTTGGAAACAGCTGCCCGTTGCTTCTCCTCCAGATAATGCATAAATTCGTTATAGAACACAATATCTGCATCACTTCCAGGAACAAAGAAAACCACCCACGCTTCAGATGATTGATAGTAATGCTTCGCCAACATGTCTAAACCAGTTCTTGCCGTGCAATCTAGAAACTCAGGCCTGCATTTATAACCATAAACACAACATTAACAGTTGAAACAAGATTGATTGATAATTTAGCTCTTGAAACATGAAATACAGAAAATAAAGATTGAAAACTACTTACAGCATCATGTCCATAACTTTACCCACGGGAAAGCATTTAGCACGACAAATGGGACTGCCTCCCTTTGCAATAGTCCCTTCCCAGTTCCAGTCTTTTAGGGATGGTCGATTCAGTTCAGGGGTATACCTTTTTCTTTCAGGGACATTTGATGGCAGAGAAAAACCACCCATTAACTCGTCATGTGGTTCTCGTAAGCTACTCCTTTCCCCGTTCCCTATAGTCAGGTTCAACGGCTGCTCAACTGATTGCTTGTATCTTACCTGTCCAGCCTCATAGTTCCGCTCTTTTGAGGAAAAATCAGCAGATGCCCTTGAAAAAGAGCGTCTTCCTTGCTCTGTACCAGAAAATGGATGCCCTGGGTGCTGTCTCTCAGGCTGCACGGATCTTGTCTTCAGTCTCTTGCTTTCCTGGTAGTAATAGTCTTCTTCGGGTAAACCCCAAGGCTCTTCATGATATGAGCTCCTTGAATGGAATCTGTGAGGATCATCACGGAACGTCGAACCCATTTCCCTAGGACTATCACGATATTCATGCATATCCTGAGGCAATTTCTGTGCAGACCTCAACCTTCCATATGCAGGACCTCCATCACTCCTCGAGCCTCCTTTCCTATTAAACATGTAATGTTCAGAATCTTCGAAATCCCGATCTGCTATGTAATGTGGGTCCCTCGCACTGGAAATTCTGCTGATGCTTCCATAATTTCTATCCTGATGATAACCTTCTGAAGATCCCAGCCGATCAACAGATCTGTAAGGTGGAGAGCGAGATCGACTGGGTGGACCCCTTCCACTGCTAGATGAGGAAGGTTCACTCTTTGCAAAAGAAATATGCACTCGAGGATTGTCAAATAACTGTCCCTGAAGATTTTCTTTTGCCGCACAAGCTGCCATCAGGTTACGGAATTGAACAAATGCATAACTGCGACCAGGGAATACCGTGACCTTTGTTATTTCTCCAAATGGAGAAAAGACTTCCCTCAAGAGCACATCATCTACTTGCATAGAAGCTGGAAATCCTATATATAGTACCTCACTGGGCTCTCCATTTCTATCACTCATTTTCGATTTGCTATATGTGTCTGGGCTCTCAAAACGCATTCTGGAGTCCTTTTGGACAAACGGTGACCCCCTTGCTGCAGGCCACTGTTCATCATGACGATACATATCTTCTGCGCGCGATCCAGTTGATGACTTATCCTGCGATAAACAGTATCACAAAGATAGAAGTATTAACCAATGCCCCACATCAGTGCATGATCAAGAGTAAAAAAGGTTCTCAATTTTTAGAATAACCATATTGGACCAAAAAAGAAAGTCATCGGCTTCAGTGCCAACTCGTGTTTGAGTCATTAACTGGGCGGAATAGCTAGTGTTGGTGGCAAAGCAATCACATAAACGGATAAACCTATTCTATATAGCCTTTTCCACAAGTGAAGAACACCCTTTGCCACGAGCTCATGAGCAATATGGAAAGAAACATAAGATCAGAGGTAAATGAAATTGATTTGTTGTTTGATGATCTCCTGAAACTACCAGGACATTTTATGCTAAATTGATACCATTCAAACCACTGATATCAATTTATAAAAAAGAAGTACATACTGAAGAAAATTTGAAAAACACTGTAACCATGATGCTAAAAGAACGTTGAAGTCCATGGTTAAAATAATAAGAATGAACATACACTTAAAGCCTTCACGATGTTGATGGGAATTTCATAGTCTCTAAATGCAAAAGCTAATCAGAAGAAAATTTCAGCAGTGTGTTTATAAGGTAATGCAATTAACTTAACTACATAGTAATGCAACTGATGACATTAAGAAAACAATAAATACGATCTAGTTTCAACACCATCCCAGGATTGTTAATATCTACAAGATACTCCTAACTTGAGAATAAGATGTCCACCAGGCAACAATCGTTGTGCAGCAAAAAAGACACTTTTACGTCACAGTTAGGAAAAGCTACTATGCATTACGTATTAATGATATACAGCACATAGCAAGTCTTTAACTTATTAACCTTTGAAAAATCACGAAATTCTCAAGCATCCAGTTATCAGCTAAAACTTTCTATGGAAGGAAGATCTGCCTATGACGACTAATTTCATATTACAGAAAAGAGAATCTAGCTCCTCAATTTTCAACAGCATCACAAACATCAAGCTTAAGGAATTTGGCCATGTAAGTTCTTGTATCATCTTAAAGGCAATGAATGTTATGATGAATTTATTGACATGGTACAAGGCTGGAATTGGTAACATGAAGCAAATGCTGCTACTGATCAATTACTCCAATGTCTATATATAGATAACCACTTCAAAAAATGCGTCTCTTTGGCATTGGCAAGTTGAATAAGACCATAGACAAATTAGGAAACACGGTGAAGATGAGACTGAACTTTAACAAGGCCTCGAAACCATGGTGGGTTAATGACTTATCAAGTAGAAAATATGTAATCAACTGCTAGCTAACTAATAATTTTATCATATGTGACTGTTAAGTTATAATGGAAGGTAGGAAAAGTTACTCGAGCACATCATATAGATGCAATGTCATTCATCTTCATAACTACTGCAAGACAACTGAAGTCGTGCAACTACGCAATCAAATTCACATTAACTGGACTAATGCCAACATAATTCTATGAACTTGGGTCTATACGATTTGAATGAAGGTGGACCTGAAGCTGAAGCAAATAGAATCATCCAAAGGGTTTTGGTAAACATCAACTCCAACAGTTGGAAGCTTTCACAGATCATTTCTGGTTTCATCTTTGTTATAAAGATTCAATTCAAGACTGGTCCACTTCCCTCCAACACATGTAGATGCTCCTGGAATGCACTTGACCTCAAATGAACTAAGAGAGTATTTGTCACCAAAAGAGAAAGAGCTCCAACTTGAGATCTACTACCAAATTCATACTACTTGTCAAAGCATTCTCAATGATATGGCTGAATGCTTGTGTTGTGAATGATAAAGGTGAATGCTTGTGAGGTTAAATATGGATGCTTTTGATGGTAAAGGTGGCCAGGATACAGTTTGATAAAGTGATTCTAAGTTTCCATGTATAGAAACATAATAATCAATGTAACTACTGAACTTTCACATTGAATATGAAAGCAACTTACAGTAATAATTTAAAAGCTTGCTAGACACTGTGTCCCTGCTTTAATTAGCAGTGTGTAATGTTTATAAAGATGATACACCGATGATATACAAGCTTTATTTGTTTTGCTCGTTGCTAACGTCTATGGACTTAGACACCGGTTAAAGTATCATCCGAGTTACCACAAAGAACTCAGAGCAGTCTAATACCAAATGATAAACTTACTAAAGCAGATTGAAACTCGCATCCTCGCCTCCTTTTCTATAAAAGTTCTTCTTAAACAAACATTCCTTCATAGAACCATACTAGGTCAAACTACAAGAGCAATTGTAGCATTCTAATTCCTTGAAGAACACCTAACTAATAACTTATAAACACTCGAAGAATTTTGTTAATTCACTAAAACGGATATGGTGTTAAAGGAAACTGCATTCAAATTGGTATAGCTAAGTGAAATCATGTTCTCTCTAATCAGCCTCAAGACTCAAAACTAACACAAAATTTGCATAGTACACATACGAAATCAAGAAACTCATAAGCAAGCATTGAAGAACACTAACCGCCTTTGCAAACTCGATTCTAAGTGGATTGCCAGCGAGTGGAACACCTTGAAGCGATTCAATAGCAGCGAAAGCATCTTCTTCATGTCTAAAGTTAAGAAACGCGTAGCTTCGTGCAGGTTGAAACGCTAAGCTCTCCAATTCACCGAATCTTATAAACCTATCGGCTAATTCTCGTTCCGATATACCATGAGGAAGGTTTCCGATCCAGAGATGTCGTGACGGTGGATGCTTTCCTTTATCTTCTTTCATCATCCTATCTCTTCCTCCTCGAAATGACTGTAAACAACAAAACAAAGATCAGCGAAATGCTCACCGGAATCAGTAGGGAGAAGGAGATGGATTTATAGAGAGACCATTGGTTTCTCCGGTGATCGGATCTGATGCGAGAGAGAGTAGGAATCGGAGATTTTTTTTTCAGATGAGATTTCGAAATTATACCATTATTATCATCACTCTCCTTTCAGTTTCTCACTCTACTAAACAAGATTTCTAGGGTTACAAAATCCCCAATTCAATTTTGCTCTTCCTTCCTCTTCAAACGCCAATTTCATTTCCATGAACCATCCGGTTTACTGTTTGGTTTTGTTTTGGATTATGGATTATCTAGATTTTTTTTTATGGTTTTACCAAATTTGTTTGTGGTTTCGGTTTGAAAGAAAATACAATCCATAATAAGTGTTGTTGTCTAAGAAACTTTCACTGAGACCTTACCATATATGAATACATCATTTAAGAAGTCTATATAATTCAATGCCGAAGGTGCTACACCAAATTTTTTTTAACTTGTGTTGACTTTTACATACTTGAGAGTTGAGACGTTGCAGTCTACCTACGAAAGTCTGATATTTAGTAGCCCATGTACCCATTTTAGCTTTTGATTCTTTCTAGAAAGGGTTTACAGTTTATATGTCAAAATAACCTAGATCACACAGCTCGTGCATGTAATCAAGTATTTAAACATGTCTAAAAGTTTAATTTCGATATATCCACAAAGTTTCATAGTTTACTCCCGTATCATGTAAGCTATGATTCTTTACTCATCTAAACTAGTTAAGGTAATTAAATAGCATTTTCGATGAGTTTATTATTCTAAGATGTAAGATGTAATGGCTATGGATTTTCTACTCACTTTTTTTTTGTCTTTTAGCTATATACTATTAACCCCCTGTGCTATGCACGGTTAGTACTAATGTTATTGGTCTTTAGATGTCTCCACATTAGTATATGTTTGCTAATTTAAATTAAACTATTTTGGTGAAGATAAATTAAAGTTATTTAAATCTTTACCAAAATAGTTTAATTTAAATTAGCAAAACATATACTAATGTGGAAACATCTAAAGACCAATAACATTAGTACTAACCGTGCATAGCACGGGGTTAATAGTATATAGCTAAAAGACAAAAAAAAAAAGAGAGTAGAAAATCCATAGTCATTGCATCTTACATCTTAGAATAATTACAGTTATTTAAATCAAGAATCATTATTAAAAAATCCAAGGAAAGGGGTTTTCTTCTTTTTTCTTTTCTCTCTCTTTTAAGGCGATATAGTGTCGTCGTTCTCAACCATCCTCCGGCGTCGAGCCCGACGTCGGAATCCTCTTCCAATTTGTTTCTCAGGCCGTCTCCCTCTTTCGGGGATGGCTAAGCCACCTAAAAAGCCACCTAAAAAGCCCACCATTCCACCCCTAAAGTCAATTGACCTCATCTCTTCATCTGTAGCAAAGGTATCGTAATCTCTTCCAATGGATTTAGATGCCCCGAGCTCAGAGTCCCCCCAGGAGCACTCGGTTGTTGCTCATTTGGTCTCCCCAGCTTTAGATCCGGTTTCTCCCCCAGATCCGAGCTCTGTTGACCAAGTTGTTACCAATGTGAAAGCTGTTTCTTCAGCCATCCCAGAGGTTCCTATCTCCACCGTTCATGTTACAACTGAGGCTTCTCCAGCTGTGACAACGTCTACCGTGAAACCAACTAAAGTCGGTGCTCCGGTTAATTCAGATACCAAAGTCTCTCCAACTGATTCTTGGGCTAATCTTTTTAAAGGATCTGCGAGGAAGCTCGAGAAGAAAGGTGAAGCCTTTACTTTACCCTCTGGCGAAGCTTGTGTCACGATTCCAAATTCTGTGATTGAAAAGAATCGTAAATCTTGGGAATGCTTCATCCTTGGACAGGTCTACTCCGACCCACCATCTCAGGGCACAATTCACAATATTGTGAATGGGATTTGGAGTAGAAACTACAGGGATATCACGGTATCAAAAATGAAGGCAATGCTTTCTTGTTCAGAATTCCTAATTCTTCCACCAGGAATATGGTTCTGCGGCAGCGACTATGGCAAATAGAAGGGCAAACAATGTTTGTTGCCAATTGGGAACCCGAAGTTGTGCCGACAAAGCCTGAGCTCTCTTCTGCCCCTGTTTGGCTTGAACTCCGTCATGTTCCTTTTTAGTTCTTCAACGAGGATGGATTGGAGCACATAGCCGGACTTGTAGGCCATCCGGAAGCTCTTCACCCCTCCACTGCAAATAAGACCAACCTGGAGGTAGCAAAGGTTTTTACTTTCATTGACCCGCGTAAGCCTTTACCCGAAGCCGTTAATGTCAGGTTTGAGTCCGGTGAAATAGCACGAGTTTTGGTTTCCAGCCCTTGGATGCCACCGATTTGCCCTCATTGCAAAGAAGTTGGGCATAGTCTAAAGAAATGCAAGATAGCACCTGTTTTATGTTCAACCTGCAACTCTAGGTCTCATGGTCCTGAAAATTGTCACAAGCTTTCAGGTTCGGGTCCTCCCAACCAGCAGTGCCGTGCCTATACTTTGAGGGGCCTAAGGCGAATTTAGAAAATATTTATTCAAAAAAACAAAAATTAAAAATACAAAATGGTTTAATTATATTTCTATGAAAATATGAATATACAACATATTTAGTTACATTTTAATGTTTTAAATATTACATTTTATAGTTTTCGTAAATAATTTTACTTCTTTTACATTCTATTAATAGTTATTATTATATGTATAAAGCTTAACTAACGTAAAACTAATTGTCATGTCGACTAAGGAAATTAGTAATATGGAACGAAAACATTCTATAACTATTTGGAAAATCAACATGCAATACAAGGTAACAAAGTTATAGTTAGAACTAAATGTGAATATATATTGATTTGATGGAAATTTTCCTAGTTAGGGGCCCTTATATTTAATGAGAATTGGGGGGCCCAAGGCGAGTGCCTTAAATTTTGTACACTAAGCACGGCTCTGCCAACCAGTCCAGAAGAGTTAAAGCTAAGTTGAAATCTGGGACCTCTACTTCGGATGTCCTCCATGAGAAGGGTACTCCTAAGGAGAGTTCTATTACCTCTGTTCTAGAGCCGGGGCAGTCCACACTTGGTCAAACCTCTAACACCACAACAGGTGAAACAAGTTCTTGGATAGTTGTTCAAAGGACAAAAGAGAAAGATAAGCTTACTTCTCCGGATATCAGATACTCAGAGGTTGAGAGTGACTCTTCTGATATCAACTCTAGTGAGTCTCAACAACACTTTGAGGAGAGTTTTGATCATAAGGGGTATGAGCTCAACTCCCAATTGGAAAGTAAGAAAAAGAAGAAAAAGAAGAAAGGAAACAGGGGCAAGGGCCCCAATTCCACATAATTTATGTGTAAGGAAATATTTTGCTGGAATGTTCGCGGCTTTAATTTATCTAGCCATCGCCGCGGGTTTAAAAAATGGTACAAGGTACACAAACCAGTTTTTGGAGGCATAATCGAGACTCATGTGAAGCAGCCTAAGAGCTTGCGGCTCATTAATGGGCTTCTTCCAGGATGGTCTCTTGAAGATAATTATATTTTTTCTCCTTTGGGAAGAATTTGGGTTATATGGCACCCTAGTGTAAAGGTTGATATCATTGCTAAGTCGCAGCAAATGATAACTTGTACAGTTTTGTTACCAGATGTAACTCATTGGATCGTTGTTTCAATAGTTTATGCGTCTATTGATGAGCAAGAAAGATCGGTTCTCTGGAGAGAAATTGAGGATCTCTCTTCCAGTAGCCAGATCCAGGGCAGAGCTTGGCTTGTTCTAGGTGATTTCAACCAGGTCCTGCATCCAATGGAGCACTCTATGTCAACCTCTTTGAATGTTAACAAAAGAACAAGGGAGTTTAGAGACTGCTTGAGGTCATCTGAGCTAGAAGACCTAACCTTTAGAGGCAATACATACACTTGGTGGAAAAAATGTCCTGAGAGGCCAGTGGCAAAGAAATTGGATCGAATTTTGGTAAATGACGAATGGATAGCTTTGTTTCCTTCGGCTTTTGCAAACTTTGATGACCCTAGTTTCGCAGATAATGTTGTGTGTGAGGTGGAGCTTCAGCTTCCATCCTCGCTACTGACAAGACCCTTCAAGTTTTTTAACTACATGCTCAACAACCAAGAGTTCCTTCCTTTGGTTCTCTCTTTTTGGTTCTCTTGCAGGGTTAGTGGCTCAGCTATGTTTCGGCTCTCTCAGAAACTCAAGCTACTGAAAAGGGCTATCAAGACTTTCAGTAGGGATAATTATTCAAACCTGGAGAAACGGGTTTCTGAGGCCCATGAGGCCCTTCTTCTGCTCCAGAATCTAACTCTCTCTGATCCAACTGCAGCTAATGCTGCTCTGGAAATTGAAGCTCAAGGAAAATGGGCAATTCTGTCCAAAGCAGAAGAAGCTTTCTTCTGCCAAAGATCAAGAGTCACCTGGCATAAGGAAGGGGATATTGGCACAAAATACTTCCACAGAATAATGTCCACCAGAAACGCTATCAACCATATCCATTATCTTATTCGTGAAGATGGAACTAGGTTGGACTCTCAGTCTGCTATTGCTAGCCATTGTGTTCAGTACTTCTCAGAGCTTTTATCTAAGGATCAGGGGCCTCTCCTGTTGATTCAAGAAGACATGAACTTGCTTCTGCCTTATCGATGTTCTGAAACTCAAAAAGATTTCCTGAGGAAGCCTTTCTCTAAGGTGGAAATAAGAGAAGCTTTCTTCTCTCTGCCGCGTAACAAGACGTCTGGGCCTGATGGATACTCCGCAGAGTTCTTCACCTCTTGTTGGTGTATCATTGGAGGAGAGGTCACTGAAGCTGTGGAGGAATTTTTCTCTTCTGGAAAACTATTAAAGCAGTGGAATGCAACTTCCCTTGTTTTGATTCCAAAGATAAGTAATGCCTCCTCTCCCTCAGATTTTAGACCAATTTCGTGCCTAAATACGGTCTACAAGGTCATATCAAAGCTCTTGGTTGCAAGGCTTAAGCTGATCCTCTCTCAAGTCATCTCTCATTCTCAATCAGCCTTCATGCCAGGACGTCTCCTCGCTGAGAATGTGCTCCTTGCCACAGACATTGTCCATGGTTACAACATGAGAAACATATCTCCCAGTGCCATGTTGAAGGTTGACTTGCGGAAAGCCTTTGATTCGGTACGGTGGGATTTTGTGATATCATCTCTTCGAGCCCTTGATATGCCTCCTACCTTTGTTGATTGGATCTCTGAGTGCATTACAACTCCATCTTTCTCAGTGATGATTAATGGATCTTCAAGTGGTTTCTTTAGTAGCTCCCATGGTCTCAGGCAAGGGGACCCCATGTCTCCCTACCTCTTTGTCTTAGCCATGGAAGTCTTCTCCAAACTGCTTCAATCCAGATTTGATGCAGGCTATATTCACTACCATCCAAGGACCTCAGAGCTGAGAGTTTCTCACCTAATGTTTGCCGACGATGTGATGATCTTCTTTGATGGAGGGTCATCCTCTTTGCATGGAATCACGGAGGCTCTGGATGACTTTGCATCCTGGTCTGGACTCCACATGAACAGAGATAAGACCCAGCTTTACCATGCGGGATTAAACCATCTTGAAGCTTCTGCTATCTCTAGCTTTGGCTTCACCATTGGTTCGCTCCCCATTCGGTATTTAGGCCTGCCACTCATGTCAAGAAAGCTTAAAATCTCTGAGTATGATCCTCTTCTGGAGAAAATTGCAAATAAATTCAGGGCTTGGGCAATTAAATCCCTTTCTTTTGCTGGAAGAACTCAGCTTATTGCTTCTGTAATCTCAGGTGTTGTGAACTTTTGGATTTCTAGTTTCATTCTGCCTAAGGGTTGCATCAACAAAATTGAAGCACTTTGTGCTAGATTTCTCTGGTCTGGAAATATAGACAGAGGTAAGGGAGCAAAGGTCGCTTGGACAACGGTTTGTTTGCCTAAGGAGGAGGGTGGTTTGGGACTCAGAAGCTTTTCCTCTTGGAACAAGGCTCTCTGTCTCAGGTTCATCTGGCTTCTTTATTCTGAGAATGGTTCTTTGTGGGCTCAATGGCATAGACATCACCATCTAAGTTCCAACTGTCTTTGGGCCCTTGAGGAGTTAGCGCATGATTCTTGGACTTGGAAGTCAATCCTGAACCTAAGACCCTTGGGGGAGAGATTCCTTCGTTGTTTTGTGGGAAACGGGACAAAAACAAGTTTTTGGTATGACTACTGGACTCCTTTTGGCCCTCTCATCAAAGCTCTTGGTTCCTCTGCCCCACGAAACATGAGGATTCCTCTTTCTGCCAAGGTTGCTGACGCTTGTTCTGATCATGGATGGCTGTTACCATCTCCTAGGTCCGACTCTCAGCTGCTACTTCATGCGCATTTGACAACTATTGTGCTGCCAACGAACTGCTTTGCTGAGGACTCCTTTTGTTGGGTGGTTAATGACATTGTCTATAAGGTTTTCTCATTTGCTGCGACTTGGGAAGCGCTTAGACCAGATCAGAGACTAAAGACTGGTTTGATGTGGCCTGGTTCAAAGGGAATGTTCCCAGGATGGCTTTTAACTTTTGGATTGCTAACCTTGATAGGCATCCAACTAGGGCAAGGCTTGCCTCTTGGGGACTCAATACTTCTCCTTCTTGTTGTTTTTGTGTTACGTGGGATGAAACTCGAGATCATGTATTGTTAACCTGCGACTACACTTCTCAAATTTGGCAGATGATCTTCGCTAGGCTCACGCCTGCTCATGGGGCTCTCGTCTCTTGGCAAGAGCTCTTGTCTTGGATCAGAGCAACTTCAGCTAATGCTCCTTCTCTGCTTCGCAAGATTGTGGCTCACACTACCATCTATCACTCTTGGCGGCAAAGAAACAACCTGCTTCACAACAACATTGCAATCCCTGCTCCTATCATCTTCAGAAGCATTGATAAGGACATCCGCAACTTAATCTCAGTGAGAAGGCATAGACGGCGTTTCCGCAACCTCATGGCTCTTTGGTTAAGGTAGTCTCTTAGAAGATCTATTCTCTGTTTTTGTAAGTTTGTGTTCCTTGTTTTTAATTTTTTTGCCAAGGTCACAAGATTGTGGTTGTATTTGTATCACCAAACTTTCATTATATATGATATTTACTCTTTAGCAAAAAAAGTTATTTAAATCTATTAAATTATAATTTAACATGAAAAATCACAACATTAATTAAAAACACACACTTTTCCTATATTTTTTCTTGAATCGCTCATCACATTCTTCTCCTCTCCTCCTCTCATGTATATTCGTTTATTGAATACTTTTACTTTTTGTCATTTTCAATTCTATGTATGTTTCCACATTTTTTGTTTTTGAGAGAAACTACATATTTAGTAAAACTATCTAAGAACATAAATGGAAGACCAATCTAAGCCTTAGTCTTGATTGACACATGTGATCCTTCTCGCTTTTTAGACATGTTCGTTGCCTTCTCGTTTCACCACATATTCCTTTCTTTTTCTTCTTATTGTATTCCTTAAACTTGTTGCTTATATCCAGAAGAGCCAAAATAAACAAAAATCTAAGTATATTACGAAAAAAGCCAGAAAAATAAATTTGTGATAATGCAAATTAGGATTTGATCATTGAAAAGTTTGAACGTTTTTGATCTCACTAACCTTTAACCTTCAACTTTCCAATCTCTTTTGTTTTAATTCGTAGAAATAAATTTCTTTCGAAGAGGTGGAATTTTGTTACACATTATGAAAAAGTGAAGAAAGTCATTGAAGAGAGAATTTAAGGATTTATTTGAGGATTTATAATTTCTGAAATGCAAGTTAAGATGAATGTTCACAGTTTGTTAAATCTTTAGAGGAAGATTAATGTGAGAAAATTTAGGGATTTTTTGAAGATTTTGTTTTGATATTTGGTAAGAAAATAATAAAAATCTGTTAATAAAAAAAATTTTCGCGTTCAAACTTTTCCCATGTATTTAGGTTTTTTATTAGTCATTTAAAATACTCACGACCACTTTCTTTTTAATTTTTAAAGAAAATGCCACATGTCAATTTTTGATTGCTCAAGTGACTTGTGATTTAGTAGTAAAGGATAAGGGTTATGGAGTTTTCTATTTTCTTGTTTGGCTTTCCTTATATTTTAGTATTCTTAATTGAAATTTTCGACAGATTCGTTCTTTTAGTGGATTCCAAAATATTTTTCAGGTAGATTCCATAGTAATATCATTTAGGTTCGTCGCTTGTGAACTTGATTTCAGTTTAGGTTTACCATTGTTATTTCTAAAGATTTTCGATTACGCTAGGTAGTATCAAAGCATAAATTTCCTTATTTCTTTTTTAAATCTTGGCCATGGGAATCAATCATTGACCAAGGCAGATTTTCATGGTTTTACCAAGACTATTATCTCGGCCTTAACTTCTTTGAACGATCATAATTAAAACGTTATAAGAATTATAACCCTAAAATACCCGAAATAATTAAGACGTCAAATGTATCTATCCTTCAAAAGTATATAAATTTGTAATGATATAGTTAAAGTGTTATAGTCTGCCTATGAAAGACTGGAATTTAGTGTCCCATGTACTCATCTTAGCTTTAATTCTTTGTAGAGGACTTCACAATTTAGCATATTAAGTTTTGGGTACAAAGTGGAACTTCCAAGTATTGGATAGGGAGTTCTCCTAGAAATATTTCAATATATAAGCTAACTTAAAACATTTCTTCATTTGACAATCCTATAGAGAAAAACTTTGTCTCTTGAACCCAAAGAGTACAACATAGACATTTTTTCAAACCGTCGAAGATCCTTTTGTAAATATTAGGAAATCATCAACAAAGGTTCGGTTTTTTCGGTTTTTTGGTTTTACGAAAACTCAAACGATATAAAAACCATTTGGCTACGGTTTGATTTTTATGGGTTTTTCGGTTTTTCGGTTTTACAAAAACTTAAACCATATAGAAACCATTTGTTTTTTGGCTCGGTTTGGTTTGGTTTATTTCGGGTTATTACATGATATTAGAAAGAAAATAATATATATATAATTATACATAGGTAAATCATAATTATCAAAAAGTTAAAATATATATGAATAAAACAAGATAAAAATTGAAGAACTAAATCCAAATTTAATAAACATAAATTTTTTAAACATTAAAAACATAAATTAAAGAATAACAAAGACAAACCTAGTTTAAAACAAGAAGAATCATCAATACACATCATATAAAAAATTCATGTACTTTGTTTCTGCTAGCATTTGGCTAATTAGTAGTTATATAAAACTTAAAAGACTAATGGCATACTAATTGTTTGACCAGAATCATAAACCCTATATCGATTAGAGTAGTCTGTTTACTAGATAATTATGTAACAAGATATAATCAAAGTTAATAAAACTAATATTAATAATAATATAATTTTTCTTTTTAAAACCGAAAATCCAAACGGTTTAACGGTTCTAAACCGAAACCAAATCGAAACCGGAATAATTTTAAAATGGCAACCAAAACAGGTTTATAGATGAAACCAAAACCAAAACTTGTCATAATACTCTTTCTCGAACACGAGTCCCAAGGAGCCGTCTCCTCCGCTACCAACCACCATCTCTGCATGTCTCAGCGAGGTTCTTCTGCCGCCCATCTCATCTGAGAACATGCTTATCACCCTGGGAACGTCGCCGGCAATCAACCGGAGATCCAGCCATGGCTGGAGCGTGGTCTCGGTTTGGATTGCAAATCGTGCACCTCCTATGATCTTCTTTCTTCTGCGTCGATATCTCTTTCGCCGATGAACCGTCTCTTGCCTCAAGTCCTCGATGCTTGTCTATGGATGGTGACAAGGCAAGTCCCCTCGACTTCTCTCTTTCCAAAACCACCAGACCAAGCACTTGCGAAACCGTACGATCCTCCACAACCGCCGAAATGGCCAGATCCGCCACCAAATTTGCCACCGGACCCACCAGATGCTCTAAAATCGGAACAATGACTTTCACTTCCGTTCATCGATCTAACTAACCACCACTACTTCAACCCGTGTCCCCTCCTCCATCTCCGATGGGTATTAGCCCAATTATATTCCGCATGGTGAACGACTTATGGATTGACTACTTGTTTAACCAAGTCTTCGTTGTTTTGGCCACACTCGGAAGTTAATCCACCACAATCTACGCGGTGGTGGTCTTCAACTTCGCCGGTTAAACCGTCACACCCATCAAGTGTAGGGCAGTGGTTCACAAGATTCCTGAACATTCTGATGACCCGGAATGCGCCGCCTCCGTCTCCTATACGAAGGTTAATCATTTTTCTTTATTATGTTGATGGGCTTAAAGCAATTTATATTAGGCCTGCTAGGAGCTCCATGACTTGAGAATCTAGTCCATAGTCTATTGATTCATTTAGTGGACATGTTTGTAAGATGTAATTCAGCTCATTGGACTAGAGGAACCAATCCATTGTTAGTACAAGAATTTGTTGCTAGTGATAGTGTTTGGTGTCAGGGAAGCGAGTGTAAAACCCGGAATTGTGTTTTTCCGGTCACTCAAACGAAAGCCCGCGCAACTTTCAAAGACGCTAAAAGGATTTGTTCGGTAACATCCGAGTCCTTCTAATTGGCTCGAGTCGTCTCCATTGACTCGATTGTTTCTAAACTTCATGGTTTAACCCATGTCTCTTTATCTCTCCTTATTGAGTGTATTTGTTGTAGCTTCATCTTGGCATTTGCCGTTATAACCGA
The DNA here is from genome assembly GCA_900128785.1 of Arabis alpina. NCBI lineage: Eukaryota > Viridiplantae > Streptophyta > Magnoliopsida > Brassicales > Brassicaceae > Arabis > Arabis alpina. The sequence goes on from LT669791.1 coordinate 17,874,160, forward strand.
AAGCGAGTTTTAAGTAATGAAGGTTCCTTGTTGCCAAAAAAAAAGATGAAACCAAAACCAAACTAAAATACCTAATTATGTTTGTTCGGCTTTCTTGCCCGGAAAATCGGTCTATTTTCCCACGAATAGTTTGACATACACATATATGGAACCGAATATTTTGCCTCCGTACCAATGTCCACAAATTGAAAATAAGTGTCTATTTGTCCATAAAATAGTTTAAAAATGTATATCCACCCACAATTCGCTCAAATCGGTTTTCTATTTGGTTTATTGTTATCAGATACTTTATTAACCATTAAATCATTTTTTAACCGGACTAATACCGGTTTTGACCCGATTACTGACCCGATTAAAGTCCGATTATTTGAAAAAAAAAAAAAAATTCAAAAACCAAAACCCAAACCCGAACAAGGTTGTGTTCTTCCCCAAAAATCAAATCCCTAACCCTAGAAATCGAAAATCCCCAAATCGAGAGAGAAATGTCAGAGATTCCTAACGAGGAAGAGTCGTTGCCTCCAGATACGTTGGCCCTCATGAATTTGCTACCTAATTTCGACGACGAGGCACCACAGAGACACGAGCATGAAATGGATCGAATCATCCGAGAGTTTGAAGATGAACCATATGTTCGTCACGATGAGATTCCAGACAGTGATTCCGATGAAGACGGAGCTCCTCGTAGAGGTCGTAAAGGTCGTAGACAACGACGGCGAACACATATCGAGCGAGGCGGAGGAAGATTATTCTTCCACCAAACATTCATCAGTGGCATCTCTTTTAAAGAGAATGTGGTCGATTATGCATTGCAAAGTGGTCGGAATCTTTACCAGTACAGGTACGATAAAGATAAGATTGGTTTCAAATGCTATGGTGGTGATCCGGAAGAGGAACTTGTAGTGTTACAATGAACCTGATTTCATAGCCAACTTGGATAAGTTAAAGGCTTTTGATATGAGTGTCTATGATGATGTGATGAAGACGAATCCAAAGACTTGGTGTAGAGCTTTCCAGAAGATTGAGAACTTCTGTGAAGATGTTGAGAACAATCCAACAGAGTCCTTCAACAACACCATCAAGAAGGCCCGAGAAAAGCCTTTTGTGCCCATGCTTGAGATGATTACCACACAAGCGATGGCACGGACAGCTAAAAGATCAGCAATCTCTCATGCTCACTCAGGTTTGTTTTTGTTGTTCATGGTCTGTTTTAGTTACATTATATATTTATGTTAAGTGTTTGTTGTGGTCTCGGTGTAGGAATTTGTACACCATATGTGTCTAAGTTTCTTGCCAAACAATACAAGGAAGCTAAGGCATGTAAGGTTACTAGGAGTACAAATGGGATGTACCAATCATAGCTTCATGGTATTAACTTTCGTGTCAACTTGGAGGATAGGACATGTAGCTGCAAGAAGTGGGAAGTTTGTGGAATCCCTTGCCAACATGCCTACGGAGTCATACTGGCCAAGAAGCTTCAACCTGAAGATTATGTATGCCATTGGTTCAGAACTGCTTTGTGGAGGAGAAACTACACTGATGGTATTGTACCACCTAGGGGTGCATCCTTTTGGCCTCAAACTGATGCACCAAATGTTCATGCTCCACCAAATCCGAACAAGGTTACTAAGGCGAATAATAAGAGAAAGCGAGGTGTCAATGAGTCTCCAGGAAAGAAGCAGCAAAGTGCCAATGAGTCTCAACAGCCTGAAGTGACAAAAAGGACAGTAACTTGTAGTGTTTACAAACAACAAGGCCACAACTCAAGGTTTCATAAGAATGATCAACCTAAGGTTTGCAAAATGACAATGCTTTGCTCTTATGTGTGTGTTAATCTATTAGATCATGACTGATTTGTGATTGTCTTGTAGGCAATTTGTGGACCTTCTCAACCAATTGTGTTGACTCAGACTTATCAAGGCCCTACGATGACTCAGGATTCTCAAGCGTAGGAGCTAAGCTTTAGGTGTTTTTTTCTTTCTATGGACTACTAAATCTCATCGGAATTTCATCGGCTTTAGTTGTAATGGTCATAAGAATGATCTATTTTCGCTACTTAATTATGAATTGACAATGTAATGAATCTATTTTGGCTAGCCTATGAATCTCTTTTGCTCTTTTTTGCTTGCATTTGTGTTCATAATTTGTGTTCATAACTTCTTTTGGTAATGAATCTCATTTCATGAATCTTGAAAGACCATACACAACATCACATTTAGATAATTCCAATACCAACAACAAGAAAGACCATACATAACACTACATATCATCAACAAGCAACAAGAGACAACACCAAACCGATCAACCAACTAGTTTGCTACACCCAACCATAACCATACACACAATCATAACAACAATCATGATCTTCTTCACTCTGCTTGATGACTCAACCAAGACAACTTCCATCCTCTCAAAGATCTCCTTCTCAACCTTCACTTGAACTCTATCAAACAACATTTGCTCACATCCGTTTCTTTCGGCTAAGATCTCTTTCAAATCCTTTTCAAGTCTTGCATTTGTCCTTTGAAGTGAATCAATCTCGTTTAGATGCGCCTCATCAACCCATTTAAATGTGTGCTCGTCGTTCTTAAGCTACAAATCAATCCGGCATTATTTCTTAGATTTTGAGATCAATTCAAAGGATCAAACAAAAAAATGAGCATCGACATACCTTCTTAGCTGCAGCAAACCACAACGATAGTAACGCCTGTAAGGATTGTGTTCAGATTTTGAGATCAATTCCCAAATTAAGCTTCCACACCAACATCTCTTTGGGACTCCCACAACTCTTCCCCTTCCTCTTGGACCCCCAATCGACGATGAAGACGAAGACCCAGAGACATTACTTCTCATTTCTGTTGTTTTTGTGTGAAGATTTGAAGAAATTTTGCAATTTTAGAGTTAGGGTTCTTGGTGATTTTCGATTTGGGGGTTTTGACCGTTGGAGGTGGAGACGGGTTATAAAGGGGTCGGATTGCAGACGAAATCGGGTTTCTGGTTCGGTTAAGTTTCGAGTTTCTTGGTTTATTTTCTGGTTTCGCGGTTTTGTGTTCTGTAACCAAGAAACCGAATCAAAATCTATTTTATGGACTAATAGACACTTATTTTCAATTTATGGACATTGGTACGGAGGCAAAATATTCGGTTCCATATATGTGTATGTCAAACTATTCGTGGGAAAATATACCGATTTTCCTTCTTGCCCACCCCTAAATGTGAGTAAATTTTATATTTTTGCATATCTAATGGTGACCAAAATGTCCATCTACAACTTCTTTATTAATTAGCAAAGATATGTAATTCATAATAAAGAAAAATAAGTATGGGAACATAGATCTCTTTTTGTCATATCCACTCTCTTTTAAAAATTTATGAGTAGGCCTAAAACCCAATTGAAACATCTTAATTAACTAAGAACTAATAATTCAATTAGTAAAAAATTCATAAATCGTTAGTTTGAGTGGTATTTAATATGGGAGTTTTGCTAAAATGATCCAAATTAAAAGGCACTTTGTCCCACTAGCCTAACACCTTTTTGTGTCAAAAATTCCTTAAATTACAATTCACTAAACATTGAAAATTCAAAATAAATAGGTTTTATAATTTTTAAAAATATGGAAAATTAGGCATGATCACGGTTACAGTTATTGCGGTTACGGTTTATTAACCACCGGTTACGGTTATTAATTTCTTTTAACCTTAATCTTAACCATTTAATATACTGTTACAACGGTTACGGTTGAAACGGTTACGGTTATATATGGCACGGTTACGGTTAGGTACGGTTAATATTTAGGTTATAATTATATAACTATGTAACATTTTAAAAAGAAATATTTAAACAATAATATTATGAAAAGTATATTTTAATATATTTTAAAAAGTCATGATCGTACAATCGTGGGAAATGGTACTAAAATTCTAAAACAAACGGTAACTAATTTATCTTAACAAAGTCAATTTAGTCAAAATCATTTATATTGTGTAACGAAAACGACCATATTTTATTTCAAACTTAAGTAAATATTTGGTTTAACTAAAATATAACATAATTCACAATATTCTCATCAAATTACTTAGATACCATGTTTATAGGCATAACTTTATTACCACAATCTTTTTTTGTTTATTACAATTAATAGGTTTTCTATTCTTATTTATTTTTATTGTAAACTTGATGTGTTTTAATATTATTTATATTAGTTAGAAAATAATCAATTTAGCACATTCAGTTTTAATATTGAGTTATTATTGATTTAATTTTTTCTAATTAAATATTATAAAATTAGACTCGATAAATATTAATTACACTTAATTTTACTATGTCATATTTATCATATATAATTAATTATACATACTTTATTTTTATTTTAAAATGGTTACGGTTAAAATTTTAACCTTACGGTTAACCAACGGTTTTAATATGGTTACGGTTAAATAACGGTTACGGTTTAACCATAACTAATCAACTTTCAAGGTTACGGTTACAGTTTTTCAACCGTTTAATACGGTTACGGTTTAAAACGATACGGTTACGGTCCGAAATACGGTTACGGTTAGATTTTGGTCATGCCTATGGAAAATACAAAAAAGTCATGTAGAAGGTATATAGATTCATGTTAATAGTTTTTTTTACAAAAAAAGTGTTAGAAAAATAATGTTTTTTCCGTCTACCAAGGTCAAATCGGCCCGCAGATTGCACTTTCTACCAAACAACACAAATCTACAACGGCTAGAAACCTACGTACTGCCAATTGTTCTATTTCTACGCAATGCAGAAAGCAAGATCCACGATTTGGCTTGTTGCTGCCAAATGTAGAAACTAGTTTCTGCCATTCGCTTGTCTTTTACGCCATGTAGCAGATGCATTCTACCGCATGCATCTACATCTTACCTATATTCTACCGTTGGTAGAAGGTAGTTTCTACCAAAGTTAGTTTTATTTCCTTAAATCTAGGATCATATAAACCGTGATTAGCTACTTTCCTTAAGTAATATATTTTCTTCTGTTTTTTCTCTAATCGTGCCCTTTTTCAGTGTTTTTGAAACCTCTTACAATCTAAATTCCTTTGATTCTTCTTTGTGTTAGTTACAATGTCTCATATCTATGTAAGTTGTGGTTGATTTGAAAATTGTAGTACGTTCTCCACAGATACACAGTCTCGGAATACCCCTAACATAGGAACCAAGACGACTTGAGCCCGATGATATGATGCTCATTCCTACGCAACAATGGAAAGTGTATATGAAGATCAAACCTGAAACGGTTACAGAAAGTTGGATAACAATCAAACACTTACTTGGTCAAATCGATTGCGTGAATTCTAATTACACAGTTCGAGTCTAACAGATTCAGAATTCCCCAAAGTCGGAAGAAAATTAAGACAGCTAGGGTTTGTGTTCGATGATCCAGAATTCCCAAAATTCTAATGAGATATTTAGTCGAATGAGGAGGAGAAAGTGTATCTGAAAAACAGAGTACATAAACTATATATTTTACATTTTCTAATAACGAACAAGTTCCCACCCATAGATCAATTGGTTACACATAGCACATTGTACATACGAGGTCATGTGTTCGATGGTACATGGCTTTGCATTTTTTAAATATAAAAAAATAGCACAAACAGATAATATAGTAATGTTTGTACTAATGAACAATTTTCCACCTATAGATCAATTGGTTACACATAGCATAATATATACCCATGAGGTCATGAGTTCGATGCGGCAAGGTTACATATTTTTTTATTTTGTTTGATTTTACGTAGGTTTACTTGATTTTTGTTCTAAAACATATTATAAGCCTTTAGGGTATGAGTAAGTGGTTCTCTCATTTTATTTGATTTTTAAGAAAATTACTTGATTTTGTAAAAAAAACATATTTTAAGCCTTTTCTACATGTTTTGCCAAGTTTAGGGTATGGGTAAGTGGTTTTCTCATTTTATTTGATTTTTAAGAAAAATACAAATTTTTGTAAAAAAACATATTTTAAGCCTTTACTACATGTTTTGCCAAGTTTAGGGTATGGGTAAGTGGTTTTCTCATTTTATTTGATTTTTAAGAAAAATACAAATTTTTGTAAAAAAACATATTTTAAGCCTTTACTACATGTTTTGCCAAGTTTAGGGTATGGGTAAGTGGTTTTCTCCTTTTATTTGATTTTTAAGAAAATTACTTATTTTTGTAAAAAAAAACATATTTTAAGCCTTTATTACATGTTTTGCCAAGTTTAGGGTATGCACAAGTGGTTTTCTCATTTTATTTGATTTTTAAAAAAATTACTTGATTTTTAAAAAAATTACTTGATTTTTGTAAAAAAAACATATTTTAAGCCTTTATTACATGTTTTGCCAAGTTTAGGACATGGATAAGTGATTTTCTCATTTTATTTGATTTTTAAGAAAATTATTTGATTTTTGTAAAAAAAAAACATATTTTAAGCCTTTATTACATGTTTTGCCAAGTTTAGGGTATGGACAAGTGGTTTTCTCATTTTAATTGATTTTTAAGAAAATTACTTGATTTTTGTAAAAAAAACATATTTTAAGCCTTTATTACATGTTTTGCCAAGTTTAGGGTATGGATAAGTGGTTTTCTCATTTTATTTGATTTTTAAGAAAATTACTTGATTTTTGTAAAAAAAACATATTTTAAGCCTTTATTACATGTTTTGCCAAGTTTAGGACATGGATAAGTGATTTTCTCATTTTATTTGATTTTTAAGAAAATTATTTGATTTTTGTAAAAAAAAAACATATTTTAAGCCTTTATTACATGTTTTGCCAAGTTTAGGGTATGGACAAGTGGTTTTCTCATTTTAATTGATTTTTAAGAAAATTACTTGATTTTTGTAAAAAAAACATATTTTAAGCCTTTATTACATGTTTTGCCAAGTTTAGGGTATGGATAAGTGGTTTTCTCATTTTATTTGATTTTTAAGAAAATTACTTGATTTTTGTAAAAAAACATATTTTAAGTCTTTACTACATGTTTTGCCAAGTTTAGGGTATGGGTAAGTGGTTTTCTCATTTTATTTGATTTTTAAGAAAATACAAGTTTTTGTAAAAAAACATATTTTAAGCTTTTACTACATGTTTTGCCAAGTTTAGGGTATGGGTAAGTGGTTTTCTCATTTTATTTTATTTTTAAGAAAATTACTTGATTTTTGTAAAAAAAATATTTTAAGCATTTATTACATGTTTTGCCAAGTTTAGGGTATGGACAAGTGGTTTTCTCATTTTATTTGATTTTTAAGAAAATTACTTGATTTTTGTAAAAAAAAACATATTTTAAGCCTTTATTACTTGTTTTGCCAAGTTTAGGGTATGGATAAGTGGTTTTCTCATTTTATTTGATTTTTAAGAAAAATACAAATTTTTGAAAAAAACATATTTTAAGCTTTTATTACATGTTTTGCCAAGTTTAGGGTATAAATAAGTGGGTTTCTCATTTTATTTGATTTTTAAGAAAATTACTTGATTTTTGTAAAAAAAAACGTATTTCCAAAACATGTTCTTTGATTTTTAAGAAAAAAAACGGATTTTTGTAAAAAAAACATATTTCCAAGACATGTTCTTTGAGTTTTAAGAAAAAAAACGAATTTCTTTTTATCAAATTATTTATTTAATTTTTTATTTTAATATTACTTTTAATTTGATTTAATTATTTAATATTTATTTTATTTAAACGAACTTTATTTATTTATTTATATTTAAAAAAAAATAAACGATTTTTTATAAATTTAAAACAAATTTAAAACGAATTTAATATTTAAACAAATTTTTATATTTATTTAAACGAATTTTAAATATTTAAGAAAAAACGAATTATTTGATTTTTATTTAATTTAATTTAATTTTTAAGAGAAAGCGAATTTTTAAGAAATAAATTTTTTTTTATTTAATTCAAAGGGCAAAATTGAATTACACAAATTGCTTGGATAATGGAACAAAAACACCTTCATATTAGGTTAGTGGGACAAAGTGTCTTTCAATTTGGGTCAATTTAGCAAAAATCCCATTTAATATTACATTTTGTGGTTTGAGCCTAAAATGATTACATGCTTTTAGCCTAAAACCTCCTGAGAACTTAAAAAAAAAACTTAAATATGAAAGCTTCAAACCCACAGAAAATGAACTTTATCTTTATGTGTTTAAAGTCTTAGTTATGACAACTTTAGTGGTGTATGAAAGCTTCACACTCACAAGAAAATGAACTCCACCTTTAGAGCATCATTATTAGTGATACCGTTTTGAGTATCACTAACATTATTTAGTATTAATTCTGTTAGTTGAAACTCAATATGATACTTCTATTTTTTTAGTGTTTATTGGTGATACTTAGGGTTCATAAAAAAAAAACTGATTTATGTTACAAAAAAAAAATTAAAAAATTAAAATCAAAGAATAATTAAATTAGTATAGATAAATATAAAAAAAAACACAAATTTATTATGGTTCATAACGTCGCAAATATGAATTACAAATCGTAAAAACAAAGTAAAACATTAAATCGGATATAGTAAGATACAAAAAAGGTAAAAATAACATATAAAAAGATGATGATGAAACTTCATAACTCGATCTATTCTCCAGACCTGCTAAATTTTTGCCAAATATACTCGACCTAATAAGCTTCCAAGTGGTGTATATTGTTACTAAACAGTTGCAAATGTATAAGATACTACCAAAATACTTGATCACTAGAATATCTCCGAGTGTGCAAATTTGTAGTCAAAGTGGGTAAGGTTTTTATGTCAAAAAAATATAGAGAAGAAACAAAAGGTGTATAAGTTTGGTGTGTTCATATAAACCGTTCCTAAATTTTCAAAAAATGTGAAAGGTAAAATTATTGTTGATGTACGCATTGATTTTGGTGAAAGAATGACCAAAAGAGGCAATGAGGCCATGAAAATGTCATTTGTTTTTTTTGCCAATTGGCACCTCAGATACATTTTTTTCTCTCAAAGTTACACCTTTGATAATGATAATTAGATCTTTAAAAACAAAACATATTTCATAATGTGAATAAGGATATAGATCATCAAACCTTGAGTTTGGCACCGATTTTCCTAAAATCACTGCCTCTAAGACCTTGACAATCAATCCGTACCAATTCACAAACTTCAAATGCTTCTCTCACAGTTTTTGCAAGGTCACAATACACACCATTCTTCCCTACATGACATAGCACAATACAGGATTAAGTTAACATTGTCGTCTTGGAAAAAACCGTATCAAGATTACTATCATCCCGAGCTAAGCTACTTGCTTACCTAGCCTGCATATAGGCATAAGCTCTCGCCCTCTCCTCCGCATCTCAGTAGCTTCCTGACGAGTTAAACCTTCAAGAACTTGTTGAATCAGCCTCGGGTAAACAGGTGCTACAGGCTTCCACAACATAAGAGGAAAACGTGGTCTTGTCCTGTGGTTGTAGTTTCTACCACAGAAAAGAAAAAGCACACCTCCTCTTCTATGTACCACCTTCCCACCAATTTTCTCCTGCCAACACAATTCACAACTTCATAAAAACGAATACAACATATCGAAAAATAACGATCCAATCATAAAACGGTTCTTGAGGAAGAAACCTCTAATTGCTCGCAAACATTATCCATGCAGACTGTACAAACTCCCTTGCATTTAATCTTGCATTATCCAAATAACTATGTTCTAAACTGAGAATTAACACCTCAGTTGCACCTAAACAACAATACCAATTCCACGAAATGTGATCATTAAGAAGGAAAATGTTTTCATAACCAAGCATGGATTAAGCAAATTCAACAAAAGTACTGAGCAAGTGAATTAGAACAAGTGAATTAGAGGCACAAACATATAACAAAAGCTAGCATGATCATAGCACAAGAACTCATGGAGATTCAAATACCAAAATGGTAAAACCTTTATCATTATATAAGAACCTATAAGGTTTGCAAGTTAAACTTATGCTAATATGAAATCCAGAATTCTATCCTAAAAATCCCCACAAAAGCTCTGATTTTTATTATTATTCCCATATAAAATACCAAACATCATCACTCCAGCTCTTCATATGTTAACATACCGCTTGAAAACGTGCTTCCCCGCCACAACCGCACCAGCCGCTATTCCTCCAAGAGCACTAGCCACAGCCGCAGATTTCACACCTCTCGCTGCCCTAAACACAGCTCCGGTTCCGAGACCAGACACAACACTGGTCCAAACATCGTACATGTCCTTGTACGACACACCGCCACTCTAAATCGCTGCTTAGATCAACCAACAATCCCAAGCCTATTACCCCAAGCACGACCCGTTTGCCCAGAAGAATTCAGGATCATGTTGAGTTTGAGCTTAGCTGTGTCTCCAAATTCGAAGCTCCTGATACCGGAGACGATCCCACATGCAGCCCCGGCTACAGAACCACCGAGATAACCCGAGTGTAGAACGTGAGATTCTCTCCCCATGATCGACGTTTCTTTAGTGACTCTTCCATGAAAAGAAATTTCGGTGTCGTAGGGAGCTTGGAAAGGTATTGAGCTGTGATCGGAAGATCGTGGTTCTGGTACGGATTGTAAATACGGTGGTTTGGGTCGGATCCATAATCGGAGCTGTGATTAGCCGCCATTAGAGAAAGTCGGAAATGGTATAGGCGACAAAGAGACGACGGAGCAAGAGAGAGAAGAAAAAGCTTAGAAGATAAGATTCGATTCACTACTAAAGGAGAGATTCGATTAGAAGATAAACGGATCGAAGAGGAGAGAAGACGATCGAAGAGGATCGAAGTTCGTCGTTGGTTTCGCGATTGCCTTCTCCGTCGGTGTCGGGAGAACAAGTTATTCTCTCTGAATCGTCAAATGAAAAGAAAAAATTTCTTTACCCCAACCCAAAGCTCACAGCCCAATAATAATCCGACACGTGTCCCGTTTTTACTGTGTAGAACAGATCAATTAACTGATCTTTTTCGGTCTAAACTGAAACCCAAAAATTGTTTTTATATTTAAAGTGGGCTTGTGATACTCATGAATATCACCGATAAGCATGCTCTTATATGTTTAAAATCTTAGCAATGACATTTCTAGTGGCGAGACTTATGTCAGCTTTAGTGGTGATGCGCTTTGAACCCATATTTTATCTTACCCACCCTTCAATTATCTCATAAGCTAATAAGGTGGTTTCATCAAAACTCGATTCTTAACAAAAGTTGAAATTCGTGAGCAATGGTTGTAGTCTCTTGACTAAGAATTTAGAGATGAGTTTATTGGTAGCGTTGCATCAAGAGATATATCTTAAATCAGAGATAGAGGAAGCTCTTTTTTATTTTGTAACCATTTCATTTTTATACGAATACTCATAGGATAGTTCAGTATAGTATTTTAACAACTATTCTATTGCATGATCTATAATGAAATATAATTTTAAGTTTATTCGTGTCTTTTTATAAATATATGTCATAATATAACTTTGTTGAAGGAAACTTTTTAAAAATTATTGACTAAAATAATTATTTCTCTACAAAGTTATATTTATCGATTTATTAATATCTCTATAAAATATAAATATTTCCCTAAATTAATATTTTAAGTTTATTAATTTATCAATTTATCAACATCTCTATAAATTAATAAATTTATGAAATCCCAAGATTATTAATTTGCAGATATTTGGTAATGAGTCTTACTTTAGTTAAGTTTCATGATCATCTTGATATACTTTGCTCTATTTGGCCATGACAGAGTAAGAAATGACGTAATAGATTAGCATAAACTATTTACATGTGGCATTAAGAGACTCACTTAAACATAAAAAAATAGAATTTAGTCCAACAATTATCAATCTTCAACAATAAATTTGAAGAAAAACCTATCCATTGTATGGCGTGGCACAATACCTAACAAAAATATTCTTATTACAATTGATGGTATATTTTTTTTGATATAACAATATTATTTTTTGCTTCAACATCTGACAACTCGGTTGAGTAATTTATGTTCGCTGTAAAAATATTTGATTCATATGTGTGATGCGAAAAATCCTATAGTTTTTTCTTTTAAATTTCATTTTTGAAATATCACTTTTCGAAAATATCACTTTTCAAATGTAGGGTTACAACGATACCAATTATTCAAAATATTTTTTAGGTTTGGGTTAAAAAAAAGGTTTGGATTAACGATTTTATGTTAAAAATTAATTTTTATGACTTATAGTTTGTTAGGAATACTCATAAAGTTTAGAATTTTGGGCGTAATATCCGGTTTGACTTGAATTTTAATTAGTAAACAAAAAATCAAATGGAACGATTGTATTTTGTTGTGATCCACATTAGACTACTTGTGATCGAGCGACGACGAGTAATAGAATTTGGGAACAACATCGATTTGAGTCGATAGAGAGATACATAGAGAAATAATCGATTTGCTATGTTCTTCTTCTTACGTTTTTTGAATGATTTGGAAAAAACAAAACCAAATCTATTTTTCTTTTGAAATCAAATGGATTGTTTTTTTTTTGCGCGTTAATTCATCACCTATTTCAAAAGCCATTTGAAAACCAAATCGACTGTGTCTCTTGAGCGTTTTTGTGGCTATGTCATTTGAATTTTCTCTATGATTTCGTAGGATAGCATATGGCTTTATTTATACAGCGAACGAACAGATTATCATGTTTTGATTAGTTGATATGCTTTTGATACATTATTTGTATTGTATTAACTCTTGAGTTTTATGTGAATGTTGCAACTGAATGTAAATTACAAACAAACTACTACCAGAACTTTGAGTTGTAGTGTCTATAACAACAATAAGAATTTGAATTTTTTTATAAGTGTTTTATGTTTCATATGGTAAGTGATACTTTAGAGTGATGATTTCCATTCGTTTGTATTTGTGTGGGATACATGTGATTGCAGAGAAGACGGAGAAGAGTGATATACCAATCAACAAAGAGGAAGCAAGCATATAAATTTTAGTATCCTCTCATTGGGAGAGTTTTCTCATCGATTTTTTTGCATAAATGATCGCCAAGTACAAGAGTTCATCAAGAAGCTACAAGAAGATTTTGAGTTGATTCGTTTGTGTGTAACAACTGTTTGACTACTATTACAGATCTTGCATAAGTTTAGTGTGTATTCTTTGTTTTCTAATCTTTAGGAACCCATTTGAAATATATTGAAAACCTTCTGAAAGGCATATTTTAAGTACTTCAGGAAGCATTCCTAAATATTTAGGAAGGTCTTCCTAAACCGTATATCTCGATTTTGTTTGTTTAGGTGAGTGACAAATATAACGACGTGGCTTTTGAGATTGTTGATAGCAACATTTAATCAGATGAGATAATTACTAGAACAACCTTTTTAGATATGAGGTTTACTCAAACAACCTTTATTTTTTTAGCTCAAAAGTTTGAGATAAAAAAGGTTACAAAGACATTAAAAAATACCTCAAATTCGTTTATTAACGAAAATGCCATTATCCTTTGAGAAAAAAAAACCAACATAAAACCAAAAAAAAAATATCACATTTCACAAAAAACGAAACCTCTTCTTCTCCTTCGGCGACGAGATTTATTGCGTTTGACGGTAAGATTAAACGAATCATGAGTTTTCTTCCTCTGTATCATTCACGAGTGTTTTGAGTTCGGATTTATGAACTTCAATATGTTCTTCGTTCATAGGTTTCAAAATTCCGGCGAAGGAAAGTTCTGGCGAGTGTTGGGGTTTTGTTTCCGTGCGTTGTAGAGAGGTAATCTCTTGATTCTAACCGGTTTCGTTTGGGTGTGTTGAAGCTTTGTAAAATCACGTTCTGGTCCTGATCTGGATTTTTCTCTGATCCAGATTCCGACGTTATGGTAGACTTATTTCTGTGAGATACGTACGTTATGGTAGATTTATAATAGACGTTACGGTAGACTTAATTCTATGAGATGCAGACGCTGTGGTAGACTTATTTCTATGAGATGCAGACGTTGTGGTAGACTTTTTGCAAAGAGATACAAACATTATGGTAGACTTTTCGACTTTAAAGCTGCTAATGAATTCAATCTTTTTTGGCTAGTTAGGATTGTGTTTCAGTCTAAGATATTCTAATTTCCATGAATTTGTTTACAAGTATTCTTTGTACGTGTAATGCGTAACCGCATGAAGATTGTAAAGAACATCCAAAAGATCATGAAGATGGTCTAAACACCATTGTTTCTTGTTGTATTTAGGTAGTATTTGGTTGATCTTTCTAATGTTTAACATGCTTATTCTCCTATACGGCCGTATGGTTATGTAGCATCAAGTCCTCAACCTCACCCGTATATACGGCATCTTTTGACAAAACACTAAATATGATATAACATAATCACTTGATAATCTTATGTGATATAATATAACGTCTTGATAAGCTTCTAAGATACAATATAATAACCGAGTTCGAATTTCTTCCTTTGTTTTAAGTTGAGATCTTTCACATTAACATATACACTACCTTCAACTATAACATCCAGAATACAAATCAATCATCTGAATCTAAAATTGGAATCTAGGAAGGTCATAAATCACTAAAACATCACACAAGAACACAAGATTCAAAATCAAATGGCTCTAAACATTAGTGTTCATAAAGAGAATTCAAAACAGTAAGTAATGTCAAAGTTGAGGTATTTGACATTATCATATACAATATTCTTCAACTCTAACATCTAAACTACAACCACTGATCTAAAATCCAAAATTCGAAACAATATTTGTAAGAAATCATGAATCGCATTTATCCCTAACAAACCAAAGCAAGCTAAACAAATTCAACTAATAACCACGACTTTGAGAAATTGAGAACCAACCCAATCAGCTGAGCATTGAAATTTTGAAATCAAATTGAAAAATAGGATCTAAGCCCTAGAAATGAAATTGCATAGAATTTTGAATTTAAAACAGAGTTTAGAGAAAATTGGAAGTAGAGGATAAACATACCTTGACTCTGTTCCTTATTCGGCGACGACGAAGCTCTTTAACGAGTCGGTGACGAGACAGAAGAGTCGTGAGTCATGATTTTTTTTTCCTTCTTTTGTTGAATTTTGTTTATTTATTTCTTGTCTTATATCTTACTCCCTCTGTTCTTCTTTGTTTGATGTTTAAGGTTTCTACACACAAATTAAGAAATCATTTAACTTTTAATTTTTTCAAAACTAAACATGTTTTATTATCAATTCCAAAAAAAAATCAACCAATAAAAGAACTATCTGCAGAATTTAAATAGTCAAAAACTCAAAATCACAATTAATTTTACATAGAAAATTGAAAACATCAATCGAAACAAAACAAAAAAATTACTTTAAAACATCAAACATAAAAAAAACAGGAGGGAGTATTAAAAAAAAAGATAAATTGGTCATTTTACTACCAATTAGTTGTATGAATTAAACATTTCAAAATGTGTGGTAGATTTGGAAAGAAAACTTGTTTTAATGGCATTTTTGAGAATTGACCTTAAAAATATGAATATTAAAGCATCTGTAACGGTGATACAAAGTAGGTATCAATTCATTAAAATAGATTAAAATAATAGAAAAGTGAATGAAAGAAAGAAAGAGACTTGTCGCATGGAATCGCTCGTCAAGATCCGATTCCTGCTTCCGAAATGGAAACGTTTGGAATCGCTCTGAATCGTGTTAGAATCGGGATTCTCATAAAGTGACATTTGGAATCGTCGTGGAAGCGCACGATCAAGAGTTGGAAACGAATTTGTCAGATCGGAAGCGTTTCGTCGACGGTTTCTTCGTGAAGAAGAAGAGATTTGTCATGTGGTTTTTTAATTTCTTTTGGCTCATTTGTATGAACTATTAGGCCCATTTCGTTTTATGACAAATACAATAAATTAATAATCCTAATTATAAATGTAAATACAATCCAAGAACGTGAACTAGAAGTCTATAAGATAAGATGCAAAAGTAAATTTCAAATGATCGAGTTGTTGATTTTCTTACCATGATTTTATTGTCTTGTGTAACTATTGATTTATATTTAATTATAAATATTGAAGAGTCGATAATATTTTATTTTTGTTCAAAAGTGCTAAAAAGCACAAGTTTTATCTTCAATTTCACTAGAATGTTTTAACTATATTTTTAATATGATTTTATTTTTTATTTTTTATTATATATAAATAAATATATGTATATATATATATATATATATATTTCCATTGCGTACCCACTTCCTATTTTTTTTTTAAATTCGTTTTCACGCTTCCAAACGATTCCGCTTCTGCGTACCCGCTTCCGATTCCATACAACCTAGGGTATAGACAGTTCTTTAATATTTTCATATTTTGAGTCTTTCTTTCTCACATGTCCTCCTCCTAACGTGTCCTCGTTTAATTGATTGATAATTTTGTTAATATTTTAATATTTAAATAAGTAGTTAAATCAAATAAAACTAATTAATAATATACATAACGAAATTTAATGGATTTCATTGTTAAGGATGCTCTTGATCAAAGTAATAACAATTTTTGTAATATTTGACAAAAGTAAATGTTCTTTTAACATCTATACTTGTGAGAAGGTACGAGAGAATGGCACATCAACAATTTTTAAACTTTAAGCCATTACTTCGTAAAAAATATTGGGGATGATGCATACTCTCACTCAAGTTATAACATCATAATTAAACCCATATCAGAATGGACCAAATTACGAATTCTAACAAAATATCAATATCTACTATGACGAAAATAGTACGAAGTATCAACTGATTTCATACTTCAGAAATAATTCAAGAAAGCCCAACATTGCGTCACATGTGTCCAAGGGTTACATTAAGCTCAAGAGAAAAAGGTTAACTATTGTGTTCTAATGAATGAATGATTACATACAAGTGCTAAGTACCGAACTTTTAAACTAAACACTCTAACAATCTTATCTAACCACCTCAATCTAGCAAACTACCACCAATTGGTTAAACCAATATTTTGTCTTTAATTAAAAAACTCAAATATCACACGCCTTCTTTTGCTATTTATACCCCCACACACACTTGTTATGTATAGCACAAACATTCGTCTATCTACACAAATAACCACAAACATGACAAAACTCATCTTTATCCTCGTCCTACCAGTCCTCCTCCTCACCGTCGTTGCGTCGGCCCAAGACGGTGGAGACTTTGCAAGAACCATGAACCGAAAACAACTCAGCCTTCACAAAAAGGATAAACTCACACATCTCCTATTCTATTGGCACGACTCCGTACAGGGTCGAAACCCTACAGCCGTCAGGATCAAAGAGCCGGTCTCAAACTCCACCATGTTCGGATCGATGACCATGATGGACGACCCATTAACAACGGATGTGTCTAGGAATTCGACTGTGGTTGGCCAGGCTCAAGGGTTTTATGCTGGAGCGGCTCAAGGGGAGATTAGCTATTTGGTGGTGATGAACTTTGCTTTCAAGACCGGAAAGTACAATGGGAGTACGATAGGGATTATTGGTCGTGACCCCGTGCTATCATCTAAAGTTCGGGAAATGCCGATTATCGGAGGCAGTGGAATCTTTCGATTCGCTAGAGGATATGTCGAGGCTCGGACCAAGTTGTCGGATTTCAAGGCCGGTGTTGCTATTGTTGAGTACAACTGTTACGTCTTGCACTACTGAAATAATAACGTTTGCTTTTAAGTTTATCGAGTGTTGTTCTTTGGTTTTGTTGCATGTCATGTTGTGTGTTGTGGTGTGATCGTTGTGGGTGTGTAATAATAATTTTCTTTTAAGTTTCAATGAACTAATATAACGTACTTTATATTGTTTCCGTGATGCGAGTAGTAGATAATATTTAATTAAAAGCAACGTACTAAATCTATTATATGTCCTTCGAATACGATCGTCGACTTACTCGTGCCGAGTTTTCTATACTAGCTAGGGGCATAGATTACACTTTTAGGAGTTTCAGAACACTAAAAGTAAGATTTTGTTTTTCCACTAAAAGTAACATTATAATTTTATATGGCACAAACACAAAAGTTTTTGAGTGACACATTTTTGCTCAATCTTTATGATATGTTATAGAAACAAATTAATCTATCAGAGTATGCTGCTTCTTATGTTACTGTTATATATGTTCTTTTGTATTCTATACTTTTTATATAACAAAGGATAAAATTTACCTAACTAATTAGTCAAGAGAATATAGAAGACCAAAGATGAAAGCACCATTTAATTAAGCATTGCATTAATTTAATCTAAGCTAAAATTTATTAGAAAGCTATCATATATTTGGATGATAAGTATTTGTTGGAGTATATTGTGTTCGTTGAGAAAAAGAGAGTATATGTTGTTTGATAAGGGAAAATAATCATAATTTGCCTCCTACTTGATAAAATAGTAGAAAATGAGACTTAAAAAATAATGCTAATTTCATATTGGCTTCTTCGCTTTTGTTGAATCCAATAATAATTAATACTCTTCTGAGACGGATTACGTTTGGTAGACCCCAACATAACGCTCATGCTCGAGCTTTCCTCATAAAGCTTTGTGAAAGAGAAAGGTGATCCAATCATACTGACATAAAGCTATGTGAAAGAGAAAGCTGGTCCAATCATACAGACATAAAGCTTTGTGAATCACACAGACATAAAATATTTTTCTTCTCTCATTAACTAAAGAGAAGGTTCATAAGGGTATTCCTGCATGAATACAATGAAGTTTAAATTTACATTTGTGTAGGAAAATATGACGCGATTGTTAAGTATAACGATTATAATTAGGGAAAATAATAAGAGATTAGTGTTAGGAAGAGAATGAGCAGAATGACCAGAGTTCATAGACATACTCATCTGTTTAGAATCATGTTTGCTGCCTCCTACAATTCCAAAGTTACAATTCATTAGAAAATCTATGCAATCACTAACAAAGCCTCTATTACCCTCATTCTGAGAAATCAAAGATACCGAATGGTGAGTTAGAATTTTGTTGTGAAGCAAAACTATGCTGCACATAAAACAACCTATCAAAAGTGTTGTCTCACAAGTCACCGAACGCCAACAAGAAGAAACATCTTATCAAAGGTATGTTGAAAGTATGGGTCTTGAGGATAGCTCTTAATTGTAATGTACGTTTATGATTAGCCTATTTTCACCTTCTTTTTTTTGAACTCTTATGTGACTTTTACATCTTCGTATATTCTGTTGCTAATGTTTGCACGGTTAATGTTAAATTTGTTATTACATAATATATTTTAACCTAAAAACATTAAATGGACCATTATGATAACTTCTACTTATGTTAAAGATCTAACTATGAAGGTAGTTAACGCAGTAGTACATAAAATGGATCGTTGCGAAATGGATCGTTACGAAATGGATCGTTACGAAATGATGTGTGACCGCCATGACTTCTATTGATTACTCATTTAGCGAAGACACTAATAATGACCATAAATCCGCAAATATGCGGATCTTTTATCGAATATTTCATATTTCTGTTTCCTATTATGTGGTCTTATAGTTATCCGTTTTCTGTCAGACTAATGTTTTCTCTAATATTTTTGTTGACCAATCAAATTGGCCATTAAAGAGTTTTAAACCTAATTAAGTATGAATAAACCATTAAACAATATTAAGCTAATCTTTGACAAATGACGACCATCGGTTGACACATAGCTACCATCGGATGACACATGGTATCCATCAAAGGATAAATATCATTTATGCGTTTTCCATTTATCTCACATGCACTCATCTCTAATTTGATGAACAATTGTGATTAATCAAACTGTGATGGACGATTGAGATTGATCATAACCCTAATGAGGAAGGGATCATCTCTCCACCTATAAATACATGCCTCCTTCCATCATATCGGCATTTTAGAGAAATACACAACATCTAAAAAAAACTTTGTGGGCAAAGATAGAGAAAACTTTATCTCATATCTAACGATCTAATTTTCGTCTTCCATTCACAAACCCGATCAAAATAACTTCATAATTAAAATGTATGAAGGTATTCCACTAACCCTTTATAATTTATTATGTAATTAATCTTGCATATTTGATGCTTAATCTAACATGATTAACATAAAGTCTTTATTTCTTTGTATTTGGACGCAGATTCTCCTTATTTCTTTCCAAAAGGCCCTTGTATTTTCAGTTTTTGATGACATTAACCCCAAAAGTCACAACAAGTCTCTTCTAAGACCTCAAACAAAGACTAAGAGATTTGCACCAACTTAAACCTGACTCCAATCTCTCAATCTCTCAATCTCTTTCGTTTCATCTTCTCCGTTTCCGTTGTAAAGCGTGAGTCTTTTGATTGGATTGAAGTTGAAGAATGACTAGTATCAACAAGAAGAGAATTCGAATTTCATCTCCTGCCTCCCAATCGGTAACTCTTCTCTCTTTGTTTCTTTGTGGGAAAAAGCTTTTGATTTTAGATACCCATTTGAGAAATCATCGAAATTCTCAATCTCTTTAGTGAAATTTTGAAAGATTAATCGATGGGTTTGGTATACGCAGGACGACGTAGATCAGAGAAACCCTAAAACTCACGAGAATGGTACTAATGGAGATGCTTGTAGAGGAAAGAAGCTAAAGTCTAATACTTGTTACGTTTGTGATGTAAAAGACAATTGGGTTCTTCTATGTCATGGAGAGGAATGTCCTGTAGCTATTCATCAAAGCTGTAATTCTGGTGAACCTGATTTCGATGAATTTGGCAATTTCTATTGTCCTTACTGTTGGTATAAGCGTGTAGTTTTCAAGTCTTTGAAGCTAGAAAGGAAGCTTATGGTGATTGACAAGTCTAGAAAGGGTAGGGAGACTTTAGGAGGAGTAGATTTGGGTTTTCAAGTTAGTGGAGATATTGAGAATGTAGTGGAGGTAAATGTTTCAGGAGATAGAAGAATAATATGTGTTAATCCTAGTGGGAATACAAGGGAAGATGATGAAGTATCATACGAGAAATTCAGGGCGATGGAGAAGGATCAGCGACTGAAAGAAGTTGCGGCTGAAAGTTATTCTCGGGAAGTATCTGAGAGTGGTGCTGATGATGTGGATGAGGGAAGACAACAGCGAGGAAGATTTAGTGAGAAGAATCACGAAACTTCGGATGTGTGCACTTCTTATGCGGTTGAGGGAAGAAAGAGGTGGGTAATATGTAGTGAGAAAAACAGAGAAAAAGGACAAGTGGGCAGTTCTGATGTAGCTGAGGAAAGAAAACAGCAGACCAGATGCGATGTAAACCATGAAACTGCGCACACGCAAAGTTTTGAGGTGGGTGTCAAAACAAGAAAGCAGAGAATATACAGTGAGAAGAACGAGAAAATCAAAAGAGTTTTAAAACCTCATAAGCGGGGCGTGTTTATTAATGATGAAGGAACTCAAGCTCGTGATTCTGATTTGGGGGAGGGAAGAAGCGGGCAAGGACGTTGCCATGATAATAACCAGCAAAAGAAAGCATCATTTACTGATAGTTGTGTAGAGGAAGTCCCTAGGACTGATATAAGAGTGTTGCATGGTTCTGAATTAGGAGAGGCAAGATATTCGCAGGGAAGACATAGTAAAAAAAGCCGGCATTACAAAACTGTTGAAATTGAAACTCAGCACAAGGAGGTTTCTAAGGATCGGGAGAGAATGCGGGAACGAGCGGAGAATCAAGACAGACAATGCCTAGATTATATGAGAAATGATGATGCGACCTTCACTGAGCAAGAGAAGGATTTCAGGAAGGAGGAACAAGTAGAGCGAAATTCTGTTTCATCGTCTATTTCATCTCCTATGTCTATAGACAATGTAAACGGCACTAACGCAGCTTCTCAAGAGTTAGCTTTGATTATCCACCCGCTGGCTGGTTTACAAGAGCGACCAATCAAAGCAGAGCCAATTGATGCACGACCTTATTGTTCTGTGTCTTCAAAGAAACCGTCATTTCAACCTGAAAAATATGGACAAAATGGTCACCTGGAGAAGAATGGAGCTGCGTCTAATGATCCCGGACAAAGGTCTCCATTCATTTGTAACTTTGTGGCATTTAAACTGTCTTTAGCTTAAGAAACATAAGCAGTAGCTAACCATTTTGCTTCCCTTTGACATGCAGGAGGTTTGTGTTGTGCATTGACAAAAAACGCAAAAGACTATTTTGGACACCGGCAGAAGAAGAGATGCTTAGGGTATGAAACTTCTACATTCCTCTCCATCACACGTATATTTCAATTTTTCTTTCATGCTGCCCTCGTCTTGTCATTTATAATTGGAGCTTACAAAAGCCTCTTTGAGGTATGCCTACTTTAGTTGACCAGCTTTACAATAACAACCAAGGTAGCTTGTCTTATTAACTTTTAATCTGGAAATGAGCCCTTTAAGAGACTGCATTTCTTTGCTTCTTTTTCAGTAGTAATGCAATTATTTTGTAGACAAGACATGTTTTCTCCAGTCATGGTGCAATTATATCTGAGATAAATAACACTGCTGTAAAAAGCCAAGGGTGAACATGACCTCGAAGTCTTCCTATGTAGTTTATGGTGATAAATGTCATTTTTTGTCTCACTTCATGATAACTTTTCTTGGCCTTTAGGTTGGTGTGCAGAAGTTCCCTGGAGTCAGGAATATTCCATGGCGTAAGATCTTGGAATTTGGTCGGGATGTGTTTCATGAAGAACGGGTTCCAAGTGACCTCAAGGATAAGTGGAAGAACATGCACAAAATGTCGTTGGACAACGGGAAATGGGTAAGCCTCTCAACTGAAAGACAACCAAATCACTAAGTGTCAGAAGCTTGTTCTGACTAAGAAATAGTCTAGTAGCTTTCCGACTTTCAAGCTTTAGATTCTAAGACTAGTACAGATAGGAAACAGCGCCCCATTGGGTTGCGGTTTTGTACCAACATTGTTCATAGTATATGTACCAAAACTAGTCTAACTTTCTCACTATGCCCTCTGGCTAATGTAAAGAATGCATAAGAGTGTATGAATGCCAAAATCATGAAGCATTGCTACTTCAGTCTCTTTCAAACTTGTAGTAATCAAGATTGTGTTTTACATGTCAAAAGATTGCTCTTATAAATATAATGTGGGAATCTCTGCAATTGCAAGCCTGATATAATAACAAAAATGGTGAATTTTACAGTTGTGGTAATAAACACAGATAACACAACCAAACTAAATCTATAACCACTTTCAAAATTGATCTTAATTTGGAGTTTGACGAACATGATGATGGTATTCCCGCCGAAAGGCGTGTTTGGATATAGTATTAATACAGTATGTGACAGTGGAGGCCCCCACTATAAACCCTTTTGTCGCCACGTGTCCCAAGGGAGTGACACGTAAAGCACCCACCTCCACTTTTCTTGTTCAGCTTATTTCTGTCGCAGTTCTTTTGTCTGCTCAGTGATTCACCGAAAGAAAGGTAATGGAAGTTCCAATAGGGTTTTTGGAGAAACTATGGAGTTTCTTCTCTTTCCTTCCTTTCTTCTTCCTCTTGCTGCTCCTAGGCCTCACCAAAGGTATGTTATGACTTTCTTTGGATTCGACTTTGGAATTTTCCACCTCCAAATGTTTTGGATCGAAGTGTTTGGTTGAGTTTTAACTGCAAACCCATTTCTTATGAAATGTGAACTTAATTTCATACCTTTTGGTTTTGTCTCTCAGCTTTGATTGTTGGTCCAGTTTCATCTGCTATAATTTTGATTGGTAATTCATGTGTGATCATTGGTCTTTGGCCAGCGCATTTCATTTGGACCTACTACTGTTTGGCAAGGTGTATATCCATCAAATTACAAAATCCTTTTTAAAAAATTGTATCTTCTCAGTATTTTCGACTAAATTTTTTGTTTTTGCAACTTCTAGAACCAAGAGAATAGGGCTGGTTTTGAAGACCTTGGCATTGATATTGTTTCCAATACCTTTGCTTCTGTGGCCTGTTACTGGAATAGCAGGAAGTCTCTTTGGCGGAATCGCTTACGGGTTTTTCATGCCTCTTATGGCTACATTCGAGGCTATAGGAGAGCCTGTTACTAGCAAATGTTACCATTGCTTTGTTGATGGTTCATTATCCACTATCAAAGGAAGTTGTACTGTGGTGACTGACTTCACTGACTTCTGCTTCCATTCTTATTTCTCTTACATGGATGAGCTAAGAGAAATGGTTTCTGCTGATGCTAAACCTTTAGAGATCAGGTAAGAAATCACTTTCTTCGTCTGTGTTCGGTAAAGAAGAAGAACCAAAAATGGTTAAACACTTTACAGTGACGGCGTAATCTCGTTTTCTTTCAGGTTGTCTCCGTTACCGAGTTGTCTGTTTGCTAGTCTCATAGGTATGGTGGTGGATGTTTTTCTGATAACAGCTGTTGCTCTTTACAAAAGTCCATATATGTTGCTCAAAGGATGGAAGAGACTATTAGAGGATCTTGTTGGTCGAGAAGGCCCGTTCTTGGAGACAGTCTGTGTTCCATTTGCTGGTCTTGCCATATTGCTCTGGCCAATAGCTGTCGTGGGCGCTGTAGTAGCTTCATTTTTCTCCAGTTTCTTTCTTGGAATGTACAGTGGAGTCATCGTCCACCAGGTTCGTAGCCAATATACTAAAGTCTGTTTAGTAATTTTACATCTTTCAGAGTTGGTTATGGGGATGTCCTTTGGATTGAGGCTGAATCTAAGGCAAGAGAATTAGAAAGCAAACTGATTAATTCTTGAGCAGCTCTGGTTGTGATTTTGCAGCTCTTTGGAGACATAGTTAATGTTTCTTGGACAATAGTTCTGACCACTTTATGTTAGTTTCGTCTGGTAATTTAGTTATGTGACGTGAAGATTCTTAAGAACTGTCATCACTTGGACATCAAATTGTCTATCTTGGATTTTCTCATTGGGTTGCTAGACACTGATAATTTCTGGTTCTGAAGGATGCTCTCTATCCTTTAATCGTTTTGAATCTTTTCAGGAGGACTCTTTCAGGATGGGGCTTAACTATATAATTGCTGTTGTCTCACTGTTTGACGAATATGTAAATGATTTACTCTATTTGAGTGAAGGAACCTGCCTGCCAAGGTACAGAGTGGCTGATCTGTTCCATTAGTGTTTCATCTCCATGACATAGACCTTCGGCTTCTCGATTCAACATTGGTTGATTACAAAATTTATGACTGTAAACTATATAAACTTGTGACAGCCAGGCCTTGCTATAGGACGAAAACAGACACTGGTCATGGGAAGAGAATATTAGGAGAGAGGAACAATGTTGATCTCGAGAGCAAAAGAAGCATACCTCTGTCAAGGTTTGTTTCAGAACCATCACGGACACTGAGAAAAGCAATCACATTGTATAAACCAGTTCAGGTATATTAGCCCTTTGTTTTCATATATCTGACTTTACAATGCAATCTCAAATGAGTAAGTGAAACATCTTGTTTTGTGCTTTTATAGGTATGGGAATGGTTGTTTAAGTCTTGTGAGGTGAATGGTAGGATACTTCTTCGCGATGGCTTGATAGATGTGAAAGATGTAGAGGAATGTCTTGTCAAGGGTAATTGTAAGAAGCTCTATATTCAACTACCCACTTGGACCGTGTTACAATGTCTCCTTGCATCAGCTAAATCCAACTCGTCTGGATTGGTAATCTGTACGTATTCCCAATGGCCTCTTCACAAATTCTCATAAAAACCTCTGTCCTACAACGTAGACTTATGATTGTGTGATGGATTTATGGCAGCTGATGGTGTGGAGCTTACAGAACTAAACAGCCCAAGAGACAGAGTTTTTGCGTGGCTTATTGAGCCTTTACTCATAATGAAGGAGCAGATAAAGAATCTCGAGCTGACTGAGGATGAAGAGTATTGTCTGAGGAAATTGGTAATGGTATGCAAAAACGAGAGGACCGAGGACTGGGATAGCACCGGGTTCCCATCAAGTGATACAGTGAGAAAAGCACAATTGCAAGCCATAATCAGAAGGTATGTATCAAACATCATTGCACCATTAGATATACGCATAAGCCCAAGACACGCATACATGCAGTAATAGAATCATTTAAAGTAGCCAGATTTCATGTCATGAATGGTTTCTGACCAGTTGATTTAGACCATACTTCATAGAAAGCAATGCTTTTAGCTAAGTCTTGGTTCTATTGGAAATGATCACTGAGGAAGTTCTGTTATATCCATGGAAGGCTGCAGGGAATGGTGGCATCAATGTCACGAGTACCTACATTTCGACGAAGATTCATGAACTTGGTCAAAGTGTTGTACATAGAAGCTCTTGAAATGGGCGCATCCGGTAACCGAGCTGGTGGCATCCTCAAACCCAACAGAGACGAAACAGGAAAGCTGGATCGGGTCGAGGATCAGAGTGACATACCAGATATGAATGTTGTATAACTACTTACAGTACCTCATCTTTTTTCGTTTTTGTATACACTTGGATCTTTATAAGTTGGTATTTCGCTCTCTATACATGGTAACATGGGTTTCAATGGATCTTTTCTCTAGCTTTTGTGGTTGATATGTTTAAGGGTATTTTGGTCATCCATTGTTTCTTCCAAGTCCAGTAATTATCAATAGTGAATCCGAGTTTCAATGTAGTCAATACAATACAGTGGTGTTATCCATGTGCATGCGTTTTGCCCTGACTATGGTACTATCACTACTATGTTGCTTTTTCAGAGTTTGAATAATTTGGTCAAAAGTAAAACGAATCATTCACACTACAATACAATGCGTTCTCTTTTTATTTGTTAGTTTATAAAGTACAAAAAAGAAAGCACAGTCCTATCATTACTCTTCTATAAATTTTGCCTCTTCATTTTTTACATTTCACAACTCATCATCATTAAGGTTACAAATTTGTCTAAATCTCTATCTTTCAAGAACAAAAATGTTAACAGAGAGAGGAGGTGGAGGCTTTGCAATTCGTCTAACAGGAGCAAGAGATCTCTCTTCCAACTTTCTGGTATTTATTCACAAAAATGTTCATTTGTGAGTTTTTCACTGTTTATATATAAACCCATTATAACAAAAAGAAGTTTTGTTTGCTTTTTGTTAGAGAAAGTTGCCACAAGATTTCTTGGAGAGAACAGTTCACAATCTTGGGGATGAGGTAGAACTAAAGATGGTATGGGGAAGTTCTTGGATGATACCACTTGTCCGAAACGAGAGAGGAGATGTTTTCTTTGAGAAGCAAAAGTGGTGTGAATTTGTGGATGATAACTATATAACACAAGATCATTTTTTGGCTTTCAAACATGTAAGAGACAATTATCTTTGTGTCATCATCTTTGATGAAAATGGCATTGAGATTATGGAAGCTCCTCAACCTCGAAGCTGTTGCACCAGTCCTGGCGATTCCCTCTAATGCCTGAATCTGTGTTGTTTTTATTTTGGCAATTTCGTTTTTGATTTGGTATTTTATCGGTTTAGTGTTGTTTCTTTGATTGTTCAAGTTGTTCTGATTAATGCTTTTGTTTGGTTAAACTTAAGGGTGAATTAGCTCAATATTACATTTAGCTTACATAATTAAGAAAATAACATGACCTAAATGAGATTTAGGTAAATAGCAGTCAGCTTTATTGCTTGGACGATTTTGCCCCTAAGCTTATTGGAAGGAGAAGTAATAAATAGTCCACTATATTTGTCTACTACTTATGTTATTGTAGTTAGCTGTTACTGTAATTGAAATAGTGAACTATTTGTGTCAGATGTGATGAACCTAGGTGAATGGTTTTTTTTTGGCGAGTGGTGCTTGAGATTTCATACCTATTCAGGACGCAATGTGTTTGTACATAGTGATATTATACGAAATAGTTGACTATGTGTTTTTACATAGTTGACTATATTAGACAACTATGTTTATACGAAGTAGTTGACTATGCAAATTTGTGTTTTTCTTTTATAGAGTTGACTATATTAGACAACTATGTTTATATGAAATAGTTGACTATATGTTTACACAGAATGACATAGTGAATTTACTCGTGAATTTGTATGAGGTCAGCCATCACGTTCTCAACAACATCAACTGCAAATCAGAAAGAGGAGAAGGAGGAGGCAGAGGAGAAGAAGGAGAAAGAGGAGGTGAAGAAGGAGAAAGAGAAAGGTGAAGAAGGAGAAGAAGACGACCTAGAAGAAGAAGAAGGATGGGAACGAGAAAGGAGAAGACGATGGACATGAAGGAGAGGAAAGAGAAGACGATGAGAAAGAGGCGGAGAAGAAGATGGAGAAAATAATGTTTTTTTATTTTGTTATTTTTAGGGTAGAATAAAATAGAGATTATGTTAATTGGGAATGAGGGTATATTTGTCATTTTATGTTAGTTATCAAATTAGTTTTTTTATTATGTTAGATGCCTAATTATTTGTCATTAGACTATTATTCATTGCAATTACTCTAAACTTAAATGTCATATGTGACGTTTTTTCTTTATTAATGGATTGTGTTTTTGATAAAGATTCACTAGACATTTGCCATATTAAACCGGAGACATAAGTTTACATTAACCAAAGATAGAGTATTTTTTTTACACGGAACTTTGCAGGTTTAATATTCAAATGTGTTAGTGATCAATCATATAGAATATAAGAGCAAATTGAGAAGATTAAGATCAAATGCTAAACTTGTGTTAGCAAACTTTTCTTCTGCAATAACAAGTAATTAAGTTAACTTCTAGCATTTCATTAACTTTAATAACTTCATAGAGCTAGTTGATTAAAGAGGAGAAAACACAAAAAAGAGTGCCAAAATAAGTATCATCATGGACTACACTTCTCACACATTCCTCAAGTGCTCTGTTTAACGTAGAGCTCCCCAAATTAGCAAAAGAGTTTACTTAAAACTACAACAAAAGACTGATCATAATTCAGATGCAACCAAAAACTACTCCTAGAATTTTCAACTTTTACGCTTTGACATCGCCGCCCTCTTTCTACCATATGGGTTTTGTCACCCTTTTTGCCCTTTTCTTCTCTTGGGGTTCAGGAGACCTGAACCAACACAAACAAACAAAAACTCAAGCTTTATAGACCCATGAAGAAACTCAGTTTACTGAAGGTAGTGAGAAGAAGTACAAAACTCACTCCTTTCCACTTAAGTCATTGAGAGCCTTATCGATTGCATACACTACCATCTTCTTTATCTGTTAAAACAATTTACTGATGAGTTAAAACTTGCTCATAGCAACAAGAAAATCAAGAACAAAACAAGAGATACCAACCTGTAACTTATCCTCTTTTGAATGATGGTTTGGTGGCAGTAGACGGTACTCTTTTGTCAAACGGAAACACTCGCCGACATTCTCAGGCGAGACAAAGTCGAGCGCTACTTTTGTGCAAGACTGCAAGAAACAATAGTAAACTGATCAATCGATGAACATTTTGGCTGAGACCACTATTGCTCATATCCCACTGTATTCTAACCAAACTTTACCTTCAAATTTCTGACTTGGTGAGGGCAACCTACAGGTATTAAAACTGCCTCTCCGAGTTTTTGAACAAACGTCCATGGTTCAATGCCTACACAATACAGTCCATAAAATGACCAAAACCACCAAAGATAACGTGGAAATAAGGAAAATGTGATGGTTCCGATACAAACCGTATTCTTCTTTCAGAATCATTATATGGTATCGCGTCAAATAGAAAGATTGATCATGAATTGGATGAACAACCTTCAAAGAAGACGATGGATCAACAAAAGCAAGTGAAGAGACTAGAAGCAAACAATTGAAACTTTTGAGGCATGAGAGAAAAATGTGAGAGTATGCAAAGATCATCGTTACCTGAGACACGGGGCAACAGTAGAAATGTCTGAACTCTTTGTGGTGCTTCACAAGGTATTCTTCGAGTTTTGGAACATCTTCTCTACGGAAAATGTCCCAAAGAGCACCATCATCTTCTCCAACTTGAGCTTCACTAGTGTTTTTAAGAATCTCCATTTTTTCTTGGTAGTTAGGTACTGAGGAAAACAGCTCCTTCACATCTTGTTCAGCATGCGCCTTTTTCAGTTTTTTCATTGTGGGTTTCATATCCTTCACAATGGGCACTTCACATATGTGGGTCAATACATTCACCTGAAATTACCAAAACATACATCAACGTTTTGAAAAAGTTAAGATAAAACTGAGTAAACCGTTTAGGGACCCTCTCATTAAAGAAACGAACATCAATAAGAGAAAAGATGGATCATATAGGTACTAACTGCATCAGACATGTCGCAGTGGAGCTTAGTAACAGAATCTCCACGGCCAAATTCTTCAGCAAACCCGTACGCAACGTAAGTCTTTGGCCCCATGTCTGGCTTCAAGCAATCTTCGGGCAATTTGACAGCGATATTCAACGGTCCACTACGCGGATGAGTGTACTGCTTCAAAGGCAAACTACATAAGAACTCCTCACAGTGACGCGGCAAGTTTTCTTTGAAAGTCTTAGCCGGAGGCCAATCTTTCAGTTTCAGAAGCTGTGGCCAACCCATTCGATCATAACGACCCTTTGTGTAGCCAGCGAAGAACTGATGAAGATTAACCACGTACTGCATCCATTCCAAGTCATTAGATAAAGAAGAAACATAGTAAACGAAGTTTCTGATACAATTTATTGAGGATAAAACTGACCTCACAGCCGTCAAGACAATCGATGGCATTAACTTCTTTAAGTTCTCCATGCTTGACGTGCTTTATCTGACGGCAGCCACGATACATTACCATCGGTTCCCAGCTTAAACCAGCTGTAGCAGCAAGCACGTCCCTCACAACCACAGGCTCACCTTTTACCCAATGGTGCTGAAAATGCTTTACATCATCTTGTTGAACATCTGTCACATGTGGATAGTATAGATAATTGTCTTCTGAACCTACTCGACAAGCAGCCTTTAGCGATTTATCGTTGTTCATGTTGATATGACCTTCAGAGTTAAAACAAGAGCATGGCTCCATAACCATTTCAGGTAAATCCAAATCCTTATTGGCTTCTTCTACTCTCTTGACCAAATTAGATACCATATCATCAGGAAGTATGCGTTTCAGTTTCAAATCGCCATCACCGCAATAACAAGTAATGATACCAGTGTCATTGGCTTTCCATCCAGATGGACGCTTCTTACTATCTTCGGCTTTCAACTTATCATCCGTCACTTTAATTTCTCCTTCCTCTCCATGTTCGTACTCTAAACCACGGTTGGTAAAATTCCAAGACACATCATCCTCACGTGTCTGCAACTTACCTTTTCTGATCTCAAGGCAGCAAGTGAGGCACATATCAGAACAACATTTTGAGCAACTTCTATGGAGATCAAAGATGGCAGTCTCGCAGTTGTCACTGTAAGCCCAAAGAATTGAAACAAGAAAGATTAATATCATAAAAACTTGTCATATTCAGTGAAACACAAGTGTCAGGGTGAATTACCAGTAAAGTCTTTCATCAGGGTGACATTTAGCATCTTGGGGCTTCACATCTTCCAACTCCAATCCTGTGATAAACAGTATAATGCATATTATACATTACTTAAGACGTAATAGCATGAGATTGTAGAGCATAACTAAAAGCATGTAAAGTACCTAATATCTTAGCCTCAACTTGCTTCTCCATAATTTGTTCAGCATTGATTACCTTCAGATGTGGAAGAAGGGTCTTTAAAATATACTTTGAGCACTGAATTTTTTCATCCTTGCTCACCTTGAGGTCTGAATTTAAACCCTAGATAGTATTGGAGTCCATGAACATATAAACGATATAGAAAATAATAAAAACAGATATGGTTAATATACAACAACTTACTTCCATTTTAGTGTCTAATCGCAGACACGCCCTGCAGTTGCAAGTATTGCAACAAAACGGACATTTCTCAGCAATTTTCATGTGTGATACGCTGGGGTACCTTAAATAGGAGTAATGAAACAAATGTTTTAGGCTTCTGAACAAAACTACAAGAAAGGAAGCTACTTGCTCCTTGTTGTGTTCTTAACTAAATGAAACAACACACAGACAAGCAACAACAGATGTCCAGACAGAAGAAAGACTAAAACTTTAAAACATCATCCACAGAATTGGTAAGAAGAGCCATACCAAGTCTTTAAGCAGGGGAAGCAATAACGCTTCCTCTTGCAGTTGAGACAGCGCACAACAGGCCCGTTGTCATTTCTCTGACACTGATGGCACATGCCATTTTCAGTATTATCCTGCAATAAACACAAAAATTAGGGGATAAGTTGGTGTATGTAAACCCAAGCATAGATGAGAGAGAAATCACAATCACCTTCTCTACAAGTGTATTCCTCTGCTTCTTGTTTTCTTGTTTCTTCTTTCCCTCCTTGGTCGAAGTAGTAGCAGAGTCTCCTCTCTTCCTCTTCTCAGTAGCACAAGTTCCTTGATCGATTTCGTCCTTGTTTGGTTTCTCCTCGTCTTCCTTGTTATCAGTCTTTTTGACCCTTTTGACCTTTGGCTTGTCCTCAATTGTTACCTCTTTGTACGTTACCTGCTTCTTAGCAGCTCTTGGGATACTTCTTCGTCCGTTACCTTCTTCTTCAACCATGGCGAATATCAAATTATGAAACTTTTTCTTACTAGCTCTTCTCTTCTCCGTCCCCAATGAGTAAAAAGGAAAACCCTAGACGCTGGTTTTTAAGGAGGATACGCCTATATATTGGGAAACTGAATCGTTTTACTAAAAAGTAAACTTTTGGGTTGTCAAATCAATTTAATAGATTTATTTCAACGCAAAATCTGGAGGGTTTTTTCCCGCTCATTCTTTGTTTCTAAATCCACTTCAAAATTGATTAACAATTTACTTTGGCAAGAAGAATAATATCTTTCTGTTTTCCTTAATTATAATCAAGTGTGTTTTTGGTATTTTTAAAGCTTCGAATTATATTTATACCAATGAAGATCCCATATGATTTCCTTATTAAAAGCAAATCTGTTTTAAATAGGATTACGAAATTTATGTTTTAATTTAATTAAAATAAAAGGAGCTGAACCAAAACCTAACCTTTCTAAGAGCATGGTTAATGTAGAACTTTTGTTAGTGTCTTTAATTAAAATAGAATTTTATACTAAAAAAATTTGTTAAAAAAGTTCTAGAGAGAGACCGAAAAACACAATTAATGAACTTTGAATAGTGGTAAAATGATTTTTATAATGGCTAAAGACATTTTTTAAGTGTGACCATTAATAATGCCCTAAGACTTTCTGCTCTTGTGGGCGTGTGATCCTCTCGCTTCAATCCCATGAAATCTCTGGCGTGTCGCTCAACATCAACTACAGGGTGAACATTGGCTCTTTCTCTTGCTTTATAATCCACAAATCAAGACACCATAGAGCAGAACACACAAACCAGAATAATCGAGAATGACTTTGAATAGATCATTATAAGTTATGCAAGTGAAGTGAACTGTTGAGTTCAATGAAGGGAACATTAGCTGTATCTCTTGGATCAATCCACTAATCAAGACATGATAGACCAGAACAAGAAGTAGAATAACCGAGAACGAATTCGAATAGAATCGATGCTTCGGGTTATAAGCTAGTATGTAAGTGAGGTGAGACATAAAACGAGTAAGAAGAAGCTATCTAAATGTTGTTAACACAAGTCCAAACTATCATCACCACCAGGCAACAAGTCATTGCCATATTAAAAACCAACAATACTCCAAACTAACAAACCATTTACACAATTACTTTGACAAGAATAATCTCTTGCTGTTTTCCTCCGTGTTCTTACACGATTTCTGGAGAGGGAAGCCACAGAGTTTCGGATTATTTAGGAATGCAGTTGGTCCTTGATTAGAGAAAGAGCAAGTTTGTGGAATTTCACCACTCAGATTATTGTTCCTAAGATCAAGAGAGACAGTAACAGGGAGATTTCCTAGAGACTTAGGGATTTCACCAGATAAATCGTTAAAAGAGAGATTAAGAGTACCAGAGAGAGATTTCAAATCTCTAGGGATCTCACCGGTGAATTCGTTAGAAGAGAGATCAAGCTGAGCTAGATTCTTCAATTCCGGCCAGATTTCTCCAGGAATTTCACCGGAGAAGTTGTTAGCAGCGAGGATTAACAGTTGGAGCTGTTTACATTCGGTTAGATCCGGAGAGAGAGGTCCAGATAACGAATTTGAAACACAAATCGTGTAATTACACAAACCATTTACGCTCATTTTTTGTTTCTAAATCCATTTCAAAATTATTTACTTTCACAAGAATAATCTCTTCCTCTTTTCCTTAATTATAAGAATATAAATATGAACTAAATGAACTTAAAAGTAAAATTAATTGTTAATTTTTTTTTCTTATGTGGACACCTTAGATGGAGAGAGGACTCCCTAATTATATATATGATACTAGAGCCGTTGCGCGAGTTTGATTTCTTGTTTTCTTTTCATATGTTTTATATATACTATGTATATGGCATATTGTTAAATATTTATGTTAGTATATATGTTTTACATTTACTAACAAATTATAATACCAAAATAATCAATTATTAATTTGGGCTATAAATTATTTCATTTTCTTGAAGTTTTTTCAATTTAACATTTGATTTTTAAAGTAAATATTTTTAAATTTTTGAGAACTTATTATTTTGTTTGTTATTGTGTAATAGTTTCATCCAATCTCCAAACATATTCTAACCATAGTTGCACAACACGTATATCAATATGTTTACCTTTTGTTATTTTTTTCCATAATACACTAATATAATTATAGTATGTTAATTTATACATAATCCAATATTTTTAACGTTTTCTTAAATACTTTAAAGAGTATGTTTTTCTAAATGTTTTGGGTTACAAGCATTTGGTTCAAATCTTATATATATTAAAGGAGAAACATTTGAGCTTATGTGTCAAACTCTTCTTTTTCCTAACATTTTTTATTTAAATAATGAAATAACCAGTGTTCTAAAATACGGTGTATTGGACCGTATATACGCTATACAGTGAATGACTGTACCGTGTTTTTGCTATACGGTTAAAAATACGGATTAAACTATACAACCGTTTATACAACGATAATACGGCCGTTTATACTGCTATACGGCCGTTTATACGCCGTATAAACATTACGTATTTTTTTAATAAATATTTTAACAAAATTGAAATTTTAAATTTCTTTTTTTTGTTTAATTTAAACTACTTGAGATGATCCATGGTTATTATTTTCTTATAGATAATTTTTTAATTATATATCTAATATATTTTCATGATTATAACTTTTAAAAATAAATTATATTAATTATAAATGTGATTTTTGTTTAATATATTACTAATGAGTTATATTTTACAATATAAGTTGTATATTTATTATATTTATAATATTATACATATATTTATTTTCAAAAAATATTCACCGTTTATACTCCGTATAAACGCCCGTATATACGTCTAGACGCTATACGGTGGTCGACCGTACGTCTAGCGTATAATGTATTTTAGAACACTGGAAATAACTAACTCCTACTATACTTTTATCCAAACACTCCAAAAATAACTTAATCTCTATACCCAAACAAACTATAACTATTATTAACTACTACTATATTTCTATCCACACACTCCAAATACATTAATCTCTATATTCAAACAAAAATTAAATTAAATTACTCATCTAAGTAACGTAACTAATATTATTAAAATTTATACATATAAAATCTCCCTACATAAATACTATTTTAACACACACTGTTAATTTGGCTATTATAATGCATATAACCAAACAATTTCGAAACATGAATTAACTACTAAATAAATACTAAAATAATAATTAATTTGTAAGATCGGAAATAGGTGATAAGTTTTGGTTATATACGCAATCTTCCGTTTTTGTATCCTTCAATCATAATACCGTATCTTTAAAAAATATGTTATCTTGGTTTCAGTTATTTCACGGGTGGAACATATTTTATAAAAATGCTGTAAATTTAAATATGTTACATTGATTTTAAATTTCGTATACAAAATCTACCAATAACTACAATTGATTATTTAACTAAGATTTACTTAATAAATATTTTATTCCGCGTAAAACACGGGTACTAATCTAGTGTTGAATTATCGAATATGTATTTGTATTAGATCGTGGTCATATATTTTTACATAAAGATCATATATCATCTTCTTTGTATTTTGTTGTATAATTCATGAATAATATGACCATATTGTAACCCTTTCAGTTTTTTATATAGTTTCATAAAATTCGAATATAAAATTTTTAATAAAATTCATATATTTCAAATTTTTACTTAAATCTCATTTTCAATGAGATGATACAATGTTTTCTTAGTGAAAGATAAGATCAACACGCTCTTCACACTCGTTTGAAATTCAAATTATTTATTTTATTTTCTTAAATTCTATGATATCGTTTTTTTTTTTGACAAAAAAAAAATATATGAACAATTTTTAGGTTCACCTGTCTCATTCACCTATCTCATTCACCCCCTCCTTGTTAACCAATCAAAATTAAGATAAATCATAAAATAAATTAAATCAATAATATTAAATTAATTGTGGGGACCACAATTTTCTCTATTCTCTTTATAATTAATAAAACAACTAATGTTCTAAAATTAAAATAATTATTATTATCTAAATAATAAGACAATTAGATTAAATCAATAACTCCTAAAAAATAAATCATAAAACCACATATTAAACCTTAAACCCAAACCCTAAATCATAACTCAAAATACAAAACCTAAACCCTAAACCCCAAATAGTAAACCCTAAATCCCAATATTAAACCCTAAACTCCACGTACTAAACCCTAAATCTAAAATACTATACTCTAAACCTAAATATTAACTTAAATCCAAGGAGAGATTGCAAAACTGCCACATTTGAAATAACATTTTGCAAAAGTGCCACACCCAAAACTAATTTCACAAGAATGCCACAAATTTGGTCCGTAAGGACGAAACTACCCCTGACAAAAACAAGGTCTTTCCAAAACAAATTTCAAAACCCTAAAGTTTCTCCTTCTCGTCAATATCGCCTCTGCTTCTCAATCGAGAATCGGTCGATCTGTACCCGACCAACCATCAACACCGGCGATTACTACTCGGCGCCGGTTCTAGTTCCTCCACCGTCAACGACGACCCAAGGTAAGAGAAGTGAGTTCGAGATTCATGTCTTCGGTTTCATCATCTTCCTCGTCAATTTCCGTCGGAGATCTCCATTCACTGTCCTTTTGTTTAGCAAGACACTTTTGTGAATAAAAGAAGAAATCTGATGTTGAAATTGTTGATTTTGGGCAGTGGGGTGCTGCTTATTGTGTTCGTGGAGGACCTGAGAAAGAGAAATTAGCTATGGAGGTATAAAGATAGATTCTTTGATTGATTTATACATTAAAAAGATTGGTTTTTGTTAGGATCTTGAAATTGATTGGCTTTGTGTTTGTTTTGTAGTATTTGGAACGAAGTGAGTGTGAATACGATTCAAAAACCCTTGTGGAGTTTTACACTGTAAGAACACATTATACGATTGTGTTATTGTCTTTTCTTGATTTAGAAAGTTTTCTTGATTTTAGTTTCTGTTTCCTGAATGTGTAGAAAACTGACTCTTCCAAGCCAATCTTGACCGGAGTTATAGTGTATGTTTGGATTAGTCTCTTTCTTAATCCTTTCAATGGTTATAATTTGGAAGATTCAATGTTGAAAAGGCTTTTTTGTGTGTCTTTGTGCAGTTTTACATCAACTCCAGACAAAGTGTCAAACAAGTATTACTTAGGGCCAGCTCCATTAGAGGAAATGGCGAGGCAAATCGCGATAGCTTCTGGACCGTGTGGGAACAACCGGGAGTATCTTTTCCGCCTAGAGAAAGCAATGCACGACATTGGTATGAATTTTATATCAAAAGGAAATATAAAGTCACACTTTATGGTATGGTTTTTGACGATTCTAAGTCTTGAATGTGTGTGAAAACAGAGTATGTGATTGAATTAGCGAATGAGGTGAGGAAACAACTCGGGAAAGAAGATGATTTACCTAAGGAAGTGAAAGCATTGTTGAAGCCTGTGGTTTCTCGTGTACCTGTCAAATCTCAAGCTCATATTTCCACTCGTCAACGGGTCTTTGTATCATGATGTGACAACAATTTCGTCAAGTGAGCTAACTACAACATTGTGGTTTATGAGGGATTTTAATTAGGATATTGCGGATGTAA
Organism: Arabis alpina; assembly: GCA_900128785.1. NCBI lineage: Eukaryota > Viridiplantae > Streptophyta > Magnoliopsida > Brassicales > Brassicaceae > Arabis > Arabis alpina. The sequence continues at coordinate 17,912,240 of LT669791.1, forward strand.
CACGATCTTTCGACTTTTATTTGATCACATTGTTAACTTTCAAAAGTTTGAATCTAGAAAACCAACCTTTAAAATGTTGTTTTTGTTTCTTTCCTCTGCATTTATATGAGAATTGTCAACACCATGACTTATGAGTTTCAATTTGTGAGAATTGTCAAAGTTTTATTCAGATCTCCATTCATGTCCTTTTGTAAATTTTTAAAATTTACAGAAATTTATTTATAATTGTAAGTTATAAATTATAAGGTTTTTATAAAGTTTATAAAGTATTTAAAACCTTACAAAAGGTTGTAAAGTTTATAAGGTATTTAAAAATTGATCTATACAATTGTATATTATAAGGCTTTTTTGTAAGGTTTATAAGGTATTTAAAATTAATATTGTAAAGTTTTTGTAAGGTTTATAAGGTGTTTAAAATTAATATTGTAAAGTTTTTGGAAGGTTTATAAGGTATGTAAAAGGTTTTATTAGTTGATTCTCATTGTTTCGCCAAACACAAGTATTTCTAAATTTTTGTAAGCTTTATAAAGCATTTAAACCTTACAAAATTATTTATAAGGTTTTTGTAAAGTTTATAAGGTATTTAAAATTTGATCAATAAAATTGTATATAATAAGGTATTTGTAAGGTTTATACGGTGTTTAAAAGGTTTTGAGTTAATTCTCATTGTTTCGTCATACATGAGTATTTATAAAATTTTGTAAGTTTTATAAAGTATTTAAAACTATTATAAATTTTTGTAACATTTGGCTATCCGATCCCCCAGTGATGGCGCACCGCCCGTTTGTCCACTAGTCCAACCTGTCCTGACCACTTCTTTGAAATTTGGTTTTGAGAGCCAGCGCTTATCAAAGCAGAATTTTTTCGTCCCGCCCCTTCTGATATTATCAATGTGTGTAAGGACTGGTCGATGGTCTGACCCCATAAACCGAAGATACTTCATCTTGGAGTGGGAAAACATATCGTACCAATCTTCATTGCCCATTGACCGATCTAACCTACATCGAATTACATTTGCGCCTCGTCTTCCAAACCAAGATAAACAGTTACCAGTGTATGGGAAATCGACCATACCACAAGTTTGTCTCATTAAATTAAACTCTAGGAAGGAATTATCCGGTCGCCTACGGCCGCCAGTTTTTTCATGATGCCCGGTAATTTCGTTAAAATCTCCTGTCATAAACCATGGTGCGAAACGAGTAGTACTGATGCGAGTTAGATGTTCCCAAACATCACCTCTAAGTGCAATAACAGGGTCTCCGTAAACAAAAGATAGAAACACTTTATTACCATGAATGGTTGCCATTACATCAATGATATTCTTATTTGAAAAACCAACTTGAATTTTAAACTCAGACTTCGCCAAAAGGGCTAGTCCACCACTACGACCCAACGGGTCAACAGTAAAAAGGAAATCATAACCAAAACTCAACTTGTAAATCTTGAAGGAACTGATGATTACGCTTGGTTTCCATAAGAAAGAGAATCCCCGGGAAAAACCTCTTACGAAATTCACGTAATCTACGAATTGCCAAGAAACTACCCGCTCCCTGACAGTTCCAGCTTAGAATCATTTTAAGCGTCCGCCGGTGGTTTCTCTTTAACCACCGGTTCTTGAGGTTCCTTCGAAATTTCCCTGTCAATTGGGGCCGTCTTCGAGGACGACGGGTTTGATACAACCGCCAAAACGTTGGATTCCTCCAGAGTAGCTAAGGCGATGTGTTGGTGGATACGGTTTCCATGGAATGGGTTATGCGCAATCTTCTTACGGATCCCAAGTGCCTTATTCCGTTGGGTGGACTGACGGGTTTTATTCACCATATCTTTTAGAGGTGAAATGATATCAGCTGGACTGAAATTAGAGTGAAGGCCTATTCCAATAGAATATGTTCCCTGGTCCACTAACTCCAAACTATATTCAGGCTGGTGGGCTTCTGGATTCTGAGGCCCAAAACCAAGACCCACCATCGTATGACAGAGCAACCCATAAAATTGAGAATAAACGTATAAAATTTTTAAATACTTTATAAAGTTTACAAAAAAAAACCTTGTAAATATAGTTTTATAGATCAATTGATAACATTTCAAATATCTTATAAACTTTAAAAAATCTGTATACGTACAATTAATAACCTTTTAAATACTTTATAAACTTTACAAAAAAACTTATAAGTTGTTGTGTAAGAGAAAAAAATGAGAATAAACTTATCAATTTTTTAATTACCTTATAAATTTTTACAAAAGCCTTATAAAGAAAGTTTTATAGATCAATTTATAACATTTCAAATACTTTATAAACTTTACAAAAATCTTATAAGTAGTTGTGTATGACAAAAAAATGAGAATAAACTTATCAGTTTTTTAAATACTTTATAAACTTTAGAAAAACTTTATAATAATCATTTTTATAGATCAATTTTTAAATACCTTATAAACCTTACAAAAACCTTATAAATAAATTTTTGTAAGGTTTTAAATACTTTATAAAGCTTATAAACATTTATATAAGTTTTAAATACTCTATAAATATTACAACAATTTACAAATACTCGTGTTTGGCGAAACATTGATAATCAACTACTAAAACTTTTTTTTTATAACATCTTTCTAGTAACCTTTTTTTCTAACATCTTTCTAGTAAAACTTTTTATATACCTTATAAACCTTACAAAAACCTTATAAATAAATTTCTATTAGGTTTTACATACTTAATAAAGCTTACAAAAATTTATAATAGTTTTAAATACTTTATAAAACTTACAAAATTTTATAAATACTCATGTATGACGAAACAATGAGAATTAACTCAAAACCTAATCTAATTGATTTAATTTAATCTAATTGTCTTATTATTTAGATAATAATAATTATTTTATTTTTAGAACATTAGTTGTTTTATTAATTATAAAGAGGAGAGAGAAAATTGTGGTCCCCACAATTAATTTAATATTATTGATTTAATTTATTCTATGATTTATCTTAATTTTGATTGGTTAACAAGGAGGGGGTGAATGAGATAGGTGAATGAGACAGGTGAACCTAAGAATTGTTCATATATATTCTTTTTTGTCAAAAAAAAAAACGATATCATAGAATTTAAGAAAATAAAATAAATAATTTGAATTTCAAACGATTGTGAAGAGCGTGTTGATCTTATCTTTCACTAAGAAAACATTGTACCATCTCATTGAAAATGAGATTTAAGTAAAAATTGAAATATATGAATTTTTCCTAAACCCCCAAATAGTGAACCCTAACCCCCAAATAGTGAACCCTAACCCACAAATAGTAAACTTTAAACCCCAAATAGTAAACCCTAAACCCCAAATAGTAAACCCTAAAACCCAAATACTAAACCCTAAACCCCAAATACTAAACCCTAAACCCATCTTAACCTAAATAGTTGTTTTGAAGTTTATATCTAAATGATTTATCTCAATTTTTTTTTTGCTAATTTTGTTAAGTGGAATTTAGTATATTACAAATTTCTCTTACTAAAGTTAGTTATGTTTGGTTTGGTTTGGTTGTAGTTAGGTTTACTTAAAACTAGATTAGGACCCGCATAATATGCGGGTATTAGATATTAAAATTGATTATCATCTATATAGTTTTTATCCTTATAATTATATTCTAAACTAAAACCCGTATAAGTAGATTCTAAATTGAAACCCGTATAATTGTATTTTCAGATTGATACCCGTATAGTTATCAATTTATTTATCATTAAATTGTATTTTGTTAACCTCAAGATAGAAAATATAAATTAGTTCAAATCACCATAAAATTATGTAAATTAAGAAAATTTATAATTTGTATTGACACATGTCACAATCTAATTTAACAATAACACCGCGATCTCGTGAGTTACAATTTTACTTACGTGTCATGCTCTCATCGAACGAACTCTCCTTCCTTTAATAAGATTTTCCTTTTTTCTAATTAGTTTTCAGCTATTATAATGTTTCCTTTTTATTATTTGTTGAATTACTTGACAATGATTTTGTTAGTTTTACATTTTAAAATTTACTTTTTTAAATTTATTTTAAATTTTAACACATGTCACGATCTAAATTAGCATCAACACGTGTCGCGATCCCGTGAGTTACAGTTTTGACAAACTCTCCTTTATATAATAAGATTCGGTTCATAACTCGTAAAATAGAAACTTGCGGAATCTTGACATATAGTTTTTTTTTTGGTGTAATAGAAATTGTTGGGCCCATTTTATATTTTCATTAGTTGTCTTGAAAACAAATATAAGTGAATGACTTTTATCAAATTATTAGTTGTTTTTATTTTCGTGACCTATCTCTTAATTTTCTCCATTTGACTTTTATCAAATAAATGTGAGTGATAATGAAGTTTAATCATTATTTTTTTGTTTTTTTCATCATTTTAACTCCTTTTTATATGTTTCCTTATTTTTGTTATTACCAATCTCGTGTTTTACATATGATTATGTATGCAATGTATATGTGTAAAGTTGTTACCGTTTATAAGATATTTTTATGTTTAGACAATTTTTTCACGCTTCTTCGATCATGTTTGTGATCTATTTACAAAAACCAATGATTTAAATTAGTTTAGAATATACAAACGACAGTTCCAAAACTTATCTTGAAATTGTAGCACTCGAAAGTAACTCCATATTGTTTCCGTTTTTCTTTTAGTTTTAGAAATTAGAGTAAAAACTCTATAAAGTAATAATATTGGGACCACAAAAATTATTATTTTATAGAGTTATTATTTTATAAATAATGCTTAAAATAAAATAAAATAAAAACTTAATTAATAAATTCATAAACTTAACAATAAAAAATGACTAAAAACATTTTACAAAATACAAATGACTAAAAACAATAAAAAATTAATTAATTTTCTACTAAAAGTGAAAATAAAATATAGTTAAAAAACATTGTTTCTCCTAAAACATCATTTACTATGAAATGAAAGAAATATATAGCAGTTATTACTTTATGATATTAATAGGACTATATATTTGTATAGAACTTTTGAAAATTTTATTATCTTATTATCTTATCGATTTGTTTAAATTTTACATTAGCCCAACTCGGGACCGAAAAAATTTATAACTTTATCCGATAAGATAATAAACCCGATATCGAGTTTATTATTTTATCGAGTATTACTTTATAGAGTTCTTACTGTATTTATGTTTCTTGAAAACGATTACTAAAATTCAGCCAAATGATATAACTTTTTGGCTCTTGAGCTCATTTCATTTCTCCATTTTTTATCTCACTATGTAAATCTAAGATATGCATGGTTCATTGTCTATTTGATATCGATGGTTACTATTTGAAAATATATGTTTCTTTGAAACTTCCTTATCGACATATATTTAGTACCGAGAAAATCATGTTATCTAAATAACCAATTACCATTGTGAAGATAGAAATTATGAATTATTTTTCAGTCTCGTTATTTATCCTTTTTGGTCTTCTTTATATTCTTCTTGTTTGTTTTTATAATATTTGGCAATTACTTAATATTTTTCTTCTTCTTTGTCTTCATCATATGTGGGTATATTAATTTTTCATTTATATTTCTCTTTGATTATGTAGATCTATTGTTTTTGAAATATTATTTTAAAATAGGTTTTTCAACTTCCACTATTCATAATACTAGGACAAATATATAGATATTTATTTTTAATATTTTTAATTACCACATTTTATGGTAATCTAATAGTTAAATATTTGATTTATTATTAAAACAAAAACCAATTAAAAAATTACATGTGGATGATTATGTGGATGCATAAGAAAAGAGAAAAACTAACTTTATATATATAGATTAGGACCATTATATTGTCTAACGACACATTATAAATTAGGATTGATCAGATGAAGATCACATTATCTCTTGCACATTCTTTAACTTTCTTAAATATAGTTCGAAAATCCAAATATATATAATAGAAAAAGTTATTTTGTATATGATTTATATTTTGAAATTTATTACATCAAGACAACCAACCATATTTAAACACCAACGCATCACCATCCTCAGATAAGTAGATTCCATCATCTTTAGCTTCCCATAGGTAAAGTTTACCGAATGTCTGAATAAAAGAAGATGCCTTATATGCCGTAATGTTTTGATAATATAAAAAATTAAACCCATGCGATAACATGCAATAGAAACGTGTATCACCGAAAATACTATCCCCAAATGTAACAGTTTAATTAACTGAATGATGCAAAAAGTGTACACCAAGATCGTCTTCTTTAGATTTACAATGGATTTTGAGAACATCTTTATCCCGACTAAAATGATTTTGAAAACATAATTTATTCTTTGGAAACAAAGCCCTAACATTGTTTGATCTGACACACAAAGCAATAACAAATAACAAAACTAAGTAATTATTCATATTTAGGACTTTTGTTCTTCTTAGTTTTTGTATTTAGGAACTTCTGACCTAACAAGTTTATATCATAAGATTTGTTAACTAATGTACATTCTCTGTATCATAAACTACCATTCATAATTATTAAATATTCAGAAATTTGACTTTAACTTTTTATAATATATTTTAAAACAATTTTATAAATTACCAATTTCCAACTTTGACTGTTTGTAATGAATTTTGAAACAATTTCATCAATTCACACTTTCAACTTTGACTTTGACTGATTATAATAAATTTTTAAGCAATTTTATAAATTACCAACTTTGAATTTTATTACATTTTTCTAAGAAATTGGTGATTTTGTTCAAAAATTGGTAATTTATAAAATAAATAATTTTATTATAAATTTCAAAAATTTAATTAGTAGTGATAATTTAAAAGTTTACAATTTCATGATTTAAAATTTTTATACATGACAATTTTTTTACGAAATCAAAATACTAAACAAATGACTGATTTTTTGGTCAAAACAAAAACAATAACTACAATACTAAAGTTATTTCATAAGATGTTTAATTTTAATATTAAAGATATTAAAATTATGAATTAGCTAAGATATCATAGCATGTATAAACAGATCAAAAATGTTTTATATGGCTAATCATGTGATATGTTGAGTGATGAAATATGACAAAGAACATAAGTCTAGTTTAAAAAAAAATCTATAAAACTAATGAAGGTTTTAAAATAATTATTTGTAGATGACATTTGTTTTTTTTATGCATTTTCTTTATTTGTCGGTGATTAGAATTTTCAACCAAGTCCTAGATTTTATTCTCGATAAGGCTCCATTTAGCTGTCCATGAGCGAATACATGTCTAGATAGAAACAAACCAATATTTTTCAAAGTCTGTCGTTGACTTTTATTTATGGTGATTACAAAAGTTAGAATCATTGGAAATTGTTTTCGCTACACTATAAGGAAACTCTGTTTCTAGTGGAGTAATAAATATCCTAGAGATTATGGATTTCTCGTACCATGTGCGAATACGAGAATATTCAGAAACACAAGTTTTAGTTTATTGTTGAGTAATTCAATTTTATCATCTAAAAAATGAAATATGTATAATTTTTTGTCTCTAAACTTATAAACTTATGGTATAATTGGCATGAATAATAGTGTAATGACCAAAAATTAAAGATATAACATCATTAAAATCATAATTAGCATTCTAATAGAAAATGACTTTTATACCCCTATCATAAAACCCATGTCTTTTAACCCAAATAATTTTTCTTTTGAAAAATCAAATTGAAAATAAAAACAATTAACTACAAACTAAAACACTACTTTTTCTCTTCTCTCATCCTCTCACGCCGTTCTCCCTTTTCATCTTCTTTTTTTGTTTTTTTCTTAATTGATGTTGTGATTAAAACCATAGCGTGCAAAGCTTTATTGGTCTTCTTCTTCTTCTCCATCTTCTCCTCCTCTTCTTCTTCTCTGTCAAAACTTTCCACAACCATACTCTTTTTCTTTCTCCCTAGATACACTCGACGCTACTGTAAAAGATGATGGACGATCTCCCTGAATCCAAAAAATAATGTTGCACAATCAAAAGTAAGTTTATCAACAACCAATTCCACATATACTTATAGTTAACTACTATAATAATAATAATAATCTAGTGAACTACTATAATAAACTATATGTACACATAATTTCCTTAATAGTTCACTATTACTATTTATGATAAATTTGTTATATGACACCCGTGAACCAATTGTTTGGAAAGGGTGTGTCGATCGATACTAGTGTGGTGTGTCGATCGACAGGCAGAGTTTTGGGGCTTGAGGCCGGTTTGTTCGAGAGGCTGTCGATCGACACGAGTGGTGTGTGTCGATGGACAAGTTTCTGAGAGGCTGCCGATCGACACAAGTGGTGTGTGTCGATCGACAGGGGTTTTAGGGATCGGTTTCAGTTTCGATTTAAATCGGCCGGTTCACGTTGGTTCGGTTTGAGGAAACCTAGAGTTTCGTATTTAAGCCTTTTTGGCCGTATTCTTATAAAAAAAGAGAGGACAGAATCAGTGTTAAATCATTCCCAGAGAGTTTGTGAGATTCTCCAAAGTGTTCTTGTGAGAGGATTCGATTGTCTCGAGAAAGGAAGTCGATTCTTGTGTTGGTAGTGAGGAATTTCGTGGATTCTAGTGGTGATCAAGCTGATCTCGTGCCTAGTCTCAAATTCTTTCGTTTCTATCCGAAAATCCAAGGTGAGTGCGTGACCATGGCTTCTAGGTCGATGGATCGTTAGGGGTTCTTGGTGATAGGTTTGTATGCAGTGATTGACCTTGTGGTGATCGAATTGTGGCTATTTATGCTTGTGGTTGTGTTGTGGTTGTTGTTTGTGCATGTTTTTCGTATTGAAGCAGAGGAGGAATCGATCCGAGATGATTATGATCGGTTCTCAGGATTCTCCAGGGGCCTGTCGAACGACACACATGAGGTGTGTCGAACGACAACCAGTATAAGGCCTGTCGAACGACACACATGAGGTTTGTCGAACGACAGCCAGTATGAGGGCTGTCGAACGACACACATGAGGTGTGTTGAACGACAGCCAGTTCAGAGTGTGACGATCGATACCTAGTGGTAGTGTCGATCGAAACATGTCTGTTTGGGCTGAGTTGAGCCGTTTGTTGTTTGTGTGCTGTGTGATATGTATGTTTGCGTGAGCGGTCCATCGTGCTTGAGTGCGCAGTTGTATATGGGATGACCGTCTCACTGGGTATTTATGATAATACTCACGCATCTCTTTATCCCAAGTGATGTAGGTAAAGGCAAAGTGTGATCGTGGAATCATGGCTACAAAGAGGAGGATGATCTGGGATCTCGGTTGTTTGCTTTTGTTTCTGTTATTGTTTGAGAATTGCCATAGGTTGTTGGATAGTTCTGGAATGTTGGATTTGTTGTTGAACTGGTTTGCTTGGTTTAATGAAATTGTGTTGGTTTAAGTTATTGGTTATCCGGTGGTTGCTTTGTGAGTTTGATTGGATGTTGAGGATTATCATTTATGGGAATGCTAATTCGAGTCCAAAGTATTGTTTACAAAAAAAAACGGGTCGGGTCGTTTCAGTTTGGTATCAGAGCGATACGGTTTTAGGACGGGATAGAACTGCTAGGATTGTAATATGGTTAAAGTTGCAATTCTGTGAGTTGGGAGTCCGGATCATCTTCCTTCGAGCCTTCAAAGAGATGGCACGGTAAGTGATATATCATGGTTTTTACCCATTTTTGACCATGATTTAACCCGGTTTTATCGAGTCTTTTCGGTGTTTTTCGAGTGTTTTAGAGTCTTTGCAGGTTTTTGTACGTGTGGAGCTTAATTGATGATTATGGAACGTTTTGGAGCATTGTGGAAAGAGGAGCTGAAGTCGTTAGAACGGAAATTCAATTGCCGTCAGATTGGCGTGTCGATCGATCGACACAAAGGCACCGATCGATCGACAGCTACATTTCAACCTGTCGATCAACAGACACATTGTTGATCGATCGACAGGTACTCGCAGAAGCCAACCTAATCCGTTTTAAAGAAGGAAAATTGTTCCTTTTCGGGCCAGAAGTTACCAATAAACCGTCATAAAAGCCCACTACGAGTTTTACCTCTATAAATAGTTTATTTTAGGTTTTTAGATGAGAACTTCAGATTTTATAACACAAAGTTTAGAGGGAGATTTTTAGGGTTTTTAGGGAGACAAGTTTACTTCATTACTTTGAGATTCCTCGAACCCTATTGTAATTCTTCTTTTACTCTTTCTTTATGCATTATTATTCAGCTATGATTTGCTTTGCTGCCATGTCTGAGTAGTTTGCTTGTTAGGTTTAGGGTGATTCGAAAGGAATGATGATGAATTGTTAGGGTAAACTCACTTGTTAGGATTATTTGTTAGGTTCTTCACCTAGATTGCTTTAACTCTGGTTTAGGATTCGCGACCGTGAATTTGGATATCTTAGGTTGATAGATTGACACGAAAGTGTAATTGATTAGCCAGAACTAGATCTTAGGTGAGCAAAATTACTTATTCGCAAAGAAATTTGGTTTAGGGATTTTGTGAACAAATTGGACTTGAATTTAAAGCTTGTTTAAATTGATTGAATTCGCAAAGAAATTTGGTTTTCTAGGGTTTAGACATAGTTAGTTTTCGCAACGACGGTTGGTTAATTATATTTTAGTGTTCCAAGTTCTAGAACGGTTCTTAATTAAATCCTGACTCTGTTTAACCTGCAATTCTGATTTATCCTGAGAATTACCCAAAAGCCTAGCACTTTGTTTAATTGAATTTTAAATCAACAATCTTTCTCTGTTTCAATTTGCTTTTGTCTTTATTTTACATTATTTTACTTACCCAAATTTGAAGTCAATATTCCTATCGTTTGATTTGACTCCCAGTGATTCGACCCCTACTACAATTGACCTCTTAATTTGAGAGAGTAGCTCAGGGTAAATTTGAGCATATCAGTAAGTGTTGTTTGTTTTGTGTTTAGTTCCTTAGTGCTTAGCGTGTGCTTTGGTAGTACAATATGTTGGCTGGAGGCACTAGAGAATGTGGCCTTGGTGGCCGGGTGACCGTGGAGATCAGGATTGTGGCCGGGACCAGTGTGTGAGTCGGCTGGGGATGCGGCTCAAGGTTCAACGTTTGAGACTGTGACAGATCTGTAGACGTATCAGGAGGGTCTGTGTATTAGTGCGAGTGCCCGTGGGAGTGCCTGTGTGAGAGCCGGTGTGAGGGCTGTGGGGCCAGGGCTTGTACTCGAGCTGGTGCTGGATTGGCTCGTTTTTTTCGGGTGCGCCCGCATGAGGAGTCCAGGTGACGAGATGATCGTTTGACAGATCTGTTGCAGTAGTTGTTGTGTTGGGCACTAGTGAGTGAGTCTGGCGGGAGTGCGGCTTAGAGTGTTGCGCATGTGGCTGAGAGTGATCTGTAGACGCTTCAAGATGGCTTGAGCGCCATTGAGACTGCCATCGTGCAGCCAAGTGTGAGCGCCAGTGTGAGGGCTGGTGGGGATAGTGTGGTCCTAGGTTGCCTGCCGGGGGCCGGTGTGGGTCTTCGTTATGTTGGTAGTGCGGGTGCTCCCGCGGGTGAGGCTCAGGGTCGAGATGATCGTCTGGTGGATTGGCTTCAACAGTTGTGGGAGCGGTTACCGAGTGCGGTGCCAGTTAGGTTCCGGTGATGCCATGAGTGGCAGAGGTGCGGTGAGGGTTGCGGATGTTGGTAGGGTTCCGTCTTATCTGCGGATAAGGGAACAAGTGCAGAGGATTTGTATATGATTCTTTGCGAGTGGTGTGTTGCAGCTAGGAGGGTTCAGGCAGAGTTGGCCTGGACGGACTTTTGGGCAGAGTGTGATGCCAAGTTCTTTCCTTAAGAGGTTGCGGATCGTTTAGAGACGAGGATTTTGGAACTGGATCTGGTAGAGAGATCAATTCGTGGGTATGATTTAGAGTTTAATCAACTCATGGTTTATGCTGGTCATGCTGGTAGGAGCATGGAGGGCGAGGAGGCCCAGGATATGAGGTTCTTGAGAGGACTTCGATCAGATTGAGGACACGGTGCGGAGTGTCCATGTATGCTACGAGAGCATAGTTGGTTAGACTATTGGAGGCGTTGTCGAGGACTCGAGGGAGCAGGCTCTGGTGGTTAGCCCAGTTGTTCAGTCTATTAAGTCTCGGCAGCAGGTGATACATGGCATAGCGGCAAGCCTGTGCAGGGACAGAAGAGAAAGTGGGAGGATACTTATGGGTTGAGCTAGAGTGGCCGAGGATGCTTTGGGTGTGGAAGCATGGGTCATAGTTGGCGAGCTTGTTAGGTTTCTTAGCATATGAGAGTTGTGTGGAGACCTTGGTAGTGGGCAGTAGTGAGTCCCACGTGTGGTTTGAGTCTGGAGCATCATTGCTTCATCACTCCGGAGCGTGCTGAGTGGAGAGGTATTAGGAGTGGCGCTAGTGAGCGGATTGGACCGGTTATGGTTGTTGAAGGAAAGTTACTAGTACTCATGGTTGGGCGAGAGATGCGGATATTCTTGTGGCTAGCGAGTTGATGCCAGCGGACTTGGTGATCAGTCCAGTGGAGCTGTATGATGTTATCCTGGGTATGGATTGGTTGAATCGGTACAGAGTTCATCTGGATTGTCACCGGGGTCGAGTGGTGTTCAAGCGTGATGGTGGTAGGTTGGTTTATCACGGAGTGAGACCGTCTTCCGAGAGTCTCGTGATCTCTCTGGTGTAGGCTGAGGCTATGACTGAGGGGTCGCGAGGCTTACTTGGAGACTATTATGCTATTGGAGTCTGTAGGTGAGGTTGTAGTGAGGGATATTCGGGTTGTGCAGGGCTGTGAGGATGTCTTTCGGTCGTTGCAGGGATTGCCGCCGTCGCGGTTGGAGCCTTTCACAATTGAGTTAGAGTCTGGAACGACGCCGTTATCTAAGGCACCCTACATGATGGCTCCAACAGAGTTGGCAGAGCTGACGAGGCATCTAGAAGGTTTGTTGAGTTAAGGGTTTCTTTTGACCGAGTACTTCACCGGTGAGGTGTGTGAAAAAGAAGGATGGTAGTTTTCGGTTTTGCGTCGATTATCGAGGGCCTAACCGAGTCACCATGAAGAACAAGTGCTGAGAATTGATGAGTTGTTGGATCAATTGGGAGGGGCTACTTTGTTTTTCAAAGTTGACTTGGCATCCGGTTAACACCAGATTTCTAGTGATGAGGTGGATGTCAGGAAAACGGCTTTCTTGACGAGTTATGGGCAGTGTTAAGTTAGTGGTGATGCCTTTCGGGTTAACGAATGCACCAATTGCGTTTATAAGGTTAATGAGCGAAACCTTTCAGGAGTATCTGGATGAGTTCGTGATTAACTTCATCGATGTCATCTTGGTGTATTCGAAGAGTCTTGGGGAGCATGAGCAAGGAGAGGGCAGTTTTGGGGAAGTTGCAAGAGCATAACCTGTTTGCTAGGTTGAGCAAGTGCAGTTTCTGGCAAGGTAAATGGGTTTTCAGGGTCTTACCGTTTCGGCATATAGAGTTTCTGTGAATCCAACTAAGATTCAGTCTACGTGAGTTTGGGCCTAGACCGATGAATGCAACTAAGATTAGTAGTTTTCTCGGGTTGGCGGGTTATTTTAGGAGTTTCATCCAAAAGTTTTGCGAGTATGGCTCAATCTATGACCAAGCGGTTAGAGGAGTAGGTTCCTTTTGGGTGGTCTTTGGTTTAGGAGGCGAAAGTGATGGGTGGAGTTGTAACAGATTGGGATCAGTTTATAGTTTACCATCGTGGTGAACTTAGCTAGAGGCGGATGCTCTTAGTTGGAGGCGGTATGCTTTGGCTGAGGAGCAGGATGTGGAGGTATGGTTAAGTGAGATTGATACGTTGAGGTTGTGTGTTATCTTACGAGAGTCGTTGGGGCTGGAGACAGTTAATCAGGCAAACCTTCTGAGCATGTTCGAGTAGCTCAGGAGAAGGATCAGGATTGGTGGATTCTTCTAAGGTTGAAGGTTCTAGTTATTAGGTCTTGGCAATTGAAACTATCTTAGGGCACGGGTGAGTTTGTGTGCCTAAGGTTGAGGTTTGAGGCATGAGATTTCCGTGAGAGGCTCATGAGAGCATGTTTCTCTATTCATTTGGAAGCGACCAAGAGGCATAGTGATCGAAAACGGTACTATCACTGAGTCGGGATGAAGAAGGATGTGGCTAACTAGGTCGTAGCTTGCGATAAGTTGCAAGTTGGTGGGGGCTGTTTACCCATCTCAGAGGGGAAGTGGGGCATGTTTTCCTTGGATATTGCGGCAGGATTGCCGGTTTCTTGGACTCATGTTGTTATTTGAGTGACTGCGGATTGCTGTCTATGTTAGCACATTTTCTGATATTAAGGTAACCGAGGGAGCAACGGTTCGAGTTATAAAATATGCGAGTGAGTTAGTGCGGTGGCTTGGAGTGCTAGCGAGTTTTATATCAGACAAAGGTCTGAGGTGCACTTTTGAGTATGTGAGGGTTTTCAGGCCAGTAGTGGTATGGCTCCCTTCGAGGTTTTGTATGGGAGGCCATGTCGCACATCTTATGCTAGACCCAAGTGGGGGAGAGGAGCATATATGGTGCAGATTTTGTTCAGGAAACGACGGAGAAGATCCGTGTTGTGAAGCTGAACTTGAAAGAGGCTCTTGATCGGCCAAAGGAGTTTTGCCGATAAGAGGAGGAATGAGTTAGTGTTTAAGGTGGGAGTTAGAGCGTATCTCAGAGTGGAGATGTTGCAGAGTTCTAACAGATCTATTGCAGAGGATATGCTTAGTCGGTGGTTTATGGGCTCGTTCCGGGTGGTGGAGTGAGTGGGACCAGTTGCTTATTGTTTGGAGCTACCTCACTTTCCATGTGTTAAAGCTCAGGAAGTATCTACATGGGTCTTGGGAGGTAGTGGTGAGGATTCCTGCAGATCTTTAGTTTTTGGCGGTTGAGTTGAGGTCGGTGAGGATCCTTGAGGGAAGTGACAAGGTCCTGCACCGGAAGAGGGTGCCGTGGTTGAGAGTGTTGTGGACTGTGACGGTGTCCATGAGGAGACTTGGGAACCCGAGGTTAGGATGAGACAAGGTTCGAATGCGCTTTGTGAAGCAAGCCGGGAGGTGAACCAGGTCTCATGGGTTTCAATATCTGGTTTTGTTGTGATCACCAGGTGTGGTGATGTGGTTGGAATTATGTATTTTCGTTTGAGTTGAAACGATTATGATATTCTTCCGGTTTCATAAGATGCGTTTTTCTTATGTTGGCTGTGGTAGCCATGAGTTCAGATGTTATGACTGTGTAGCCATGTGGTTATTGCGTTTTGGCATTGGTAGCCTCGAGTAGGTGGTTGGAGGATCTCGAAATAGAAGTTTTATAGTGGTTACAATTATTTCGGAGAAACTCTAGCAGGGGCACCCTATGTGATGGGTTGCCTAGATGACCGGGGTATTGGTCATGAGTGTGTGATTAGAGGGCCTTGAAATGGAAGTTGTATAGTGAGTAAAACTTGCCAGTTGCGACGGAACTTTAACGGGTTATGTATGGGTTGTGGTTAGAGAACGTCGGAATGAAATTTTTATAGTGAGTAGAACTTGCCAGTTTCGGTGGAACTCTAACATGGAATATGTGTTTATGCGTTTAGAGAGTCTTGGAATAGAAGTTTTACGGTGGGTAGAACTGTCTAGTTCCGGAGAGACTCTCTAGGGACATCCGGTGTGATGGATGATCCAGATGATCTGTGATGATCATGTTTGTGATGGTATTCCGGGTTGGGAGTATCATGTTGTGACCTTGGGAGGTAGTTCCAGTCAGAGGTGCATTATAGACGTTAGGAATTGATTTCGTTCGTGGATGTCGATTTTCTCGCATAGCTCAGAGAGAGGGACATTGGTTCTTTCTTATAGATGAGTCTCCGGCAGATCTTGAGAGATGCGTCTCTCCGGGGGATAGTGGATTCCCTGCATACCCCAGGACTGCGCGGACTGGGAGCGTGAGGGTATGGAGATAGTTTTGGGAGATTACGATCTCTGGCAGATCTTTGAGAGATGCGTCTCTCCAGGGGATAGTGAGTTTCCTGCATACCGAGAGCTTGTTGGACTGTGTGTCTTGATGGTTTGAGGGGTATGGAGATGGTTGGTATCAAACACCGTCAGGACTGCGCGGACTGAGGTGGGTTGATACGAGGCACCGAGAGCTGAGGGGGTGACGATCCCAAGAGCTAGATGGTGTGGTTATGTGTTATGAGCTATGAGCGATCAATGTCTGAGACGGGTCTATAAGCATAGGACGGATGTGAGTCTCGAGAGGGTCTGGAAGATGTAGTCTCCGATGTTACTGGTAGGTTGGCCAGGTAGTTAGCCATGTGGGATGTGTATGAGGATTCAGGGACGAATCCAGTTTTAGTGGGGGAGAATTATGACACCCGTGAACCAATTTTGAGGGAATTGTAGGGTTTGTCGATCGACACTAGTGTGGTGTGTCGATCGACAAGTTTCTGAAAGGCTACCGATCGACACAAGTGGTGTGTGTCGATCGACAGAGGTTTTAGGGATCGGTTTTTGATTCGATTTAAATCGGTCGGTGCGCGTTGGTTCGGTTTGGGGAAACCTAGGGTTTCGTATTTAAGCCTTTTTGGCCGTATTCTGATAAAAAAAAGAGAGGACATAATCAATGTTAAATCTTTCCTAGAGAGTTTGTGAGTTTCCCCAAAGTGTTCTTGTGAGAGGATTCGATTGTCTCGAGAAAGGAAGTCGATTCTTGTGCTGGTAGTGAGGAATTTCGTGGATTCTAGTTGTGATCAAGCTGATCTCGTGCCTAGTCTCAAATTCCTTCGTTTCTATCCAAAAATACAAGGTGAGTGCGTGACCATGGCTTCTGGATCGATGGATCGTTAGGGATTCTTGGTGATAGGTTTGTATGCAGTGATTGACTTTGTGGTGATCGAATTGTGGCTATGTATGCTTGTGGTTGTGTTGTGGTTGTTGTTTGTGCAGGTTTTTCGTACTGAAGCAGAGGAGGAATTGATCCGAGAGGATTATGATCGGTTCCCAGGATTCTGCCAGGGGCCTGTCGAACGACACACATAAGGTATGTCGAACGATAGCCAATATGAGGGCTGTCGAACGACACACATGAGGTGTGTCGAACGACAGCCAATTCAGAGTGTGACGGTCGACATCTAGTGGTAGTGTCGATCGACACATGTCTGTTTGGGCTGAGTTGAGCCGTTTGTTGTTTGTGTGCTGTGTGATATGTATGTTTGCCTGATCGGTCCATCGTGCCTGAATGCGTAGTCGTAGATGGGATGACTGTCTCACTGGGTATTTATGATAATACTCACGCATCTCTTTTTCCCATGTGATGCAGGTAAAGGCAAAGTGTGATTGTGGAATAATGGCTTCGAAGAGGAGGATGATTTGGGATCTCGGTTGTTTGATTTTGTTTTTGTTATTGTTTTAGAACTGCCATAGGTTGTTGGATAGTTCTGGAATGTTGGATTTGTTGTTGAATTGGTTTGCTTGGTTTAATGAAATTGTGTTGGTTTAAGTTATTGGTTATCCCATGGTTGCTTTGTGAGTTTGATTGGATGTTGAAGATTAGCATTTATGGGAATGCTAATTCGAGTCCAATGTATTGTTTTAAAAAAAAAATGGGTCGGATCGTTTCATGTTATACTTCTATGTAGTTCACTATCACTGTGTATACAATCATCGTCACATATAGTTATAGTGAACTACTATAATAAACTATATGTACATAATCCTATATATATGATTCACTATCACTATGTACGTTATACCTTACATGAATAGCTGACTATATATGTTCAAATAGCTGACTATATACATTATTCTTTTGTTACACAAGCTATCAAAATAGGGAATGATTCGAGCCGTGTGTTATGGAGTCCTGGAAGCTGGACAAAAATAAAATCCCATAAAAATAAACGTATTTTTTAAATGAGAAATTTTAGGGATTTTTTCTTGATATTTACTATTTTCTTTAATAAATTTCAGAAGGGCAGTTTTGTCCTAATTTATTATCTCTCTGTTAGTTACCTAAATTTAATTATACATATGTTACTTACCTAATTATCTATCATCTAAGTAATATTTAGCTAATTAACCCTAAACTTATGTGCATGTAGAAAATTAATATGCATAAAATAATATTTCCATTTTGTTACTATTGTAATTCAATTCCTATTTCTAAGTGATTCACTCGCGTTATATACATGAAGAACTTGTAAACTCTATAATAATAGTAACTATCTACCTTTTGTTATCATTTATTAATATATTATTTTTGTTTGGGTTTGTTTTTTTTTCGTCTTCTTTTTACTTATGTCTTGTTATTCATTAGAAGGCATAATTTGTTAAGGTATATAAAATATGAACGAAAAATTGCATGGTTGAAATCATACATGCACAAATTCACAAAGCATCCAAAAAATTGTAAAGGATAGGATTTAGTCCCTATGACATATGACATATATACACTATGCTATCTTTTCTACAATCAAATGCACAACACTATTTAAAACGCTTTTACTTATGATGGAAAGCCTTCTTTAAGATTCAAATGATATGGACCAATTTGCTATCTTTTGTTTATATTCACCTTTGCTTTTTCAAATTTTACATTTATCATTGTTCACTACGCAAACAACATATCTTATTATATAAAGGAGAGTTTGTCAAAATTATAATTCACGGGATCGCGACATGTGTCTATTATCGATCGAGATGATGACACATGCTAAAATACTTTATTTAAAATCAAAAAAATAGAAAAATAAAAATATAATTATGTTAAACCAATAAAATAAAGACACATTAACATTTTTCTTAATATTTCATTAACATATTTCTAAAAGCCAAACCAAAACTTATGTAAGTCGTTTAAAAAAAAGCAAAATATAAATACTATTATGTTAAAGAAAATAAATGTTACATCACAAAAATGAAACTTTATGTGTGAAAACAAAAAAAATGTTAACTCATAATTTATTTTAAAAGAAAAAGTAAACATACGTTCAACCTTATAAATGTTAAACCATAAATTATTTAAAAAGAAAAAGTAAACATACGTTCCAAAATCCAAAAAATATTACTTCAGAAAAGGTAAATCCAAAAACTATATTATAATACACCTCCCACAATTTAACGTACACTCCAAATCCTTAATTTTATTTGCAAATCATGAATACGACCTTCCAAAAATCAGTTAAAATTATTTAATTTTTGATAAATTAGATCGAAATCGTTTTTACCGTCGAACTATTGAATGTATTCTTCGAAAGTATGAGGCTATAAATCTTAAAGCACACAACGTAATATGAGAATGAAAGTTCTTCTACTTGATGAAAATGTTAGTATATATCACTTATATCTAATTTTAAATTTTTCGACTTATCCAACACTTACCATTCTTTATTCATGTTGTAAAAAAGAAATTTATAAATCTAACATAAAATGGAAAATTTAAAAAATAGAATAGTAATATATTATAATTTTATTTTTTATCGTTCATAAATTCTATTTTTGTGTAAACAAAAAAAAATGTAAACTATAAGATTGAAAATGTAAAGATTATATCTCACAGGAAAAGAGAAGAAGGAAAAGTATAAAGAGTAAAAAACATTAAGTTTAGAATATAATCAATACGTAATTTATAACTATATTAACAAGTTTTTAATTTAAAATATAACTATACGGATATAACTACACAAATTATCAATTTAATATATAATACCCGCATATTATGCGGGTCCTAATCTAGTACTCATATAATAAGAAGGTAAAATTGTGTTCTCAAAACCAGATTCACAAGATACCATATTAGTGTACACAAATAGACTAACATAAACATTAGACTTATAAAATGTGTATGGAAGTTTCAAAAAAGAAAAAATATGCATGCTTTCTGACGTTAGGACTTAGGAGATTGATTCTCGAGCACATCAGATGTTGTCAGCCCGAATCTAGCTACTTGTTATGTGAACTTAGCATATTAAAACCACAAATATCTTCAAGGAAACTATATACATATCAAACAAAAAAATTCAGTATTTAATTTTAAACCCTCGGTAAGTCATGTTACTTACCTTCTCATGGATTTGAGGCTTCTTCTCAGTTCACTGAACAACAAAACTACCTGCAAAAAACAAAAAACAAAAACCCAACCTGCAACCAAATCAAGATTTTTGATACTAAGTGAGACTGCAGTTCGGACAAAACTAAATGAAGATTAAATTATCCCGCCTAAAATTTCATATCAAGAAATAAAGGAGAATAGATGAAAGAGACCATATTTAGGCCAAACAAGATCAAAGCACTAACTTTGAAAGAGACTTGTTTGAGATTTATCCATTACTTAGTTTGACAACGAGAACTATACGGGCCAAAATCTTGATTCTTAAAAAGGAAAATTAAGTAAATACTCTAAAAAACTTTTAGAACTAAAAACATAGTCCACGTTTTTCAGAATTAAGAAAATACACTTTTGTTGACATTTTTAACCCCTTAGAGCATATGCATTGGTGATCCAATGTGGGTATCAGAAGCCCATTTTGATTAATTTAAGTGTTTTTGGGTTTCTTTACAGGCCAAATTGTATCAGAAAACTGATCCGATAGGAACAGTAAAACGGGCCACGTGTCGTTCTGTAATTGGACCGTGCGTTTTTAGGGTTGGGGTAAACGAATGTTTCTTCATTTGGTGGTTTCGCAAAAGAAAAAAAATGCTCTCTCTTGACGGTGATTTTTGATGCGATCTTCTTCTTTTCGATCGTGTTCGATCTTCTTCTCTTCGATAGTCCTTGATCTTCTTCTCTTCTTCTCTTCTATGCGGATCTCTTATCTTCTACTCGATCTCTCGACGACGACGGAAGAGACGCGATTCCGATCGAAACAGTGACGCGATTCTGATTAGATCTGTGAAGCGTCGATGTGTCCCGTCCATCCCACAAGGCGACTTCTCTCGATCTGTCATCTCTTCGAACCCTATCAGATAAGTATACATCTCTCGAACCTTACATATCGATTCTTCTTCCTCATGTTTTGATGAGTCCATGTGTTTTGATTGAGATTATATCTTCTAATGAAGAGACTTACATTGTTATGGGTATTGTGTTAAAAAAACTTGTAGCTTTGCGTGAGAAGCATGAGAAGGAAATAGAAAATTTGACATTGACTACACAACCTTTCAATACATTGAAGTTGTTTGTTGAAGCTACTATTCTATACATCAAGCGTTCGATATCGTATTTGCTTGCTCATGGAGGTTGGTTCATGCTAATAACCACTTTGTTCTTCTTTTACTTTGTTTGCTTTCTGGACATTAGGGCTTCTTCTTCTTCTTCTTCTTCGTTTTGTACTTCTCTGTTTTGTTGGATTTGTCTTTTATCATAAAAGTTTTATCTTGGCCGAAATTGAAACCTTACATTCTGGAGATTAGGGCTTTTCTTGTTTATTGTGTACTTCTCTGCTCTGTTGGATTTGTCTTTTATCTAGGCCGAAATTGAAACCTTTCATTCTGGAGATTACTCTATGTTTGTGTTAATCCAGGGTTTATATATATTGTTCTTATCAGTTGTGAGAAATGGCTTCATATTTGCATTTTCAGATTTTTGTTTTAACGTCGAGAGTTTGTCTTCAACAGTTTTTTTGGTTTGGATTTAGTTATGTGCTAAGTTTTAGACAAACACTTGAACTCTGTCACTGTTGTCTTCTCTACAGTATGAAGTTGAATGCAGCTTTGAACAATGTCCAGTTCCATTTCTGTTAAATGGTCACTTCTATTTTGTCTCTTTGGCCGATTGCTGTTGATTTGTAATGAGAATGTCTTGTTAAACTGGGTAGTAGAGAAAACACCAATAAAAGTTGCTCTGTGCAAGTTTAGATCCATACACATTTACTGCAGCAACAAAAAAATTAAGACTTTTGGGTGTTGGTTACTCTTATTTGCTATACTAACATTTCCATATTATAACTTGTTTACTCCTGATTTCATTCCCCTTTTCAACAAATCTTGCATTAAAAACAATTTAATTGTGTATCAATTTACTGAGAATCACCAATAAACACTAAATACACTTAAGTATCAATTTAAGTATCAACTAATACATTTAATATTAAATTAAGCCTAATGATTCCCACTTAGTGTCACCATTGTGTATGCTCTTATAAACAAGAAAAACAAATTCGTATTTATAATATATATAATATTTAATAAGAATAAATACATAATTACTCATTGAAAAATCTTATTATATAAATGAGAGTTTGTAAAAATTGTAACTCACGGGATCGTGACATGTGTCAATGCTAATTTATATCGTGACATGTGTTAAAACTTAAAAGTAATTAAAAATTAAAATATAAAACTAACAAAATCATTATCAAGTAATTCAAGTAAGAGTTAATGAAAAGGAAACTTAATTTAGTTAAAATTGATTTAGTCCAAAACCAAAGAAAAATGATAATTTCTAATAATCTAAATTTAGTAAGATTTTTTTTTAATAATGCAAGTTAATTTGAAACATGAAAAATAATAAATATAGAAAAATATAGACTAAAAAAAGAACAAAAAAATTAGAAAAACATAGAAATTTCAATTAAAAAAAAACAAGAGACAATAATATAAACTAAAAAGAGAAGAAAAAATAGCAAAAACAAATAGCAATTTCAATTCAAAATAAGAGAGAGACAAATGGTAAAACATAAGTTATTTAAAATTAAAAAACTAGAAAATATATATAGCGAGCACCGATTTCACATAACAATCAATCATAACATACGCGGGTAAACTGTAAAAATCAATTTAAAATCAATTTTAACTACTGGTACAATTTCTGATGACATCTATGGTATCCTATCATATAAAAGAAGATCTATTTAATGAGAACTTGACATAAATATTTTATAAACGTAACATAAAAGAAAAATTTACAAAATAGAATAGTAATATATTAGAATTTTAATTTTTACCGTTTATAAATTCTATTTTTGTGTAAACTAAAAAAATTGTAAACTATAAGATTGAAAATGTAAAGATTTTATGTTAAAGAAAAAAGAAGAAGGAAAAGTGTAAAGAGTAAAAAAGAAATAGGATAATATTCCTATTTTTCGTATGAAATTTTGTTAATTAATGATTTTAGATGCATGTATATTTCAGGTGTTTGGTGTTGTTTTCTTATTTATTTTGATAAATATATCATATTGATATTTACAAGTTATAATGTCAAATGATGAAAATGATGGATAGACGTTCCAGTCAAGCATATATTAATAGAGTATGATATTTTTATCAAATTTACTAATTTAACATGAGATAGAAGAGAAGTTCAAAATTTATAGACCCAAGTAAAAAGAGAACGTGGTCGAGCAAAATAATTTTGGATATTGAAAATGATAATAGTCTAGCGGATGAATTAGCTATATTGGTACGTTTGTGCTATGGTTTTTAATCAAAAAACTGGATAGTCCGGATATCTCATGTGTATAGGGAAGGTAATTGTCTAGCGGAAGAATTAGCTAATGTAACAAAAAAAATTAAGGTTGGTGTTTATTTATCAAATAGATTCATTTCTAGAGTCAATAAGTTTTCAAATATGATTTGGAACCTTATCATTCATTTAGATGAATTAATTTTTTTTTTGAAGATATGAAATACTTTTTAATTTTCTTACTCACGGTTAACAAAGTGTAATTTCTGAATTATGACTTTATTAACGTGATTTTAATTTAGAATATAACTATACATGCATAACTATATATATTATCAATTTCAATATCTATCACTTCATATTATGTGGGTCATAATCTTGACATGTGTCAACATTAGCATATAAATAATGTTGACAAAGATAATTTTTCCAATATGGATGATGTGAATCTGTTTTTAGTTTTCTTACTCACCGTTAACAAAATGCAATTTCTAAATAAACAAACGAGATTTTCATTTATAATATAACTATACGGGTTATAATTACAGATATTATCAATTATCAATTTTAATATCTAATACCCGCATGTTATGCGCGTCCTAATATAGTACTAAATAATTCCCTAAAAACAGAGACGTATGATATGCTCAAATTTACCCTGAGTTACTCTCTCAAATTAAGAGGTCGTCGTAGTAGGGGTCGAATCACTGGGAGTCAAATCAAACGATAGGAATATTGACTTCGAATTGAGCTAAGTAAAATAATGTAAAATAAATAACAAAAGCAATAGGTAACGGGAAAGGTTGTTGATTTAAAATTCAATTAAACAAAGTGCTAGGCTTTTGGGTAATTCTCAGGATGAATCAGAATTGTAGTTCTAACAAAGTCAGGATTTAATTAAGAACCGTTCTAGAACTTGGAACACTAAAATATAATTAACCAACTGTCGTTGCGAAAACTAACTATGTCTAAACCCTAGAAAACCAAATTTCTTTGCGAATTCAATCAATTTAAACAAGCTTTAAATTCAAGTCCAATTTGTTCACAAAATCTCTAAACCAAATTTCTTTGCGAATAAGTAATTTTGCTCACCTAAGATCTAGTTCTGGCTAATCAATTACACTTTCGTGTCAATCTATCAACCTAAGATATCCAAATTCAGGGTCGCGAATCCTAAACCAGAGTTAAAGCAATCTAGGTGAAGAACCTAACAGATAATCCTAACAAGTGAGTTTACCCTAACAATTCATCATCATTCCTTTCGAATCACCCTAAACCTAACAAGCAAACTACTCAGACATGGACGCAAAGCAAATCATAGCTGAATAATACTGCATAAAGAAAGAGAATAAGAATAAGTATAATAGGGTTCGAAGAATCTCAAAGTATAAAGTAAACTTGTCTCCCTAAAAACCCTAAAAATCTCTCTCTAAACTTTGTTAAGTAAAATCTAAAGTAATGATCTAAAAACCTAAAATAAACTATTTATAGAGGTAAAACTCGTGGTGGGGTTTTATGACGGTCTATTGCACCTTCCGGCCCATTAAATGGCAAATTTCCTTCTTTAAAACGTATTTAGGTCGGTCTCTGCGAGTACATGTCGATCGAGCGACATAAGGTGTGTCGATCGACAGGCTGTAACGTCGCTGTCGATCGATCACCACCATGTATGTCGATCGACACGCCAATCTGACGGCAATTGAAAATCCGTCCTAGCGACTTCAGCTCTTCTTTCCACAATGTTCCAAAATGCTCCATAATTATCAATTAAGCTCCACACGTACACAAACCTGCAAAGACTCTAAAACACTCGGAAAACACCAAAAAGATTCGATAAAACCGGATTAAATCATGGTCAAAAACGGGTAAAAACCATGATATATCAACTCCCTCAGACTTAGCTTTTGCTTACCCTCAAGCAAACTAGAGACTAAGAATGAAGTCGAGGTTTGAAAATCGCGAGAACTTACTTATCCTTGGAAACATTGCTTTTGTTTTCTTGACTCTTATACTGCATATAAACAAAGTACCTTTGGCGGTCACGAATCTCAACCATCATAGGTTGGGCCTCAAATCTTAACCTGCAAACCCATCAGTTTCACATTCCCCTAACTGTCGCACACTCGATCGAAGTGATGATGGAATTCTCTCCAATGATATCAACCAAGTAAAAGGGCTAGGTGTGATGTTAAAGGCTTTTGTGTTTAAGTGGAGCTAAAGAGTGTTTAGGGTTACCAGATTTTATTTGGTGGATGCAGACATTATGCATAATCACAAGAGAGAGTCGAATCCAGTTGATACCCACAATTTCTCATTCACATTGCACTCCCTCCTCCAAAACGTTATCAGGAACCATACACCTTCATTCAATAACACGTTCCACTTTCCACATCCAACCTTCTCATTCCTTGGAATTTTCTTTTGAAGTTAGAGACCTATTAAAATGATCATTTCCCTTTCCCTTACTTATTTTTCGAAATAAAAGATTTTAATTTTTTTTTTCCAATACTCTAAGGGGGGAAACGATCTTACAAAGATGTTAGTCTCTAAAATTACCATTGTTGTGTATTAAGTCCCAAGGAATGCTTAGCATTGCTGCTCTCTTTCAAGTAATCCTACCGAATCCATTTTCCGTGCAATTTTTGTGAATGAAAAACTGCATCGGATCTCTTTCTCTCCGGAGTTTATACACATGCATGCTCATAAAACTAAGGAAAAGAGACTGCAAGAGGTTTGAACAAAAGGTTAAGGTTAGGGGTTGGGTACCAACTAAAAATGAGCTGGCCATTCAGGATCAACAAAGAGTGGTAAAGAGAATAAGGAGTCCTGAATGTTTTACTGTCGTGATATCATCAAAGAGAATATAGCGAAATGGAGATCAAGTGTGCTAGTCTGGAGTTTGATCTACTCCGTTCTGCAAATTGCGATAAGAGGGGAACCTGTACTATCATCTGGTTTCGAATTCGTTCCATCCAAAGGCTTCATCGTAACAGCTAAAAGTTTCAAAAACTAAGCTTTATTTCTAAGAAAGATCATTATTCCTTATATTTTGACTCAATAAAACAAAATTTTGACTCTAAAATAGAAAACAATGTTAGCAACTACCTCCCCCAGACTTGAACAACACTGTCCCCAGTGTTATTAAATCAGAGATTGGTGAGGAGAAAAAGAAAAGGTAAGAAAAGTTGTGAAAAGTCAAAAATTTGGACCTGTTCTGTTGACCTGTCGATCGACAGGGCTTCTCTGGTCTGTCGATCGATAACCACCAAGTGTGTCGATCGACAGGCTCTTCGAAATTCTGAAATCGAGGTTGTTACGGCTTCTGTTGTTGGAGCAGTCTAAAGAAAAACTGAAGATCACTAAAACAAAACACGATCAAATAGCACATCATAGAGTCGCAAACAACAAGTTTCACAAATCTTTGAAAAATCAAACAGAAACAAAAAAAACAAATTGATTCAAAGAAAGGAAAAAGAAAGAAAAAGACTCACAAGTGGGTAACCTCCCACCAAGCGCTTGTTTTCAGTCGTTAGCTTGACTGCGGATGATGTTCAGGCTGGAGGTGGATCTCTGAAATGCACTCCCCCAGACTTGCAAGGAACAATACCAGGAAAGAGCTTTATAGTATTTTTCAGCATTTATTGGACAACTACTTCTTCCTCCTCTCTCAACTCCAAAGGAATCAAAATTCTAAACTTGGAGAATGGCTTAGAAGAAATCTTTATGCGCTTCGCCTTAGGGATCTTTTGGCACTTGGGACTTGCTGGATTTTTAACTTCAAGATGTGTTGTAGAAGGAGCCAACTCGAGGACGTTTTGAACTTTCTTCGCTTCATCTCTAACATTAACGCTCATACAAGAAGCCGATGTGTCAAGTACTGAAGGATAGAAGACAGTCTTGTTGATGTTCGAGAAGGAGATTCGCTTATTAGGAAAATCCACCATTGCTCCCACTGTTGCAAGGAACTGTGCACCAAGGATCAATGGTTTACATATATTATCCTTTCTTTCAATGATGTAGAAGTCCGTAGGAACAAGACAATCTCCTATTTGAATCAACACGTCGGGAATGAAGTCTTTAGAAATTGTACATGATCTATCTATGAGCTCGATATAAGTCCTTGAAGGTTGTAATTCCAAAATTCCTAGCTTCTTTGCAACAGCCTCACACATAACATTCACATTAGCTCCTGTGTCACATAGAGAATCCTTCAATTCTACACCATTGATTGAACACGGAACCACAAACATTCCTGGATTCAACAATTTTGGTAGCTTCCTTAATGATGTTGGACCTTGTTTCCCTTTCTCTTTAGGTGTTGTCTTACTGCCTTGGCCAATAGATGAAGGGTATAGACTCCTTGGGTACGGAATCTTGGGCTTGTAGACACGTTCGATGGCGGTTTCAGACTGAACACCAAACTTTTCTGCATTTTTAGGTGCCGTCAAAAACGGATAAAAACCATGATATATAAACGGATCAACATTGTTTCTTGTTTCTTCTTTCTTCGCTTCTCAACCATGAAGCAGATAATGGAGCTATGATTTCATCAATAATCACAGTCAGATTTCTCCGTCGGTGCAGAAGCATTATAAGCCGGTTACTTATACTACTGATCTGAAACTAGATCTTCGTTTTCTGGGTAATTTGATCGGTTTGATATTCTCGATTACGTCTCAATTCTGGGGTGTGCTTTCAGTTTACGTGTTGGTGAACCAAGCGTTGCGATTGTACTTTCCATGCATTTCTATGGTTTCGAATTGGGTATTTTTCTGTGTGGATTGAAATTGGAGAGATAAGGAATTGATTAGTTGGTTCATAGTTTCTTGTTATCATGTTTATGGTTGTGATTGTCTAATTGTAGAATCATAGCTCTTGTTAACCGAATTTGCTTTGTGTTCTCACTAATTTTGTTGAGATCAGGATGATCATCATTGATTCAAGTTGTTTGTATGTGTTGTCAAATTTGCAGGTTTATATGACCTTTTATTGTGCTCTTGTTGCGTCTGCTTTTGGAGTTTTCCTTAGTGTGATCTAAATATTGGTGGTGTTCTGACAACAATTTGATGCATTGGAAGCATGATTTGGCTACTTCATGTCCTCCTTATGAACAAGTATGTGGCCTCTGCTCACTTTTTTTCTTAATATTATCCTCTTATTGTGTTGTAGTCTCATTGTTCTGGCATTGTTTTCTTTTTTTGATGCAGCTAAATAGGTTTTCACCAATTTTGTCGATGTATTTGTTGAAATTCTCACAGTAATGTAAAGTTCAAGTTCAGTATGCTATTCTTCCTTTGTGATGATATTTAAGGTTCAAGCTTCATTGATTGGTCCTTTTGTGCAATTGAAGAAGAGAAGAAGTAAAGGAGAATCGAAGACCGGAGAAAGTGACAATGAAAGTTTATAGAGCGAGTGTTTTACGCCACTCTTGTGTTTCTACTACTTGGAAAACTCTCGCGATTTACATTAAGCATGTTTAGACATTACATAATTTACTTTTTCATCTTAGATTGTAAATGATTCAAAGAAGAACACAATGATGTATGTCTTTCATTACACAATCAGCAGAAACTGTTCATCTTATAAAACATACAAACTATGAAATCACAAAGGAAAATTATACGAACTATGAGACAAAAAAAAGTAAAATAGTTCAATAGATTTTTATTGTTATAGTATCATTAATCGAACTCAACCTAGGACATAATACTAGTAGATAAATAATCTCAAATTGAAAAATTTAAAAGTAACAACTAAATCTTCCGTTCTCTTCGTGATTAGAAAAAACAAAACAACATCTCCATAACCTAGCAATTTTCATCACTCTTTGTTTCATCTCCATCTTAATCTTAATCTCAACGTCGATCCCTTGAATTCCAATATAACTTTAGGTACATTTATTGTTTTTAAGTTGCTTAGAACGACATTTCCATATGAATAGTAAATGCAAGATGATTTAAAAGGAACGAGTGAAAGTTTTCAGATTTGTAAATGTTGTATTGTAAGGTTTTCTTAATGAGTTATTTTCAAGTTGCTTAGACGTTATTCATAGATTATGGTGATTGGAATTGTTGGTCAACTTTTCATGTACAAATACTCAACATATTCCTAACCTAACGTTTTTACAGGAATATGTTCCATACATATACAATTTTGGGTGCTTGGGTGTTGACGAATAAATGTCACTTCAAAAGTGATCAAATCAAAGGCAGCAAATTACTCCTTCTAAGGCATGGAATGACATACGTTGAATTACTTCTGGCTGTTAAAGAAGAATACGAGTTAGATGAAGAGAAGCATGATATTCAGTTGAGTTATGTATTGCCCGAGACAATGTTGGAGAAGGGTGCAAAGGGAACGCCTCCGGTGTTTCTAACAATTGATCGACAAGTGCAGAATTTTGTTCAAATTTGCAGTTTTAACTCCGTCCGACTTTGCATTTCAATAAATAAGAGACATCAGGAGAGTGGTGAATTTCTGGCCCTTGAGAAGTTATTTTCCCCTCGTGGTGGTGATAATACAGATCTTGTCGTTCACGGTCATCATAACAAAAATGATGATGATGATAACATCAGTTTTCTATCTTTTAAGGATGTGGACTTTGAAGTGGATCAATCGTATACAAATAAGAAGGAATTACAATGAAAGCTATGGATGCTTTCAGTGAAGTATAAGTTTGGGTGGAGAGTACCAAAATCAGATACAACAAAGCTTGTTGTTGTGTGCAAAACTGATGGGTGCTCCTGGAAACTGAGAGCAACAAAAAAGGATGAAACATCAGAGTATTTTTAGATTACAAAATACATTAATGTACACACATGTACAGAGGAGGCTAGAAGATTTGCATTGGGGACAATTACGCCAAAGATTGTGGGAAAACTCATCTTGGATCTTTCTGGTGGAATTAGTAAGGGATTAAGACCCAGAGATTTGGAGAAACCATTACTCAAAAATTATGGTTTAACTTTAACATATCACCACCTTTGGGACGCTTTGGAGGTTGCTCGTGAATTGCTAAGGGGTTCTCCTGAAAGTGGTTATGAAGAACTCCCCAAGTACTTCTACAAGATAAAGAAAGAAAACCATGGAACAGTTGCTGACTTAGAGCTTGACGATGATCATAGGTTTAAGTACATATTTTTTTCTCTCGGTGCATGTTTAAAATGTTTGGAATTTATCAGAAAGGTTATCGCAGTGGATGGATCATTTTTCAAAGCAAAGTTTCAGGATACTTACTTACTTGCAACTCCTCAAGATGGGGACAACCAAATATATCCTATTGCTTTTGGAGTTGTTGATTCAGAGAATGATGCAGCTTGGGAATGGTTTTTTTCTCGGCTCGAAAAAGTTATCCCTGATAGTCCTAACTTGGTGTTTATCTCCGGCAGAGACCAGTCTATTGCAAAAGCTATTGAAAAGGTGTTCCCATCTGCAAATCGTGGAATATGCTTCTTCCACCTTGAGAACAACATCACCAGTAAATTAACAAAAATCGTTGTTATCACTTGATTAAAACAGCTGCAAGTACGTATTGTGAGGATGAGTTTAACAAAGCCACGGAAGAGATACACCGTGTTAATCAAGAGCTGAGAGTATACTTGGACGAGGCAAATATCCGTTTATGGTCTACAGCTTATTTCCAAGGAAATAGGTATAATATCACCACAACTAATATCGCATAATCAATCAATGGTCTTTTTAAAGAAGCATGGGACTACCCTGTTTTAGCTTTTCTTGATCAAGTACGAGCTACTCCAATGCGTTGATTTTGTAAGCCTAGAACAACATCTGCTAAACTTGTCACACACCTCACACCATAGGCTCACAGTATGATTGAGGGAAAACGTGCTGAGGCAGAGACTCCTTAGTGTTTCCAATAAATTCTTATCAGTTTCATGTATCTGGTGGCTCACAAGATGGTGTAGTTGACATGAAGAAATTGAGTTGTTCATGTCGTATGTTTGATGCAGAGAAGATTCCATACATACATGCCATTGTTGTTGCTACGCAGAAAAAGATTCCAACGCACACGCTAGCAAATCCTTGCTACACAAAAGATTAGCAAATCCTTGTTACACAAAAGATGATATGCATGCTGCGTATTATGAGTCCATATACCCGGTTCAGAATTCTCAATGATAGTCAAATACCACTTGAAGTCAAGGAACAAAATTGTTTTCCTCTTAAAGGACGACGCAACAGAGATCGACCAAAGAATTTTTTTCTTCATTAGAGAAGCAATGAAAAACAAGCGACTACGAAGGAAGAACAAATGTTCAAGATGCCAGCATACATGACATAACAAAGCAACGTGCAAAGCACCATTGCCGTGACATTGTTTCATCAGGATATTTTTAATGACTTTATTCATGTGTTTCTCATATTTTGGATTTTTTTAGTCTTTGTTTATCTTTTGGATTTGGCTTTCATTTTCTTATCAACATCACCATCCTCTGTTTCAAGTGTCACGTGAAGAAGATTTATCTTCAAATACTCTCACTCCATCTCCTCCTCCTACGTCTCGGCCTCCATTTCAGCTCGGCTCCTCCTTCTAATTACGGCAACGAGAACTCATCGATAAACCCAACTTTAAAACAGAGCAATCTCCATTCCTTCTCCTCTTCTCCTCTTACACCTCTGTTTTATTCATAGTTTGATCACCAAACTTCTGAATTAATATTTGTGTCGTCCATCTTTTGTGTTTAAAATGCTCTGTTTTGAAGACTTGCTTGTGTTGTAAGTTTAACATTTTTGTTCTTAACCGTTCCACTCGTTTGGCCTTTGAAACTGACCTTTAAAGAAAACATACAAGATCAAATTACTTTAAAGTGCATATAATACTATAAATTTTGAGAAACCATCTGGTGATACCGGGTTTGGCACCCATTACCATACCCGACGCATATCTGATTCGACTTGGAGCTTTGGGAAGCATCTCGGAGAAATGGGTCAGCGAGGATCTATGTAGACGTCTCGGCCCGTTAAGGAGCGCTAGCCGACCTCGGTGAATATAAGCAAATTGGAAGACTTACAAAAAGAAATACTTAGAATTAGTATAACTTTCTTTGATATTTTAGGAGATTTTCCATTTATCTTTTAGGGTTATTTCGACCGACTTTGTACTTTTATAAATACTTGATGTATTCCTCCAAAACGAGGACATCTCCTTCAATAGAGAATTCTATACACATCTTTTTACTTGATCTTTTCTTTGTGATTTTACGTTTAAATCTAGTTCCTTTATTTTTTGGACCGATCTCGGATTGTTGCTCGATCCGGTATCACCACCATCATATATGACGCAGCCATCGAACCGAATAGTTCAGCTCTACCAAGAACCAGATAGTTCAGCTCTAAAATATAATAGTGCTTTGAATTTCTTAGGACTTGCTTCTTGCAAGACGAAGTCAATCGAATCAAACAAGGACGAGAGAGAAAGTATCTCAATTTACGTAGTTGTTTCATTTGGAAAATAAGTTTAAGTGTTTAGTTCTTACTTTTCGTATGATCTTTGTTAAGTCTTTCTTAATAATAAGGTTTAGCTCATAATTGATTAAATTCAGTGAGTTAAAAAAAAAGGTACACAAGTTTAAGTTCAATTCTTATTGTGTGGTTTAGTTCCTCCGTTATATTACTTGTTGTTCTCAATAATATATAAGGTTCAGCTCATATATGCCATAATTAATTGAATTAATTTAGTTAAAACATTTTCCATAGCCCCACTTTCTCTCTTAACAATTTAATAGCTTTGAGATCGAAAATTATTATAACCCTACAATCTCCTCATTCTGAAACCACTTCCCAATTCCTACACCATCATCAAGTTAGTTATTCTTTTGTGCTTCTATATCAATATAAATCGTTTGTTTAAACCAATTACATGCTTCTCTTATTTTATTCTTCACTATTTTCTTCTTCTGCTCAAACTTAAACCAGTGTGTTTTCTATTATTGTTAGTATTAGGGGTGTCAAAATGGATGATCCAACCCAACCCAACCCATAACTCATATGGGTTGAATGTTAATGGTTTATGGGTTAACCCAATCCATTTAGCAATTGGGTTGGATCAACCCATGAATCCATTAAACATAAATGAGTTGAATTGACTTTGACCCAATCCATTTTATTTTGATACATAAAATGATTATATAAATATTTATTAAAAAATTGTATCAAAATTGTATTTTGGGCATATTATTTTCGCAAAATCTCGTTTTTGGCGGGAAATTTTATGAATCTCGATTTTGGCGAAAATATTTTGTGGGATCACGTTTTTGGCGGGAAAATTTGCGGAATCATATTTTTGGCGGAAATTTTAAGAATCTCGATTTTGGCGAAATTTTTTTGTGAGATCACGTTTTGGGCTGGAAAATTTTGCGGGATCATATTTTTGGCGGGAAATTTTTTGTGCGATCATATTTTGGCGGGAAATTTGATGAATCTCAATTTTGGCGAAAATATTTTGTGAGATCACATTTTTGGCGGGAAAATTTTACGAGATCTTTTTTTGGCGGGAAAATTTTACGAAATCATATTTTGGCGGGAAATTTTATAAATCTCGATTTTGGCAAAAATATTTGGTGAGATCACGTTTTTGGCGGGAAAATTTTACGGGATCATATTTTTGGCGGGAAATTGTATGATTCTTGTTTTTGGCGGAAAATGGTTTAGTAGATTGTTTTTTTTTGTATAATATTGGTTTTGGCGGGAAATTTATTTCCCGGATCAATTTTTGGTGGGAAATTTCCGAATCACGTTTTTCGCCGGAAAATTCGAAAATAGTAAAAAAAGCTTTTTAGCAAGAAAATTTGTAGAATAGTGTTTTTGGTAACAAAATAAAAAAAATTATGAAATCATGTCTTTTAGTTATAGACGGGTTGATGGGTTATCCATTTTCAACTCAATAACCCATTTTATTTCAACCCATTTTAACTCAATCCATTTGACTCATCAAACCACTTAACCCATCAACCCATTGAAACCAAATATTTAATCCAATAGGGTTAATGGGTTGGATTGGGTTGAATAAACCCATGAGTTTTGACCCATTTTGACAACCCTAATTGTTACCTGCTTCTGCTCAAAAGTATTTTATTCTTCTGTTCAAAACAATAATATCCTTTGGTATTATTGTTTTTTACAAACTGAAGACAGATGAGATCACGTACAACAAAAGAAAGAGAGTTGTCGCCAAACCGAAGACGTTTTATGATCTTTGTTCCAGCAGCGTACAAATCATTAGTCGGGAAGAATTTGAAGCAGTCATTTTTTAAATTACTAAAGATTGTCAAAGCCTCACTTGGTGCTCCGGTGGTTATAACCCCACCTCCAATGAACGGTAGCAGTTTACAGCTCATTTGTCGCGAAGAATTTGAAGAAGCCGTCTCCAAATCATCCAATTTTAAAAGATCTGGTGGTCCCCCATGGCCTCGTTCTTTATATCTTGGTGAGGGTTCTTACTGTATGGTTTATCTAGCCATAAATAATGGTTCTCCTGAAGGTGATCATTTGCCTTAAAAAATGGCCATCAAATGTGCATTGATAGCATCAACTTCAAGTCTAATCGATGAAGAGGAGATCCTCATCAGCCTTACATCTCCATATATTATATGTTGCTATGAAAACAAAATAACGACGAGTAAAACTCGATTCGATAGCAAAGATTACAATTTAATCCTTGAATATTGTGCATGAGGAAGTATTGCTGACTTTCTCAAACAACGAAGAGAAGGAATGGCAAAGCCTGAAATTCAATTATTTGCGAAAGACATCCTCAAAGGTATTAGCTATATACACTCAAAGAAAATCATTCACTGTGATATCAAGTAGGGTAATATCTTACTTAAACCTTTGGAACATAAGTTTATGCCTAATCGCTTTGAGGCAAAGATTGCTGATTTTGGTTTAGCAACTGAAAAGAAACCAGATGGGTACAAAAAAGATAAAGGATTCAATCGAGGGACATAGTTATACATGTCTCCGGAGCTCTTACGAGATGGAATTTTGGATTACGGTGCTGATACATGGGCTTATGGTTGCACCATATTAGAAATGTTTACGGGCAAAAGATCTTGGAGTGAGTTTCGGTTAAATGACAAAAATAGTTGAAGGAAATCATCTCCCACAGCGCACTAAATCAAGAGGTACCCACATGGTTAAGTGTTGATGCAAATGATTTCTTGGAGAAATGTTAGAGAAAGATCCGACAAAAAGGTATGATTCTCATGCTTTATTGAATAATAAATTTGTTACTTCAATTAATAGTGCTGATGTTGGCAACGAAGAAACCTACGATGAAGACCCAACAAGTGCTAAAAAAGATGCGGCTTAGTGCTTTTAGATGATATCAGTTTCAGTTTCACATTTTTTGCGTTTGTAATATATTTGTTTTTAGATTTTGTGATCTTAACAACTTTTCGTATTTATCATCTTTCGTAGTATATTTGTGTTTCTGTCAACTATTTGTCTTCGAAAAAAACACAAATTCTTTTTGCCAAATTCTGAGGAAGAATCAAAATTATTTGTGTTCTGAAATAAACTTGTTGGCATTGTCCCTTCAAGTCACATTTATGATAAATTTCACAATACGGTAAACGTGTATGTTTTGTAAATTCTATACAAGTAAGGTTAATTGTTTTCCCATATCATTTGCCATTGTCTTTTCATAGATTGTAAGTTCTGTAAAATGAGTGTTTTTGTTGTTTGTGTAATGAAAGACATACATCATTGTGTTTTTCTTTGAGTCATTTACAATTTGACAGTGATATATGCACAAGATTAAAAACAAATAATGTAATTGTCAAAACATGTTTAGTCAAAATCACAAGAGTTTCCTAAGTAGTAAAAACACAAGAGTGGCCTAAAATACTTGCTCTATAAACCCTCATTGTCACTTTCTCCGGTCTTACATTCTCCTTTTCTTCTTTATCTGCCGAGTTCTTCAGCTACATAACACAAGGAGCCATCAATTTAGTAAACACATAACTGTTAGACTATACCTTAAATGTCGTAAATAACCTTTATGTAAACCCTAAAGACTCTTGTGTAGTATATATATACGTGAGATGTGAATACAAGCCGACACGGCAAATCATTACTTCTTACATGGTATCGAGCCTCTTTTAGCCACCAAGCTAAAACTCTTTCTCAAACCTAATCTCATACCTAGCCGCCAAACCTCTATTCATCGTCTCATCTCTTTTTTCTTCTTTCCTCTTTCAATCTCTCGTCTTTCTACATCTTTCTCTATCGATCCCTCATGGCTCCCACTAACCCTGCAACCGAAACTCCCACCAATGAAAAACCCTTTGGAATCAGCCAAATCAAAGCGTACATCCCCATCACTCTCGACATGGCCAAGCTTAACTACGATATGTGGCGTGAACTCTTTGAAACTCACTGTAGCAGTTTCGGTGTCCTCGATCATGTGGAAGGTACAACAGCTCCCACTCCAGGCAATGAAAAGCAGTGGAAGGCACACAATGATCTAGTCAAGATGTGGATCTATGGAACCATATCGGATTCGATCCTTGAAACCGTCCTCAAACCCAAGTGCACCGCACGAGATCTGTGGCTGGGAATTGAAAATCTCTTCCGCGACAACAAAGAAGCACGAGCAATGCAACT
The DNA here is from genome assembly GCA_900128785.1 of Arabis alpina. Taxonomy (NCBI): domain Eukaryota; kingdom Viridiplantae; phylum Streptophyta; class Magnoliopsida; order Brassicales; family Brassicaceae; genus Arabis; species Arabis alpina. The sequence continues at coordinate 17,949,230 of LT669791.1, forward strand.
TGAGAGTGACTTATGCTCCACCGTCATTGGCGATCTCTCGATTCACGATTATTGCAAGAAACTCAAAACGATCTCTGATCTACTCGCTAACGTTGACTCTCCCATCTCTGAACGGGTCTTGGTTATGCACACTCTCAACGGTCTCTCGGAGAAGTATGATAGCATCATTAACGTTATCAAACACAAGACACCATTTCCGAGCTTCCTTGAAACACGATCGATGTTGCAGATGGAGGAAGAACGTCTTGCCAAGCACAATAAAACTACCTTCACCAACACTGTGAAGCCGATCCTAATCACTTTGAGCCCTAGGTCTCGCGCCCTAACTTGCACAACAAGAAATTAAACCTGCATTCACTGAAAGGGAAAAGGAGGGGTGAGTAATTTAAATTACCCGGTGAGGAAGTTACCCGTAGGAACTCCAATACTCGAAAACAATAAATGGTCAAACACACCAAACCATAAATAGACCCATACAACACTCAACCTATAACTAGCATGGAATTCTTACTTAACATTTCCATAACACAATCATCTACTTAACCATTAACTCATACTTAAACATTTAACCTTTCACATTCTTTACTTTACTTTCACATTCTTTACTTTTTTTTACACTTTTTTACTTTACTTTCATATTCTGACGAAGAGCCAACCCCTTTCTCGCGTTTTGGGTCTGTCCTCCCCGTCCCTGGCCCTCTAAGGCATCATGGACTACAACGGGCTTACATACGCGATCGTTCGTAGTCGTACAAGCAAAGTTCTGCAACGGGCTAACGTACGCGATCGTTCGCAGAACTATCATATACACTAACAACCTCAAACAACACTTTTTAATCTTTAACATCATTACATTACCAAACAATTCTCACACATCAAAAAATTCCTACAATCAGCAAGTATCAAGCAATCCTAGACTTAGCATATAAAACCAAAATCAAATATTCCATTCTTAGACTTAACATATAAAACCAATAACGTCAAACATTCTATTCCTAGACTTAGCATGCATGAACACCTATTGACAACTAGTACCGAAGTAACATAGATCTCATCCTCACCTTAGCCTTAACGTATCCGGAGTCTCTGAAATTAATCCACTTATCCTTTGACAACATCTCTTTGTATGAGTCCATAAAGTGCCTGCAAATATCCAGCTCATTCCGAGCTCATTTGTGCAACCAAACAATACAAACTCAATACAGTTTATCATCAACCAAAACTTCACAAACGTTGCTTCAAACGTCATGAAAAACTAACAAACTAACCGTTCACTTGTCGATCCAACCGTTGATTCCAAAGTCTATATTTCCACGAACAACTCCACACAATTACAGCTCAATCGAGCCAGATATGAGCTGCCAAACGGACCTCCAAAGTAGCTGCATTGGTGCTGAATATTCTGAAGTTGACAAAAACGGATTCTGCTGTTTCTTGTGGAACAAGCCAAGCTCGCCATGGCCAAGGAACAATTCCGATCGGGATGATTGCAACTCCTATGGCTTCACTTACTTTTCCTATATCATAAAGACTCAACTACAAGGCCATAACTGCTCTTACATAACCGTAATCGTCCTCAGAAAACCTCATATTGAAGCTGAAAATGTGGATAATATACTTAGAGAATTTCCAGATTCTGAAACAGTACTTTTTGACCATCTTTGAGAGTGATTTCCAGATGGACCTTACCTCGGATTAAATATCTGAAAAGTGTTCCAGAAACTAGGGAATGTCCTCTTTCCATTGGTATGAAGAAAGATGACAAACTCTCTTCGGTCAGACTAGAAAAGGCTCTCCAAAACCCCATAGCAGATATGTTTTCCCCTTTCTTCTTCTTCCTCCTTTCACCGGTGGTTCTGCACTCCAACTCCGATCTGCCTTGCCGGTGATCATGTCATCACCACTACCTCACAGTGTTTTCACGCCACCATCGTCTCCATCGGAGCTTATCTCCACCGTCACGGCTGTGTCGTCACACCTCCACGACAACATTTTCTTTCATCCTTTCTCTTCTTCTCTTCATCTCTTCTCTTTCTTTTCTCCTTATGATAACTTTCTGATCTCTTTTCTTTCTTCTTTCTTCTTTAGATGACGGCAAAAACGTGAGTGAGATTAGCTAATCATTAGCTTAGGGTAGAATAAGGGTTTTATAATTGGGCTTATGGGCTAAACAAAGAATAGATTAATGTTTGGTCCAATTAAATATCTTCACTTAGCTCAACATTAAATTCAATATGCTTCATTGCAATACAAGTCAGGGATTTTCTCGAATTGGTGGGATAGGGCCGTGACAAACACGCTCACTCCATCGAATCCATCGATCCCATATACAACTAGTACCCACAAACAACACAATGACAACAACGGTCATGGTTATGGAGGTAACAACCGAGCTCACAACAACAACAATAACTATCGTGGTCGTGGTCGTGGCGGACGCAATAACAGAGGACGTGGGCGATACAACAACAATTGGTCATCTCAAAACTACAACACATCATCGCCGCATCCGTACGGCGCTCCGCACTGGCCTCCGGTTCAATACTACTCTGTTCCTCATGCTTATCCTTCCGGTCATCATAATTCTCCTCTCGGTCAATCTCCTCACCACCACATAACTCAACATGGAATACTTGGTTCTGCCCCTTCTAGGCCCAACAGTGAGGCCCATATGGCACATGGGTACTTCTCCTTGACACCACCTCCACCACATACCACGTTACCAACAAGCATAACACATGCTTTCAATACGATGGCTCTTCAAGACCCGAATGCTACACATGATACATGGACACCGGAGCCACTGATCACATCGCATCCACGACAGGTAACCTTCATACTATTTTTAATTCGATCCATGTTCCTACTATTACCGTTGGTAACGGATCCTCTGCTCCCGTAATGACACATGGTCATGGCATTCTCTCTTCTCCTTATCGTTCTTTTAAACTAAATGATGTTCTTGTTTGTCCATCCATTATTAAAAATCTTCTCTTTGTTCGTAAATTTGTGACCGATAATTCATGTTCAATTGAATTTGATCTTTTTGGTTTTGATGTTATGGATTTTCTAACCCGGACCAAGCTTCTACGCTGCAATAGTCCAGGTCCTCTCTACTCGATTCAACCATCTCCACCGTTCACCTCTCCTAGTGCTCTCACAGTCTCTGTTTCGGATAGCTCTCTTTGGCACCGTCGTCTCGGTCATCCCAACCATCAATCTCTTTCTCGTATTTTATCTTCTTCTAATACTTTATGCAATAAGACTGACTTGACAACGCTGTGTCAAGCATGTCTGCTCGGAAAACATGTCCGGCAACCATTTTTTACATCTACTAATTCAGTTTCTCAACCTTTTGATATCATCCACTCTGACATTTGGACCTCACCGATTATTAGTTCTAGCGGAATCAAATACTATCTTCTCTTTCTTGATCAATTTTCTCACTTTGTTTGGGTTTATCCTCTTCAACGTAAAAGTGATACACTTTCAAAATTTATTCACTTTTCTACATACGTGCAGACTCAGTTTGGTTACAAGATAAAAGCCTTGCAATGTGACAATGGTGGAGAGTATGATAACCATGCTTTTCGATCATACATGGACTCTATGGGCACAGCTTTCAGAATCTCTTGTCCGTACACATCCTCGCAGAATGGACGCGCCAAACGAATGCTTCGAACTATCAACAATATTGTGCGCACTCTTCTCATTCAAGCCTCAATGCCTCCAACGTTTTGGGTTGAAGCGCTTCACACCGCTGTTCACCTCCTCAACATCTTACCATCAACCTCCATTGATAAACAAATCCCATACACCAAGTTATTCAAGAAAGCAGCAAGATACGATCACCTCCGCACGTTCGGGTGCCTTTGTTACCCTAACATTCTACCTACAACGAAGCACAAGCTATCACCAATATCATCTCCGTGTGTACTTCTTGGCTATCCAACCGATCATCGAGGCTATAGGTGTCTCGAATTGTCCACCAAGCGTGTCATACTCTCTCGCCATGTCACTTTTGCAGAAGATATCTTTCCATACTCTGTCACGAAAGTAGCCGAGAAACTCAGTCCACAACTTAGTGCTTTGCCTCCAACTCCGATCACTAGTATTGTTAGTCCTCTGCCCTCTCAACCTCCATCACCTCCACCTGAAACTCAGCCTCACTTCCCTTCTTCTTCTTTGTCACCTTCTCGTACTCCATCTCCTTTACCATCTCCTTCACCATCTCCTCCACCATCTCCTACACCATCACCACCACCTCCTCCCCCTCCTCCTCCACCTGCCATGACCACACGTAGTAAACACGGTATCGTTAAACCACTTGTTCGAATGTGTCTTCACACTGATAGCACAATCTCTCCTTTACCTGTGTCACACGTTCAGGCAGCAAAGGATAGTCATTGGATAATGCAATGACGGAGGAACATGGGGCTCAAATTAAAAATGGTACGTGGGTTCTTGTCCCACGACCTGTTGCTACTAATATCATTCGTTCTATGTGGCTTTTCAGGCATAAATTCAAGGCGGATGGAACCCTTCATCGTTATAAAGCTCGCTTGGTCGCGAATGGAAAATCACAACAACTTGGCATTGATTGTGACGAGACTTTCAGCCCGGTAGTCAAACCTGCTACAATTCGAACGGTGCTAAGTGTAGCCGCTGTCCGAGATTGGCCTCTACACCAACTCGATGTCAAAAATGCTTTCCTCCATGACGATTTAGAGGAGACCGTCTACATGCACCAACCTCCTGGATTTGTCGACAAGTCAAAACCGAATCATGTTTGTCTCCTCAAACGATCGCTCTACGGTTTAAAACAAGCACCACGAGCATGGTACAACCGTTTTGCTACATTTGCTCGTACGATTGGATTCAAGCAAAGCAAATCTGACTCTTCTTTGTTCATCCTCTCTCATGGATGTGACATTGCATACTTACTACTTTATGTCGATGACATAGTTCTTACTGCATCCGCTGCAACACTCTTGAAGAAAATTATCGCTAGTTTGAGTACCGAATTTGACATGACGGACCTCGGAGCGCTCCACCACTTTCTCGGTATATCAGTTTCTCATGATGCTACGGGTCTCTTCCTCAAGCAACAAAATTATGCAGCTGACATTCTACATCGAGCCGAGATGACAAATTGCAATCCTTGTCTAACACCCGTGGACACAAAATCAAAGCTAGCTGCCGACATTGGGAAACCAGTTGATAAACCAACTCTCTATCGTAGCTTGGCCGGAGCTCTCCAATACTCAACTTTCACGCGACCCGACATCTCGTTCGCCGTCCAACAAGTCTGTTTGTTTATGCATGACCCTAGAGAACCCCATTTCCAAGCTCTAAAACGTATTCTTCGATACATCAAAGGGTACGATCTCTCAGCAAATCATTACTTCTTACAATAACAAAACACCATTATACTATATCAGCAAAAGGAAGAAATTAACCTAATGAACTTACCATTATGATGAGAATTTTAACAAACACAACTACAAATTTAGTGAAAAGAGTAAAGAAATGTATCACGTAGTCCATGCCACTAAGGTGTGCAAAAGAGTCAAGAAATGTATCAAATTTCAGTGAAAAGAGTTAAGAAATGTATTAAATATACCACCAATATTGAGATCACACTGAGATAAGCTCTAAAAGAAAATGCAACAAAAGCACAACAAAAATTCATATAAACCTGCAAATTCGACAACACATACAAACAACTTGAATCAATGATGATCATCCTGATCTCAACATAAGATGTAAAACTTTTATCTTAATTTTCATGTTTTAATTCATATCATGAGGATCATATATATATATATATAATTGTAATTCAACTCATATTCCTAAGGTTTATTATCCATTATAAACACTTTTTGAAAAGTATTATCCACTACAGACATTTTCCAAGAATGAGACACTTTTTCTTTTATTTTGTCATTTTTATGACCAAATTGCCCTTCTCTTCTCTTTCATACTTTTGGTCCCCACTTCTCTTTCTTTATATTATTTCTTTTCTCTCATACTTTTGGTCCCCACTTTTATCACTTTTATCTTTCTTCATTTCTGATTTTTTTCACTCTTCTTTCTCTTTCATTTTTTCTGAAAATTTAAAACAATTTACAATAATTTGATGACACAAAACAAATTACATTCGACCATAGTTTCTCGCCGACCACACATAATCGACCATGTATCGTCAACCATAGTTTATGGTTTCGAATGCGACGTAGCCGTTTCGTCTTCTTCGTCCTTCTCCATCCCAACATCAATCAAAAAAATTCGTGAAGCTCCTTCACGTCTCTACTACAAACATCAATAGAAATATCTATGAAACTTCTTCACCTTAATTTCACTGTAAAATTTCTCACTACCATCAGATCTTACTTGATATATCTATTAAATTTTGACCATCAATATGTGTCCATGAATACGTAACCATTAAGACGGGACAATCGATACATAACTATCAAGTGGTAACTTAATTATAAGCAACATGGAGATTGTAAGTGACTTTTGATGAGAAACTAAGTTTTTAAATAAAAAACAAGAAATGACATGGATTCAGTAACAAAGATAGCAATATAAAGACTAGAAATGAGTATTAAGGGAAAGATTAAGTTTTGAAACAAAAACCAAACACACAAGCATATACTTCTATCGATATATAAGCCATCCATTTGTGACTATCTATATGTGACCATCTATATGTGACCACTTATACATGACCATTCATACGTCACCATCTGTACATGTGGTTAAGTTTGAACATGTGGTTAAGTTTTCTTCCACAAATGAGTTTGGTTGATTCATGTGACAAAAACAAGAATAAGTTACATCGGTGACCATAAAAATTAACCATAAAACATTGACCATGTAATAGATAAATAAATCCAGAAATCCAGAAATCTAAGTCCATAAATCCGAAGAAGACTATGTAACATGTAAATTGAATCCAAAAATCTGAATTAAATTATTAATTTTTCGTGATTTACATATAATGTAAATTCATGGAATAAATAAAGAAAGAAAAAAATCAAATTAAATTGAAATAGATGAGCAAGAAGATAATATGTGAGGAGAAAAAATGAGTTGGGTAGACAAAAAAGAGAAAGAGGTTGTGGATAAGAAAGAGAGAGAAAGTATAGAGGATAAAAGAAAATTAATAAGAAAATGAAAAAATCAAAAAAGATATATGTCTTTTACACGGGAAAACCGCCAATTCCCCCATGAACTCATGAATTCCCGTTTCTTTATACACAAACTATTGAAAGCCGCCAAAATCCACATGAACTACATTTATATTTGAACCTACCACATAATCTATTAAAATTTGGTCAATTTACACAAAACCATCAACAGAGTTAATTTGCCGTTAACGGAGCACACGTGGCAAACATGGTTCGATTTGGTTTAGAGTTAAACCGAAGTCAATCTGTTTTTGAGTAGCTTAATAACAAAACGTCGTTGTTTGGTTTTAGATTTAAGGGAAAAAAAATTAGGGTTCTTATCGGGTATGAGAAAGAAAATTTGAGACCATGCGAATGAAGGATAGAGAGACTGAGAGATAGAATAATCGAGAGATTGAAAGATTGAGATATAGAGAGAAATCAGAGTTTGTTTGTGAGTCTCGAATCAAATCAATCAGAAACGTGTCATCCGAGAGACGTGTTTCTCCGAGTGTTGAAGATGAGGTAAATCGAGTTTCATTTGTAGAGTATAAGTTTTGGTTACGAAGTATTGTAGTTTTTGTCTAGTTTATAAGTGTATACTGCCACTTCTGTTCAATTTTTATGATCATAAAGTGAGATTATTACATGTCTACCAAGTGTTCGATGAAATGTGTTAAAGATTTTAACTGGGGTTTCAATTTGTTTTTCTTAGAGTGAAGAAGCAGTTGTTACGTTCAATTGTTACTATGGTGGGGAGATTTCCTTAGTTGGTGGCAAACCTGTGTACGTTGGTGGTGGTCATCGGTTTATTGAAACTCAAGCATCGTCATTGTTTGTAGAGCTTATGAATCAGATGCCGGTAAGTTTATATGGCCATATAGTTTCTTACAAGGTCCCTTTTGATGAAACAAAAGACAAAAGAAGAATGACAAATGGTGATGGGAACTTTCAAAAGATGTGTAACGCTTCAATTTGGACCAAGTCAATTGAAGCCTCTGATTTTAGTCTTCTTTATGATTTGCTACATGTCTTGGTTTCAAATATGGTTCATGATTTGGTCTTTGTTTCAGGTTGATCAATCATCGGTTGTTGGTGTTAAAGTGATGTATTATGTATTTTCAAAAAGATAATGTCATTTTTAATGACGTATTTTGCGGTTTTTAGTAGGATTGTGTTTCGGATATGATGTGCTTTTTAAACTACTATGATGATTTTATGTATTTTGGATTCAATGATTACAGTTAAATTTTCGTTTTATGTTGTCTTATTGTACTAAAATCTGTAATTTGAATGTGGTTTTGAGGGTACTAAAACAAAACCAAATTCGATGAGGTTTAGAATGTACTTAAACGAGATACTAAAATGAGTGGTATAATTCAGTTTAAAACCACTCGAATTACATAACAAACAACAAACAACAAGTCCTTTTGCAACAAACACAAACTACATAAGAAACTTGTACAAAACAACAATCGTCACAACAAACACGACCATATTTTTCAAACCCTTTATCTCCATCTTGCAATCTTGAATTTCCTTTTGAAAACCTTCTAGCTCCTTCTTCAAACCTTAGTGAATTTCTTTCAAGAGCACCAAGCTTTGGTTTCATTTCTTCAATTTCTTCAAGCATAGATTCATCCGTCCATTTAAACAAGTGAAATTGATTTGTCTACAACACACAAACAATAATTTCATCTCCCATACACAAATTATGGATTCACATAAGTCAATCATACTCTAATGTACTGTCGAATTGTGGAATCTTATCAAACGTATTGATGATGCAAAGCAAAACAAACCCATGATAAACAAAAATTACATATTTACCTCATCTCCATGTGGACAAGCATGAAATGGTCTCCCTGGGTTCTTCGAAGTTCTTGATGTTAGCAGTCTCACGTATTCTCCACATCTACAGTGAGTCGAAATTCCTCTTCCTATGTCACCCATACTTGTGTTGTTGATTTCCCCCAAATATAGTCTTTTCTATCTCTGTAATCGACAAAGAAGAAACCAAAATAAGAACCCTAATTTATAAATTTATTGTTGTCCCCAAATCGTAAAACGACATCGTTTTATTCACTAAGTAACTAAAAAAATTTATACAAAATTCCAATCAGAGACAATCTGCTATATACGTCATCAGCCGTTAACGGGTTGCTAACTCCGTTTACGGTTTTGTATGGTTTTGTGTAAATTGACCAAATTTTAATAGATTATGTGGTAAATTCAAATATAAATGTAGTTCATGTGGGTTTTGGCGGCTTTCAATAGTTTGTATATAAATAAACGGGAATTCATGAGTTCATGGGGGAATTGGCGGTTTTCCCTCTTTTACACATACAAAAGTGTCTCATTCTCACAAAGTGCCTTTTTTGGTTATTATTTTCCTAGAAAGTGTCTATAATGATAATATTTCCTATTCCTAATAACAAAGAGAAAAACTATATTCTTATCTATAATGCATATATAACAGTTATGTGATAAAATCGTTCAAAAATACAAATAATGTAAAACTAAATTAAACAAATGTAAAGTTAATAATCTCATAAAACCTATAAATTATTTTAATAGTAAATATATTATTATTATCTTCTTAACTTGTATAATTTTTATTTCATACAATTTTCTTTTTAAAAAACATAAAAAGAACTAATATTGTCTTAAGTTGAAAATTTTCATTTTTTGTAATATTTTATAGTTACGTATGTTGAAAAGTGTGTTTGAATTTTTTTGTGTTCTTTGACATAGTTGTGGATATATTAAACTTTTAAATTTACATATCTATACCTTTTCTAATTATTTTATGTTTATATATTCTATTGTTTTATCATTATTTTTTTTATTCTTTCGATTTTTTGTTTTATTTTTTTACGATTGACATTCTCTCTAAGTTAATGTTTTCTATTTATATTGTCTCTCTACCTTTGTTTACGAATTATATTCTTTCGATTTTTATTAGTTTTTTTATAGTTAGTTTAGACTATTAGAAAAATTTTATTTATTTTTTCTAGTTACTTTAAACTACTTAAATATTTATTGTTATCTAATTAATTTGGACTATTGAAAAATTTCCTTTTTTATAATTTGGTTAGTTGCTTAACAATTATTTTGTGTGTTTTCCATTTTATTTTATTAAGAAATTGTTCTTTTTACAATTTGGTTAGTTAATTAACCATAATTTTGTGTCTTTTTCATTTTTAAAAACTAATTTTAATATTTAACACATGTTATCATCTCGATCAATAGTAGACACATGTCGCGATCCAATGAGTTACAATTATGCCTACGTGTCACGCTCTCGTCAAAGGAAGTCTCCTTTATATAATAAGATTACTGATATATATTATATATAAAATTAAGAATTTGTTTTCCTTATTTACAAGGGGTTAAAATGTCAACAAAAGTGTATTTTCTTAATTCTGAATAACGTGGAATATTTTTTTAATTCTAAAAGTTTTTTGGAGTATTTCCTTAATTTTCCCTTATTAAAATGCGAACACAAATTGTGGCTGACTCTTCATACTAATTTGATAAGTTTACAAAATAGATGATAATGACTTAGGGCTTGATTGGTTCACACGCTGCCACTTGCAAACGCTGCGTTTGCGGGCGGTTGCGCTTAATAGCATTTCGCACCAATCACTCGTACCACTTTGTACTGCTTCGTATCGCTCCGTATCGCCCAAAATCAAAAGTTACTTCCTGCGAACGTTTGCGGTTGCGGGCGGTAGCGGGTGGTTTAAAAACAAATTAAAATATATATGTACGTTATACACCTATTTACCTTAAAAAATTAAAACCCTATATACCTTAAAAAAAATAAAAGCCCTTGTAACGAGTCCAATATATTTCACGTTAAACCTTTATCCCTAAATTTTGTGTTTCTCCATTGCAGGCATGGCAAACGAAGAAAATCAAGACACAAACGTAAGTGATCATTGTTTTGTTATTGTTGGAACTTTTCTATTGCTAACACAAAAGTAAGTGAATTTAGGGTTTATGATCCGTTCATGATTTCTTGAGTTTATGATTTTTCTCTTTTATTAGTTTTGAGTCTAGGGTTTATTAGTTCATGATTTGTTGACTTTATGATTTTTTTAGTTTGTTACTTTTGAAACTAGGGTTCGTGTTTCATATGTATTTGTTTTTGTAATTGGATGTATGCTTCTACTGATTTCGATTAGAAAATCACATGGACCGACGAGATGACCGTTTGTTATTAGAATTAATAACACTTGAATAACAAGCTAGGAATTGCAAAGGCAAAAGTTTGAGTGAGCTGGGAAAACAGAATGTTCTCAAATATTTTAAAAAGGAATTTCCCAAGTTGATCTTAACTTGGAGGAAGATCAAGAACAGACTAGACACTTTAAAGAAGCAATATGAAACCTATCGTAAAATTACGTTTGGGTCGATTGGTCTTGGATTTAATTATATTTTACTTTTCAGAAGTTTAATTGGTCAACTGAGATCACATGTGCCTTGCTTCAACAAATGATTGTGGAGAAACAAACCGAAGATAAAAGACTTCTAAGTGGTCTTCAGAAAGAAAACATCCTTAAAAATATTAATGAAAAATTTAGAACTCATTTAAATTGGGCTCAAGTGAAAAACCGTTTGGATTCGTTGAAGAAAATTTACAGTGTTTACATGCTCAATCCTGAAGATCCACGAGTTACAACACATTTTTTGCATTTTGTTACACTATTGAGTGCAATTTTTGGTGGTGAACACCATGCAATGAGTTTTTTTCTTTTAATAATTATTTTGTGATTTTAATTATTAATTATGTTGAATAAGTCTGTTTTTAATCTTAATAATATAATTTTTTTGGTGTTAATATTTTATTTTATATTTTGATAATTATTTTTTAACCGCCACCGTTTCCGTTACCAGTCATAAACATCCTGCAAACGCACCCATTTTCAACCGTTGCGCCAATCATATAGATCGATGCGTAACACTTAAAACTGCAACCGCCCGCTTGTGCAAACTCCCGCAACCATCGCAACCGTTGCGGCAGAACCAGTCATGTCACATCCAACAATCAAGAAATTCATGCCACTATGCTAATTAGTCTATAATTTTTAACACTATTCACAGTAATTATCTCTCTATCCTCCTGGCATAATACCTTAGTTTTCCAAAAACAAAACCATTCAATATCTTAATATTTGAAACAACCTAACCCATTTTTTTCAATAAAACCTTGGTCTCGGCCTAACATTCCCATAATGTTATCTTCAACGACCAAGCAAACCATCACACAACGAAACCAACAGAAACAATAACTCAAATCAACTCCAATTCCATTAAACCGAAACAAATGTCAAACAATAATCAAACCAATACGTTCCAGAACTAAACCATCAACCTATGGCAGTTCTAAAGCAACAACCGAAATATAAATCAAACAACTGAGACCCTAGATCATCCCCCTCTTCATAGCCATGATCCCACGGCACTTTGCCTTTACATGCATCTCATGGAAAAATGAGATGCGTGAGTATTATCATAAATAGCCAGTGAGACGGTCATCCCGTCTACTTGACTATACACACATGCACGATGGACCACTTAAGCAAACACACAAACAATCAACCATACAAAACAACACAAACAGCACGTCACAGACGTGTGTCAATCGACACAACCACTAAGTGTCGCTTGACGCACTAGTTCTGTGTCGGTAGACACCCACCACCGGTGCCGATCGACACACCACAAACCAGATATATGTGTCGATCGACACAACCTCTAGGTGTCGCTCGACACACTGTCTTGAGAAACTGCCTCGATCGACACACCCTCCTGGTGTTACTTGACGCAGATCTCAGACTCGCCAGAATCGCACCTTCTCCTCTCTCGTCCGATTCTAGCCTGCCCAATCACACAAACCTATATAAAACCATCAACAAGCACCACAAACAAGTGCACACACACATGAATCCATCACTCAGTGATCAATCAAATCATACAAACCTATCACCATGAATCCCTAACGATCCATCCACCCAGATAAGCCATGGTCACGCATAGGGGTGGGCATGGACGGTTATGGTTCGGTTTCGGTTCGGTTTTAGGGAGAAGAGGTCTATATAGGTATCATACTAGTTTCGGTCCGGTATATTTCGGTTTTGGTTCGGTTTTGGTCGGTTCGGTTTGATAATAATGAAGTCCATATAATAACCGAAATATATTTGGTTCGGTTTGGTTATGGGTATTACCCCAAACTGAAACCTAAACCAAAATATTACGAACACATTTAAAGTTTCACCGAAGACGTCAACATATTTAAGTAAAACTAAGACCTCTTTATTTATGAAATTGAAACATAGTATGATAGTATCAAACCAAAGTGAAACTGAAACATGACAAATATATCAAATTAAAGTGAAACCAAAGTCGATTTGACATTTTAATGATGTTGTTTCTAAATATTGTTGGTCTAATGTTTATAATGTTAAGATTAAATGTGGCTAATATATATAATGTACATAATGTTTCGGTTTTATTCGGTTTTGATTTCGGTTATGGGTTATATCTGAAACCAAACCGATACCTATGGACTAATATTCAAGATGACTAATAGGTAGTGTATGTAGGTTATGGACCTAACCGAAACCCATAACATCGTTTCGGTTTGGTTCGGTTATTCGGTTATGGCACTACAGGAAATACCAGCATTCATAGCAGTCGACGATAGCGGTTTTTTGTATCTGCTATAATTAAGTCCTGCGAAAATATTTGATAGCGTTTTGTAAAATAGAACGCTATTATATATTCATCGCCAAAATGAAATAGATTTCGCGGTTTTAATTTTGGGTTGTACCCTATAGATAATAGCATATACATTTTGAAAACCGTTATGGTATGATTAACCGAGAAATATTTTCGTTTTTACCCGCGAGTTGGACAGATAAAATAATTAAGAAATAATGAAAAAAAAAATTGACTACCAAATTAATTAAAACTCGATTCCCTTTTGCAAACAGTTAGGGTTCTTTCATATTTCTCTCTCGATTCCTCATTGACTAAGATATCTCAGATTCGCTAACTTACGCTCTTAGGGTCGATTTTTCCCACTATCAGTCTCGATCTAGAACAAATTAGTTTGGTTCATCGTTTAAGAGTCGAAATTGTGTTGTCGATTTTGAGATTGAAGGTGAGATTTTCTGTGGCTATGTGAGAATTTTCATGATCTCGTGTTCGTACTTGTTGGGTTTTAATCAGTTTTATCTTTGTTTGTGTAATCGATTTCTGTTTTCCTTCTATTATATTTTGTAGTTCAAATTCAGGAAAGGAAGAAATCAGCTAAGCTTCAGTTGAAGGTATATGCTAATCTCAATGCTCGATTCCTTTGTACAATTGTAATGATATGTTGGTTTTGTTGTGTGTTGATTCTGGTCTAACTTGTAATTTGTTTCCTGCAGATCTAGTCTTCAATCGGCTAATCAGATTGTTCTCACTGTGTAAGATGTTATTCATTTCTTCTTTCTTGTTCTACGTGTTTGTTGTGTTTGTAATGTGATTGAATGTTAGGGGTACTGAGAATCTGATCAATTAATTTCTTGTCACAAATTAAAATTGTATAATTGGTGGTGGAGTTGTGGTGTTATTCGTGTATGATGAAAAAGGAATGGGTTTGGCTTCCAAGGTATGAATCTGTTAGTTATTTACTTCATTGATATTACATATAAATACATATGTGCTAATTGAGACCTGAATTTTGCTAAATTTTATCTACTTACAGGGCTAGCCATGAGTATGATGTAGGAGCTAGAAAGTTTGTGGCAGAATCAGCAAGGAGATTGGGTAATCCTGTTGAGATGTTCTGTCCTTGCATCGATTGTCGCAATGTATGTCATCAAATGAGAGACATAGTATATGAACATCTAGTTATTAAGGGGATGGATCGGAAGTATAAGCGTAATTCTTGTTGGACTAAGCATGGGGATGTAAGGAATGATAAGACGAGTGATGTTCTGAATTCTGATTCTGAGGCTTACGAGTTGATTAGGACTGCTTTTGCTATTGAAGGTTGTTCACAAGGAGGAGAACAAAATACAGAAGACCTGCTTGAGGAGTGTGCAAGTACAGAAGATTCTGAGTTCATGAAGAAGATAAAGGATGCTGAAACTCCTTTATACTCGACATGCCCCAACCACACAAAGGTTTCTGCAATCCTGGGGCTTTACCGCATAAAAGTCAAGAGTGGGATGTCAGAAAACTTCTTTGACCAGCTTCTGGCCACAGTTCATGATATGCTTCCTAAAGATAATGTACTTCCAAAGTCGACAGATGCGATGAAGAAGTTTTTAAAAATGTTTGGGTTTGGCTATGATGTCATACATGCGTGCAAAAATGATTGCATCTTATATAGGAAGCAGTATGAGAAGATGGAAAGTTGTCCAAGATGTGCTGCATCAAGATGGGAATTAGATAAGCACACTAGTGAGGAAAAGAAGGGGATTCCAGCTAAGGTGTTAAGGTATTTTCCGATCAAGGAGAGATTCAAGAGGATGTTTAGATCCAAAAGGATCGCTGAGGAGTTGCAGTGGCATAAAGGAAATGCTAGTGTAGATGGTTTAATGCGTCACCCGGTAGATTCTTTAACTTGGGCTCAAGTGGACAGCAAGTGGCCAGAGTTTGTTGCCGATGCGAGAAATCTTTGACTTGGTCTGTCTACAGATGGGATGAATCCATTCTCTATTCAGAACACCAAGTATAGTACATGGCCAGTGTTGTTAGTGAACTACAACATGGCTCCAACTAAGTGTATGAAATCCGAGAATATAATGTTGACAATGTCGATTCCTGGTCCAACTGCACCGAGCAACAACATCGACGTTTAATGGCTCCGTTGATTGATGATTTGAAGGACCTCTGGTCAGAAGGTATTGAGGTTTACGACTCTTTTTTAAAAGAGAAATTCACACTAAAAGCTTTGTTATTGTGGACTATCAGTGACTATCCAGGTTTAGGGACGTTGTCTGGTTGTAAAGTGAAGGGCAAGAAAGCGTGTAACGTCTGCGGGAAGGATACACACAGTAGGTGGTTGAAGTTTAGTAGAAAGTATGTTTATATGGGTAACAGAAAGAGACTCAGACCTGGACATCCTTATAGACGTAGAAAGGGATGGTTTGATAATACTGTGGAGAATGGGAGTGCAAATAGGATTCAGACAGGGCCAGAGATTTTTGAGATACTTAAAAACTTCCGGAATGATTTCGGTAAACCTATAGCTAAGGAAGCTAAAAGGAAAAGAAGTAACTTGTGTTCAGATGACATAGCTACAGAGGAAGAATATGGAGAAGAGTCTGACCAGTGGTGGTGGAAGAAACGGTCTATATTTTTTTGATTTACCGTACTAGAAAGTTTGTACTTTTTCAGTTTAATTCTCAGTTAAAGTATTTGCATATCAAAAACAAATTGATACATTGTACTTTTCTGTCTTTAGGATATGCCGGTGCGTACAAACGTTGATGTGATGCATGTGGAAAAAAATGTCTCTGATGCTTTCTTATCTAGTATGATGGGTAGTGGTAAATCTAAATATGGAGTTAAAGCAAGAAAAGATTTGGAAGATATGGGGATACGAAGTAACTTGCACACAGAGGCACGTGGGAAGACAACATACTTGCCTCCAGCTGCTTATTGGATGTCAAAGATTGAAAAGAAGAGGTTCTGTGAAAGGCTCTCTAAGTTCAGAGGGCCAGATGGCTATTGTGCGAATATTGCAAACTGTGTTTCACTCAATCCTCCTATGATAGGTGGTATGAAGTCTTATGATCATCATGTCATGATGCAGAATCTGTTACCAGTGGCATTAAGAGGGTTGCTACCAAGAGGACCACGAATTGCGGTGACTCGACTATGCAATTTTTTCCACAGATTGTGTCAGCGTGCCATTGACCCAGAGAAGCTATTATCCTTGGAGGCAGAGGTAGTGGAGACCATGTGTCAGCTGGAGCGTTTCTTTCCACCATCACTCTTTGATATAATGTTTCATCTGCCTATACATCTAGCAAGGGAAGCACGTTTGGGCGGGCCAGTTCACTTTCGTTGGATGTACCCATTTGAGAGGTACATATTTACATCTCTTAAATATTCTGGTACATGTATTCTTATGATTAGACTAAGTTTCATACAAACTGTTTAGAACTATATCTATACCTCATTATAATATACTATGAATTCAATGTAGGTACATGAAGAGCTTGAAGGCATTTGTTAAAAATTATGCAAGGCCAGAAGCGTGTATGGCTGAGGGGTACTTGGCTGGAGAATGCATAGATTTCTGCTTAGAGTTTATGCAGAAGTATGTACCAGTACAAGAAGTTGTAAAGCGTCATGAAGATGTTGAGACTGATGAGCTTGTTCTTGAAGGGCGTCCAATGCAGAAGGCTACAGAGTATACATTATCTGAGAAAGAGAGAGATATAGCACATCGGTATGTGTTAATGAACACAACAGTTATGGAACCATATGTTAAGTAAGTTGGGAATCAGTCTTAGAGTTTATAATTGTTTTAGAAGTACTTAGTTATTTTACTGAGAAATCAGTTAATGCCTTTTGGAATACAGGATGCATTTAGAAGAATTACAAGCAGAGGATGTGAGATGCACTAAGAATGAGACTCTACTGTGGAAATATCACACCGAAAGGTTCGCAAAGTGGGTAAAGCAAAAGGTTGGACAAATTTACTAACAGTTGTGCTATTCAAAGCTTATATTAATTCTACTCTATGTATTCATTATTGTTTTACTTTTATTTCCCCCGTCAGATACCTACTAACTCAAAGGAACATTCACCAAAGCTGAGATGGTTGGCATTTGGACCACGACTTGTTGCTCAATCCTACAAGAGATATGTCATTAACGGACATCGATATCACACCGATGATGTTCAGCGAAAGACTCAGAACAGTGGGGTCTCATATGAGGCTTTCACCATGTGTAGGTCTTCTGCAAGAGATACAAGACATATGGCAGATATAGTTGTGTACTATGGCGTAATAACAGAGATACTAATGCTGGACTACCACATGTTCCAAGTCCCACTATTCAGATGTAATTGGGCGAACAAAGGGAATGGTGTGAAAGAAGAAGAGGGCTTTACACTTGTGAATTTGAAGACAAACCAATCAGCATTTATGCAAGATCCATACATTCTGCCATCACAAGCTAAACAGGTTTTCTATTCCAGAGAAGATGACTCTTCTCCATGGTATGTAGTTATGAGGGCACCACCAAGAGGATATCACGAGTTAGAGACTAAGGAGGAGTTTGTTGGCTCAACGTCTGTCCAGGAAGTTGATGATTTGGGGAATCAGTCTTCTGATGATGAGAGTTTTTGTGTTAGGGATGACTGTGAAGGGGTCTTAGTAGGATCTTAATATATACCACAACCATATTAGTTTTAGTTGTATATATTAGTTTTAGTTTCAATTCTATGTTAAAATTTTAATAGACTTTGTTATGGTTTAAAGGACCCACATGGTAAAGGCACGAGGAGGGATGATTAAGGTAGTTGGTACACGAGGAGGAATGAGTAAGGCAGTTGGTACACGTCAGAGTGCGCGTCAGCAAGGCAAGGATGCCAGTCCTATTGTACTAAGGTGGCTCAGCGACGTATGAAAGCAGTGATTGAGCTAGTTGATGTTGTAGATGATGAAATGGATGAGGAGATTGCGGAATTTGATAAAGGAGTGAAAGAAGGTTGATCACATTGACCTCCAAGAGGCTGTGGATGGAGAAAAAGAACTGGAAGACTATATTGATGAAGCTGAAAGTGGAGTTAAAGAAATGGAAGACTTGGCAGACGTTGCTGAGGACAATATTGATGTTGGTGAGGGTTTAGAGAAAGAAATGGAGGACAATATTGATGTTGGTGACAGTTTAGAGAAAGAAATGGAGGACATTGTTGATGTTGGTGAGGGTTTAGAGAAAGAAATGGAGGACAATACTAATGTTGGTGACGGTTTAGAGAAAGAAATGGAGGACATTGTTGATGTTGGTGAGGGTTTAGAGAAAGAAATGGAACACATTGTTAATGTTGGTGAGGACAATATTGATTTTTGTGAGGATTTAGAGCTAGAAATGGATGATCCAACTGAGGATGGAGAGCAAGCAAAGACTACTGAGGTCGAAGAAGGTAATGAAGGGCCTGGACATTCAGATGACCCACAAGCTGGAGAACCTTCACAGACAGCTCAAGCTGGAGAACCTTCACAGCCAGCTCAAGCTCCTCAAGGTAGAAAACCTTCACAGCCAGCTCAAGCTCCTCAAGGTAGAGAACCTTCACAGGTTACTGATCAGTCTGAAACAAGGATTAAAAGAAAAAGAGGAATGACGAGGATGCGGAAAGTGGCAAAAGACCCTCTGGTTAAGCTAGATGTAGAATTCACTCCTACAGGGGAGCATTATGGGCCTAATTCAATAACACTTTCTTCCTTTCTTGGTACTATTGTGAGGGAGTATGTACCGGTTCCACTTGACGATTAGAGGCGACTAGATAAGAAGACAAAGGATGCAATGTGGGAGGAAATTGAGGTATGTTTACTGGGTTTTTCATTTATTAAAACACTATGTATGACAACTTTAAACTTTAATTATTGTGTTGCAGGCAAGGTTTAATATTCATGACCCCTGGCACAAAGATGCTGTGGTAAAGCAGATGGGTGCTTTTTGGAGGGCTTCAAAGTCTCGACTTGTAACCCAAGTTTGTGCCGCTAAGACGAATGCTGATAAACTTGGGTTAAAACCCAGTAACATCGAAGATGTTGCATTTTGGAATAGATGGGTGAAGAGCAGGACTAGTTCAGCTTTTAAGGTTATATACTCTTACTTGAGTTAGATGTTTCCATATTTTACGTTTCTGTTGTGTAGTTGAAAAAATGTCAGATACTTGTATGACTTTGTAGGTAAGAAGTGAAAGATACAAGGAATTGAGGAAGAGTCAGATTCCCCACACAACAAGTCGCAAAGGAATGTTTCGCCTTGCTCAAGACATGGTATGTGTTTCTTTATCCTAATTTGCATTTCCTGATCTAAAGAATTCATTTGTTGAATTAATATTTGGTATTATTGTAGAAAAGAGAGAGTTCAGACCCTAGTAAGGTCACGAGAGCCAAGATATGGTTAGCAGGACACACTCATTCGGATGGAACACCTGTAAGGCCAGAATTTGCTGAGACCATTGTAAGAAGAAATAAAATTCACCTAAATTTCCATTTTGTTTCACTAAATCTATCTTGCACAAGATAATTCTAATGGATTTGTTTGCAGGAAAAAATACAATCACTCGATAATCACATGGACTCCACATCTGGTGATTTGAGGGAAGATGCGGTTAGTCCAGTCTTGGGAAAAGACAAACCTGGAATAGTTAGTGGAATGGGTAGAGGGGTAACTATGACCAAGCTAGCATTTCTTCTTGCTAGAGACTCAAAAGTGGAGAAGCTTCAAGCTACACAAGAAGATTTGCTGAACAAGCTTGACGACTTGCGTAATGTAGTTCGTGACTTGGCTGGAAAAAAGGTAAGTGTCAGAACTTTTTAAAAACAAAAAAAATGTAGTAAGATATAAGATATGTTTTGACCTTCTCATTTAGTTATTGTCCTAAGGATTCTAATGGAGTGGCTTCACAATCTGTGACAAGTGATGTTCGTAAAGGAGGCATTAGGTGTCAGCTACTTGATTGGTCTTCTATCGAAGATGTTGTTGTAGGGGAAGGACAACTCTGCTCTACTGAAGCATCATACAAGATTGGTCGAATTGCACTTGGTCCTAATGCAGTAGCTATTGTTGTGAACAATGTGGTAGACCCACACGCATTTCTCTGGAGGCCTACAGAAACACATGTCTCACTTGGTGAAGCTTTGGGTGTGAAAATTCCTTGGCCAATGGATAAGGTGATATTTGATGATGACAATATCTCACAAAGTGCAAATAATGCTGATGGACCAGAGGTACTTTTGTTTACTATCAAGGTTTGATTTATTATGCAGTAATATGTAAATTTAAGTAATTCATTAGATTACTAATATATACACATTACTCCTTAGGATACACCTGCAACTTAGTACTATGAAAGATGCAGAATATATGACTGGAATGCAGATGATTGTGTTGTTGCTGAAGGTGTTATGATTTCTGTTGATCCAAAGGAAATGGTCAATAAAATTCCTTTGGGTCCTAATGCTGCAATTCTTTCAGTCGACAAGGTATTTCAACAGGATACATATTTGTGGAGACCAAGTGAGGACATGTTTAGGATTGCTGAAGCTCTTAATGCGACCATCGCATGGCCAATTCAGAAGGTCGAATTCGTTAACATACGTAAATGTGATGGAAAAGCTGCGGTAAGTTTTAGTCCTTCTCAATCACTAAAACGTTTTCTCAATGGTTAATATGATGTTCATGTGGTTTATTTCTGAGTGATGTACTTTTCATTCTGCATAGAGTGCAACTAACAGCGCTGGTACCACCAGCAGTGGTGGAAAGCAAAAGTGCATCCTGTTAGATTGCAACAACTCCGGACAAAAGGTTGCAGAAGGTCGCGTAGTATCAACTGATCCAGCAGTACGTGTCCACCATGTCCTCTTAGGTCCCAATGCTGCCAACGTTATGGTAGAAGTTGCAAATGTTGGTGAGGCACACGTGTGGAGACCAAATACAGAAATCCAGTTCATTTCTGATGCAGTAGGCTCCACGGTAGCTTGGCCTACTAATAAACTCAAGTTCATGTGATATTTTTATTGAACCCAAGTTGCTTTATGACTATGTTGTGTTTTTTGTTCAAAACTATGTTTCCCTATGCTCTGTTTGTATCCAACAATTCAAGTTTATTTTTACTCTTTGAACTTCAAAATTGGAGTTTCGTTGTTTAATTATAATTTACTTTGCAAAGTCAACCACAAAATAAAAAGAATAAATAATGATAATACAATAGAAGGGAAGATCATGCCCTAACATGAATCTAGTGTTTAGGGCGAAAGATTAATATTATGAGGTTTAGGGTTTAGGGTTTAGGCTTTAGGCTTTAGGGTTTAGGATAAAAAAATTGGAAAATGCTGTACTTCTATTTAAGATGAATAAATTAATCTAGTAGATTGTTTTATCATAATGCATTTTTATAAAGTGTAAGAAGAATGTCAATTGCATTTAGGGTTTATGGATTAATGAGAAAGTAATTTTGTAACAATGTATTTGATAGCTCCTTATGTTTGTTTAAAAGTACATCTAGTAAGTATATAAGTTTCATACAAAGATATAACCATAAGTAGTGTTTGACGATTTTCAAAGAAACTTTTTCAAAATATTACTTCATAATTTGTTTTTACCTTATAAGTAATCATCAATATTTCTAATTCTACAAAAAATACAAATTATATCTTTATAAATCTTGGAAATTTTTATCAATACACGTTTGTTATTATATTATCAATAATTACCTTTAATAATGAAAATCTCAAATATTTATCATCATTAAACTATTTTTTTCTGATAATCCGAGAGAAAACATAAATCCTCTACTTTTCTTTTTTTTTCCGACAGTTCACACGGATCGCTGACGTGGACAAAATCTGATCCGTTCAATAACTACTTCGAAGCAATCTAATTCGTTCAATTATTTATTATTATTTCCTCCTCAGCCATCACACAGATCTGACTTTTTGCCAGACAAATCTCTTTCTCTATAATATCAAAGACGATTGCCCTTCTCCTCCTCTCCTTCCATCTCGACTTCTATCTTCTCTCTTCCATCTTATTGAAGATGAAATATATAGATCTTCTCCTCTCTTTTCATCTCGACTTCTATCTTCTCTCTTCTCTTCTCCTTTATCGGCCATGTTCTACAAAGGACGAGATGCAGATCTCGTTTGGAGACTCTTCAGATCTGTTTCCCTATCTTCTCCAAAGTGGTTCCTTTTTATACCTCTGTCTCTCTTTTTATCAATTTCACACTTTTCTCGAATCTCAACTATTTTCTCTACTGATGCAAGTTGATGATATACAAAATCTAAAATCAAATTTCCTTTTGAGGTAAGATTTAGTTGACTTATAGTTGATTTTATTGTTTCCTTTTTATTCAGTTTACTTACAATATTTTATTGCTTTTGTGTCACATATTAACGGTAGATGTCGAATGAAACGACCAAGCATTTACAGTGTTCATCCTACGATCTCCTCTCACGCTTTAGGAAGAGTTGCAGTCGATGCTTATTGGATTAGTTTTTGTCTTGTTGTAAATGAATCGGCAAATCTGTGTTAGAAATTGTAAAATCCCAGCTTTTAATTTCTGGATTATCTTTATAAATATATGGCAAATCTCTCTTTTTAATAATCCAAGCTTTTAATTTATGGATTAGCTTTTGTAAAGATATGCATCTGGGTTTAGTAAGATGTGATAAGCATCTTTCATGACGAAAAATTAAAACAATGTAAGCTTTTATTTATACAAAATAGGGGTCAAATACTGAAAATCATTAATTTGAAGATTCACAAAATATGCAAACGCAAAAGCGAATCACGGAAATTGAACAGCGTTTCTCCTAAACGTAATTCTTAAAAATAGCGATTTCCATACTGCTAAATATAGCAAATAATAAAATGCTATACTATAAACGATATGCTATAAGAAATGCAGAATTTTGGAAACAAAGTACATTAGTAATGACATATTATACAAGCTATGGTAGTTTTAATACTACGCTATTAAAAATACAAATTAATCACAAATAATAATTGCTATTATAAATATATGCCATTGCAAACCTTTAAGCGCTATATTAAATTATCAAACAATAGCAGGACCAAAAAACGCTATCAAATGTCGAAGATCTATTATCGCGGGCACAGACATAGCGTTTCTTAATTCGCTACCATATCGTACAATAGCGCTTTTAAGCTGCTACGAATGCTCGTATTTCCTGTAGTGTGGGTTTTTATGCCCACCCCTAGTCACGCACTCACCCTAGCTTTTCGGTTGGAAAATGATGACATTGAGACTAGAAACGAGATCAGCCTTGATCACCAGTAGAACCGACAAAATCCCACTTATTTCCTCCTCCAAAACACAAAAGAACGATTCATTTCCAAAGCTAATCGAACCCTTTCACAAAAACTCTCAAAGGAATGAGAAACTCTTTGGAAAACACTTTTCCTCTGATTTCTTACTTTTCCTTTCACAAAACACGGCCATAAGCCATATAAACTAAGCCTTAGGGTTCCATTAACCCGAACCGGCCTAAACCGAACGATAAAAAATCGAACCAGAAAACTGATCAATAAGCTGTGTCGATCGACACACTCCTCAAATTTCTCAAAATTCGTTCACGGACGTTACAATTCTCTCCTAGTAAACCTGGATTCGTTCTCGAATCCCCAAAAAACAGCCATCATGGGTAACCACCTGGCCAACCAGCCAGCAAAACCGGAGATTACATCTCCCAAACCCACTTGAGGCTCACAT
Organism: Arabis alpina; assembly: GCA_900128785.1. Classification (NCBI taxonomy): domain Eukaryota; kingdom Viridiplantae; phylum Streptophyta; class Magnoliopsida; order Brassicales; family Brassicaceae; genus Arabis; species Arabis alpina. The sequence continues at coordinate 17,973,889 of LT669791.1, forward strand.
CCGGTCCTATGCCTATAGACTTGTCTCAGATTATACATTAATCGCTCATAACTTATAACCAAACCACTCCACTCTCGGGATCGTCACCCCTCGAGCTCTTGGTGCCTCATACAAATCTACCTCAGTCCCGCAGTCCTGACAGGTGATCGATACCAACCATCTCCATACCCTCAAACTATTACGAACACATAGTTCGTCAAGCTCTCGGTATGCAGGGAACCACCATCTCCTGGAGAGACGCATCTCTCAAAGATCTGCCGGAGACGCAGTTCCCAAAACTATCTTCATACCCTCACTCTCTCAGTCCCGCAATCCTGACGAATGATCGGCATGTAAAGAACCACCATCCCCTAGAGAGACGCCTCTCTCAAAGATCTGTCGGAGAACGCATCTCCGAGAAAGAACCACTGTCTCTCTCTGAATTATGCGAGGAAATCGACATCTCCGAACGAAATCAATTCTTAACGTCTATATATGCATCTCTGACCATAACTACCTCCCGCGGTCTCAACATGATACTCCCAAACCGGAATACCATCTCAAACATGACCAATACTTAGGTCATCTAGACCACCCATCACACAGGGTATCCCTGCAAAATCTCTTCGGAAATAGACAGTTGTAACCACTGTAAAACTTATATTCCGAGATTCTCTAAACACATAAACACATATGCCCCGTTAAAGTTCCTCCGAAACTGGCAAGTTCTACTCACTATAAAACTTTCATTTTGAGGTCCTCTAACCACATACTCATGACTACCAAAGCCAAAACATAAGAAAAAGTCATCCTATAAATATGGAAATATCATAATTGTTACAACCTAGATGAAAATACATAAACCAAACACAATCCTCACCACACACGGTGACTACAACACAAAAATCGAAACTGGAAACCATAAAACAAGTTCACTCCTCGGCTTGCTTCTCAAACCACTTCTTGAACTTCATTTTCATCTTAGCCTATGGTTCTCAAGTCTCCTCCTGAACACCGTCACAGTCCAACAAGACTCTCAACAACGGCATCTTCTTCCGGCGCAGAACCGGCCTCATCTAAAAAATCATATTAGGCTGAAGATCTTCAGGAATCGTCACTACTACCTCCTCGGACGTGTGCAAACACTTCCTAAGCTTCGACACATGAAACATGAACTTCTTCATGATCGGAGGCAGCTCGAATCGTGAAGCCACCGGTACCACACGCTCCACAACAAGGAACGGACCCATATACCTCGTACTCAACTTATCCTCTGATATGGACCTGCTCGGACCCCACAACATAACCATCTTGAAATACACTCGGTCTCCGACTGCAAACTCTAACTCTTTTCTCCTCTAATCAGCATAACTCCTTTGCCGATCCTGAGCTTCTTTCATGTTCATCTTCAAAACACGGATATTCTTCGTTTCCTAAACAAAATTTGCACCATAATTGCTCCTCTCCCCCACTTGGGTAAAGCATAGAGGTGTACGATATGGCCTCCCCTACAACACCTTATAAGAAGCCATACCAATACTCGCCTAACAACTGTTATTATACGCGAACTCCACCAAGCTCAAGTGATTTGCCCAATGATCACCCCAATCCACCACATACATCCTCAACAAATCCTCAAGTGTCTCAATCGTCCTCTTGGACTGCCCATATGTATGAAGATGATAAGCTGTACTCATATGCACCTTAGTGTCCATCTCAGCCTGAAAAGCTCTCCAAAACACTGAAGCAAGCCTCAGATCTCTGTCCGACACAATACTCGTTGGCACTCCATGTAGCCTCACAATATCTTTCACATACTTCTTAGTCAATACCTCCGCTCCATCGGTCTTCTTAATGGCAAGAAAATGTGCTGACTTAGTCAGTTGATCCACAATCACCGAAATGGCATCGTGAGTCTGATAAACCGGCAATCCTACCACGAAATCCATGGTAATCATGTCCCACTTCCACTCTGAAATGGGTAAATTATGCAATAAACCACTCGGAACCTGATGCTCAGCCTTCACTAGCTGGCAAACGTTGAAAGTTGCAACCCAGTTAGCCACATCCTTCTTCATCCCGACCCACTGATACTACCATTTAAGGGCACGATACATTTTAGTCGCTCCTGGATGAATAGAAAACTTGCTCGCATGAGCCTCTCTAAAAAATCTCCTGCCTCCTTAGGCACACAAACTCGCTCGTGCACAAAGATAGTCCTATTCGCCGAGACCTGATAATCAGAACCTGCAACTTTAGAAGAATCAAACAAACCCTGATCCTTCTCGTGAGCTACTCGAAACCTTCTCAAAAGGTTTGCCTGATTAACTGCCTCCAGCCCCAACGGCTCTCGTGAGATAACGCACAACTCAAAGTACTAATCTCACTCAGCAAGCCCTCACATCTTGCTCATGAGCTGAAGCATACCGCCTCCGACTAAGAGCATCCGCCTCTAGATTAGCGTCACCTGGATTGGTAAACTATATTCAGATCATAACCTGCTACATCTCCAACCATCACCTTTGTCGCACAATCCAAAGACCACACAAAAAGAACATCCTTCCCTATCCGCTTGGTTATAGTTTGAGCCATACACGCAAAACCTTCACGAATCTAATGAAATAACCTGCCAACCTGAGAAAACTCCTGATCGGTCTAAGCCAATCTCGGATATACTGAATATCAGCTGGATCCACAGAAACTCCATCTGCAGAAATTATGTGACCCAGAAACCCATCTCTCGCTGCCATAATCTGCACTTGTTCAACTTAGCAACCAGCTTCTACTATCGCAACTTCTCCAAAACCGCCCTCATATGCCTCTCATGCTCCCTAAGACTCTTAGAATTCACCAAATATCGTCAATGAAAATAATCTTGAACTCATCCCGATACTCTTGAAAGACTACGTTCATCCACCTCATAAACGCCGTTGGTGCATTCGTCAACCTGAAAGGCATAACCACAAACTCAAAATGCCCATACTGAGTCTTGAAAGCCGTCTTCCTGACATATGCCTCAGCAATAGGAATCTGATGATACCCCGACGCCAAGTAAATCTTGGAGAACCAAGTAGCCCCTCTCAACTGATCCAACAACTCATCAATTCGTGGTAGAGGATACTTGTTCTTTACCGTGACTCGGTTAAGTCCCCGGTAATCGATGCGTAAACGGAAACTCCCGCCCTTCTTCTTCACAAAACATCGGTGCTCCCCACGGTGAACTGCTTGGTCGAATAAAACCCTTATCCAACAAATCCTCCAATGCTTCTTCGGCTCTGCCAACACTGCCGGAGCCATCCTATAAGGTGCTTTAGCTAACGGCGTCGTCCCATGCTCTAACTAATCGTGAAAGGAACATACCGAGACGGCTGCAATCCCTGCAACGACCGAAAAACATCCTCAAAGTCCTGGACAACCCGGATATCCCTCACTGCAACCTCAACAACAAACTTCGGTATCACAATCGTCGCCAAATAAACCTCGCAACCCCTCCCTATCATCGCCTCAGCGAGGATAAGCGAGATCACGAGACTACCTGAAGTTAGCCTCCCTCCCTAATAAACCAACCTCCTTCCCTCGTGCTCGAAGGAAACTCGACCCCGGTGACAGTCCAATTGAACCTTGTACTGAACCAACCAATCCATACGAAGAATGACATCGTACAACTCCACCGGATTGATAACCAAGTCTGCTGGCATCGACTCCCCAGCCACCTGAACATCCACGCCTCTCGCTCGACCAAGCGTAGCTAGGAACTTCCATCCAGCAATCTTACCCACTCCCGTCAGCTCACCAGCGTTGCTCCAGATACTGCTCCTCTCAGCATGCTCTTGAGTAATGAAGCAATGCGATGCTCCTAAATCAAACAACACGTGGAACTCATAACCGCCCACTACCAAGGTCTTCACACAACTCTCATGTGCTAGGAACTTAGCTTTCCATCACGGAATACGCCAATTTGTGATCCATGCTTCCGCACCCGAAACAACCTCAGCCACTCTGGCTCAACCTGGAAGTGTCCTCCCACTTCCTCTTCTGTCCCTGCGTAGGCTTGCCGCCTTGCCAGATACCAACTGCTGCTGAGGCCTCTTAGACTGAACAACTGGGCTAACCACCACAACCTGCTCTTTCATGTCCTCCTCAACGCCTCCATCAGTCTCAACCAACTTTGCTCTTGTAGCATACTTAGACACTTCGCACCGTGTCCTCAAATCTAGTCGAAGTCCTCTCAAGAACCTCTTAACCTAGGCCTCCTTGCCCTTCATGCTACTACCAACATAAACCAGGAGTCGGTTAAACTCCAGATTGTACTCTCAACTGACATTGCTCCCTGAGTCAGCTCCAAGAACCTCGTCTCTTAACAATCCACAGCCTCATGAGGAAGGGAGTTGGCATTAAACTCTGCCCAAAAGTCCGCTCAGGTCAACTCTACCCAAACCCTCCTAGCTTCAACACACCACTCGCAAAGAATCCTATACCAATCCTCTGCTTCCGCCCCATCATCTGAAGATACGACGAAACCTCCTCAACAACCGCAGTCTCGGGTGCACCTCTGCCACTCGTGGCGTCACCATAACCTAATTGGCACTACACACTACCTTCTCCAATGACTGCTGAAGCAAATCCGCCAGCCAATCATCCTAACCCTGAGTTCCACCCGCGGGCGCACCCACACTACCAACCTCACCTGGACCCACACCGGCCCTAACAGCCAACCCGGAACCCACACCGGCCCTAACAGCTAACCCGGGACCCACGCCGTCCCCACCAACACTCACATTGGCGCTCATACTTGACCGCATGCTGACAATCTCATAGACGCTCAAGCCGTCCTAAAGCATCTACGGATCACTCGCAGCCACATGCAAAGCACTCTGAGCCGTAATCCCGGCAGACTCACTCACTGGTGCCCACCATAGTAACTGCTGCAACAGATCTGCCAGATGATTATCTTGTCCCTAGACTCCTCATGTGGGCGCACCAGCAAGGCGAGCAACTTCAGCACGAGCACCTGTACCAGCTCTGGTCTCACCAACCCTCAGAATGGTGCTCACACTGGCACTCTCGCTAGTGCTTAGACCCCCTTGAAACATCTACAGACATGTCGCAGCCTCATGTGTGGGACCTTGAGCCGTATTCCCAGCAGACTCACTCACTGGTCCCCGACCTCCACAGATACTCTGTTCACCAAGGCTGAGTCTTCTAACGCCTCTAGCCAACACAATACACTACCAAAGCACACGCTAAGCACTAAAGAACAAAACACCAATATAAACAAACACTTACCGTGGAATCTTTTTGAAGGCTCGAAGAAGATGATGTAGGACTCCAAACCCACAAAATTGACTAACTAATCAATCATAACAACACTTAACAATCAAATCCAGCCCCCTAAAACCGTAAGGGCTCTGATACCAAATTGAAACAACCTAACCTGTTTTTTTTGCCAATCAAACCTTGGTCTCAGACTAACATTCCCATAAATGTTATCCTCAACGCCAAGCCAACCATCACACAACAAAACTAGCGGAAACAATAACTCAAATAAACTCCAATTCCATTAAACTGAAACAAATGTCAAACAATAATCAAACTAATACGTTCCAGAACTAAACCATCAACCTATGGCAGTTCTAAAGCAACAACATAAATATAAATTAAACCACCGAGACCCTAGATCATCGACCTCCTCATAACCATAATCTCACGATCACACTTTGCCTTTACCTACATCACATGGAAAAACAAGATGCAGAGTATTATCATAAATACCTAGTGAGACGGTCATCCCAACTACTTGATTATACACACATGCACGATGGAGTGCTCAGGCAAACATATAAACAATCAACCACACAAACCAGCACGTCACAGACGTGTGTCGATCGACACAACCACTAGGTGTCGCTCGACGCACTGGTCTTGTGTCAGTCGCTACCCACCACTGGTGCCGGTCTACACACCACAGACCAGACATATGTGTCGATCGACACAACCTCTAGGTGTTGCTCAACACACAGTCTCGAGCAACTATGTTAGTCTACACCCACCACTGGTGCCGGTCGACACACCACATACCAGACATGTGTCGATCGACACAACCTTTAGGTGTCACTCGACATACTGTCTCAAGCACTTGCATCGATCGACACACCCTCTTAGTGTCGCTCGACGCAGATCGCAGACTAGCCAGAATCGTACCTTCCCCTCTCTAGTCCGATTCTAGCCTGCTCAATCGCACAAACCTGCATAAAACCACCAACAAGTACCACAAACAAGTGCACACAAACATGAATCCATCACTCAATGATCAATCAAATCATACAAACCTATCACCATGAATCCCTAACGATCCATCCACCAAGATAAGCCATGGTCACGCACTCACATTAGCTTATCGGTTGGAAAACGATGGAATTGAGACTAGAAATGAGATCAGCCTTGATCACCACTAGAACCCATGAAATCGCACTCCTTTCCTCCTCCAAAACACAACAAGAATGATTTTCTTCCAAAGCTAATCGAACCCTTTCACAAAATCTCTTAAAGGAATGAGAAACTCTCTGGAAAATACTTTTCCTTTGATTTCTGACTTTTCCTTTCACAAAACACGGCCATAAGGCTTATAAACGAAGCCCTAGGGTTCCTTTAACCCGAACCGGCCCAAACCGATCAATCAAAAATTGAACCAGAAAACCGATTAATTTCCATGGTTCACTTTAGCTTTACTAATGACTATTTTTATATACTTTTTTAGACCTATTGTGGATACTAAGTAGCAGTCAAAAATTTGTATCTGTGTCGATCGACACACTCCTCCAATTTCTCAAAATTGGTTTACGGACGTTACAATATTGCAGATAAAGAACCACCATCAAAACTAATCAAGAGATAAGAATAACCATAACATAGTATATGTTACACTACACTATGAGCTAGGATATTATGTAGAAGCGTATCATCGATCGACGACTAATTTCTTCAATTCCTTCTTTCGATTTACATAAATCAGAATTAATATATCATGACCATGCGGAGTCGATGAAAATATAGAGTTTCGGCGAAAGCAACTCATGTAGTGTGATAGTGAAAAGGAAACTGAGAAAGAGGAAAGTGTTCTTGTCGTGGTTGTCGCAAAAGGTGGCCTAGTCAACCTGATCAAACCATCACGATTATGTTTTCAAGAGTTATCGTGAAAGAGTGACAACATCTTGTTGCGTAGATTCAAAATATCAAGCTTAGGTCATTTGAGTTCAGCATAGCATTCATCTGAAGCTACATGCCAAGGTACATGACCAATCGATGATATACCATCACCCTCCAAACAACGTACATCCAATTTGACGCTACCAATTTCAGAGGCAACCATAATTCCTGAAGTAAAAAATGAAATTATGATAAAATCAGAAACTTAGACAATCGAAAACCACATAATTGAGAGAAAAGAATAACCATAACATAGTATTTGTTGCACTACACTATGAGCTAGGACATGATGTAGAAGCGTATCATCGATCGACAACTGATTTCTTCGATTTCTTCTTTCGATTTACATAGATCATAATTAATAAATTATGACCCTGCGTAGTTAATGATAATATAGAGTTTTTGGCGAAAGCAACTCATGTAGTGTGATAGTGAAGAGGAAACTGAGAAAGAGGAAAGTGTTCTTGTCGTGGTTGTCCCAAAAGGTGGCCTAGCCAACCTGATCAAACCATCACGATTATGTTTTCAAGAGTTATCGTGAAAGAGTGATAGCATCTTTTTGCGTAGATTCAAAATATCAAGCTTAGGTCGTTTGGGTTCAACATAGCATTCATCTGAAGCTCCATGTCAAGTTACATGACCAATCGACGATATACCATCACCCTCCAAACAACGTACATCCAATCTGTCGCTACCATTACATGTTGTGGTTTCAGAGTTGGGGAAATTACGGTTTTGGCTCAGAACCTTCTAGTAATTAAAAAAAAAAGTAAAACCTGAATACAGAAGTTAAGACATCGACGATGTTTATAGTTGTCACACACTATAATAAAAATCTCAATTTGCCGGAAAAATTATTGTATTTTTATATTCGTAATTTTTTACCATCTGATTTAGTTTCCATACCTTTTTAATTTAATACAAAAGAATAAAACAGATTTAAGTAGTTAACCATAAAGTTTTCTCTTTGCTAACCAAAAAGTTGGTATGCTAATCAATGTTAAAAAATAAAAAGTGTATCTAAATCTTATCAATGTTGATTACCAAACACTCATGGATTTAGCTTTTTGGGGACAAAATCACAAGTAGATAAGATATAACACGTGGACGATGATCCATTCCATGTGGTGACGCACACATCATCTCTCCTGTAATATGCCAACCAGTAAATTAATACACTTTAATATAAACATTTGTACTAGTAAGACGTAGCAAATAATGTAATCAAATGTAAATAATATCACACCGCTTTTGCTTATAATCAAAACTACTGTTCGTAATCCATTCTATTATTGAAGACGAACATCCAAACTATCTCAGTGGTGATGCTAAATCGTAATGTATTGAATTTTGGTATATATACCATATTTTGGCAAATAATTTATTGCGATTTTTAACATATTATTCTATCAACGCACTAGCACATAAATAGCCAAATAGATATCAAGTTTTTTAGTTTCCTTTGTATTCTATAATTTAATGTTTTTTTTACACTTGATTATCAGGTAGTCAATTATCTCAATCCTAAATATATTCGATCTACCTACAGTCTATGCGATTAGGGTTAACAGCTTCCACAAACGTCTTCATGATGCAACTTTTCATGTACGACATTTTTCATGATGGACAAACTCTCTCCGACGAACGGATCTGCATGTACGACATCTCCCATGATAGACATGGTTTCCCTGGACGATGAAACCCCTGAAAAGCATTTGAATCCCATACCTGGTGTAGAACCTTTAAACCCTTGACCATTGGATCAAAAACCTATAATTTATGTATTGTTTGTTATCATTTTAATTATGCAATATTTATTAATTATACTTCATTTTCTATTAGTATTAAATCATGTCTAATATTTTAAAATATTTGCGCAAATTTAATTATCCAATTCTCTTAAAACTTATATGATTTGTTTTTTCTTTTGGAAACTATTTATATTATTTCATGACTGAATTCAACTCATGTGTTGAGTAAATCCACATTGATGCCTTAAAAAAGCTTTACGTCTAACTCTATACCTTAAAAAAAGCTCTAACATACACAAATTAGAGGGGGGGAAATGGGGTGTTATTTTCTTTTATACTGACACTTACCTAGATTCTTCTGCAAAATTCAGAAATAAACATGTACAAACGTTTACTCTCCATGTGCAATTTAATGAACTATAATTACGTTTTGTATAATAAGTTTGTTCCTTACTCTTGGCAATAAGGCTATTTTTTAAAAGAAAAAAACAAAAACCCCAATCAAAGAAAAAATGAAAAGTGTAGTACTATTTTACAATGTTTTTAAAATAAACAAACGACAACTGGGGACGAAACCAACTGGAAATAAAATATATATAAAAAACTTATAACTCAACAAAATTTAAAATAAAATAAAATTGACGAACAACTGGAAATGACAAAAAACTATTTTATTAAAAAACAAAAATTGTGTATGATAATGTGATGCTCCCTTCAAGGTCCTTGCGCGTCTTCAGGTTTACATGGAGTTTTCTTCTCCTTCCTCAATCATTCATCCCTAAGAATCCATTTTCAATCTCCAGATTTCTCCCTAAGAGATTTTAAAATTGTTTTCTCAAATTCATTTTTGGTATTAACCAAAAAAAAAATCCTTTTTGGTGAATCCTAAGTTTATTCTACAAGAGTCTCTAACAAATCTCGATTAAATTGGCTTCGGAGGTGATTCTCCATAGGATTTGTTGTTGTTTTTTTGCAGTGAATGACAGAGATTCGATATATTACTCAATCATGTCGTTGAGATCACAACCAGAGAAGATCCAAACAGAGGATCCGGTTACGTACAAGACAGCACAGAGCAGCGTAACATGTATATACCAAGCACACATGGTCGGATTCTTGAGAAATGTTAGGGTTCTGTGGTCTAAAAATCTCATGAACCATTCTCTTACCGTAATGGTAACAAGCGTACAAGGAGACATGAATTACTGTTGCAAGGTTGATCTCAAGCCATGGCACTTTTGGAACAAGAAAGGTTTCAAATCATTCGAGGTCGAAGGTAATCAAATCGATGTGTATTGGGATTTCAGGTCTGCGAAATTCAACGGTGGCCCCGAGCCGAGTTCAGATTTCTATGTGGCTTTAGTTGCGGAAGAGGAAGTGGTTTTGTTGTTAGGGGATTATAAGAAGAAAGCTTTTAAAAGAACCAAATCTAGACCTGCTTTGGTTGATGCTGCCTTGTTCTACAAGAAAGAGAACGTTTTTGGAAAGAAGAGTTTTTCGACTAGGGCTAAGTTCCACGATTGGAGGAAAGAACACGAGATCATAGTCGAGAGCTCGACGGGACCAAAAGATGATCCAGAGATGTGGATTAGCGTAGACGGGATTGTTTTGGTTCAGGTGAAGAATCTGCAATGGAAATTCAGAGGGAATCAGACGGTTTTGGTTGATAAAGAACCGGTTCAAGTGTTTTGGGATGTGTATGATTGGTTGTTTAGTACACCCGGTACGGGTCATGGTTTGTTCATCTTTAAACCGGAATGTGGTGAGAGTGATGAAGGGAGCAATGGAACCAAGAGTAGTAGTGATTCTTCTCCTGAGTTTTGTCTCTTTCTTTATGCCTGGAAATTGGAGTAAGTACATCCAAATGTTTCGAAACTTGTGAGTTTTTTTTCAATCTGAATGTAAATTTGCCCATCTCTTCTCTTTGATATTCAGATTCATGATTTAGTGTGTGATAAAATTTGGTAACAAGAAGTAGTCAAAATTCACCAAGACGTGTTAATGTATAAGGGTTTGTTCTCTAAGACAGGTTGTGTTAATTTCTCCCACGATTGATTAGTGCCATTTGTGTCTGAACACTGAGCCAGACTTTTCTTAGCCAACTCAGAAGACGAGTTTTGATTCATTGTTAGATTGCTTGGCTCTAGAATCTTTGTATATTATATTCTGTTAAATTTGCTTTGTAATAGTATAAATGGGGTTGAAATCTGAAAATGCAAAAGTTTTTTTTGTTTTTGTTTTTTGCTTTGCCAAAAGTTATGGGTAGAAATCGAAGGCATTTGGGATCTCTAGTAACAGAATCACATGTTTCGGTGGAAGCTATGGGTTACCAATTACCATTCCCTACAATTTACAAGGTTAAAAATTAAGAAAGAACACACATATATGCAATATATATATATATATATATATATATATAAAGGGATGAAATTAACGTTTTTGTTGTAATATTTTTATTTTTACTTCTATATAAATAAATAAATTCGTTCGATTTTAAATACAGCCTCACATTAGTAAAAACATTATCTCTCGTCTCTCTCTATGTTTTCAGTATCCTTCTTCTTGCAGATATAAAATTTTGGATATTGTAGTGTAGTAAATATTTTTTAAAAACTATATAAAAATTATGACATAACTATAGCAAATATGCAATGTTTTTAAAACTGGACCGGAAGGCGAACCGGAAAAATTTCGAGTCGTGGATTAATTTGGTCCAACCAGGTTTAACCGGGTTTAAGCGGGTTTACATTTTTTTAATTATAAATATATAATATACATATATAGTAATATATTTATTACTATTTTTATCAAATTTACATAACCCTATATATTATTTCCTATCCAGTTTCCACAAACAATATATAGATATATATTAATTACTACACTTAAAAGTTAAAACAGTTAGTTATTAAATATATTTGTAAAAGGCTAGAAGCACACACGTATACCCTAAAATCATTCTCTCTGCTTAACTTCTCTACCCTCTTAAATCAAACCGCCGCATGTCTCTCTTTCATGCCTCTTCTTTTTAAACATCTCATGTCTCTCTTTTCGTTCTCTCAAATCTTATTATTGTGTATATTTTCTTTCATATATGTTCTCTGATTCTTCTGATATTCTTAAATCAACATATAAACACTTAGATCCAACACAAATTCATACCGATTGATAGATGAAATCGCAAAAAAAAGGTCAAAAACTCAAAAAAAATAAGAACCGGATTTTCTATCTTTGCCGGTTCGTGCCGGTTTTAGTCGGTTTTTATCCGGGTTTACCGGTTTCTTCTAAATCCGGTTTTTTGTAATGACCCAAACCGGATGACTTTCCGGTTCGCGCTTGAACCCGATTCAACCGCCGGTCCGGTCCGGTTTTCAAAACATTGCAAATATGTGAAACACACTTTTCACGCTTTTACTAATAAAGAAAAACAAAAAAAATGATATGAGAAAGGTTGGGAAAAGCGGAAATGATAATGGGCAAATATTCAACTTTAGTGTGAGGTGTTTTACCCAAAATGGGTAATGCGGTGGGTGGGGCTTTTGGTGGTTTTTTATGGATTGACGAGACATATTACTAAAACGATTTACTATGATGTAGTATTTTTTCTCGGAGTTATATCTTTAATCTACTAAAACAGAAGTCAGTCACTAATTCTGTGAATAACACGTGTCCTTCTCCATTTTTTACATAGAATTATCATTAATTTAGAAAAAAAAAAAAAAACATAAACAAACCCCTAAATTTCTCCGACCAACTAACCCACCGCAAATTTCATTAATTTTAAAAAAAAAATTAATTCTCAAAAACAAATCCCTTTAAGCCCAAATTTCTCAGCCCAAAATCCATCCAACTAGCCCACTCACGTTTCCTTCTCCATTTTTTACATACAGTAAAACCTCTATAAATTAATAATGTTGGGACCGAGATAATTTATTAATTTAGAGAGAATATTATTTTATCGATAAATTAATAATTATTAATTTATACAGAGAAATCCATTTTAGGTAAGATTCTTCTTAATTTGTTTTTTCGAATAATGTTATATTATGAAATTTAATGAATCTATTTGCAAATTGATGAAATTTTGATTAAATTTTTTGATTATCGCAATAGAGTAGATGATATTATTATAATAGACGATCAAACTAAAATGGTATACTATGTATAAAATTTAGAAAAAATCATAGTTATTATCCCTAATATCGATGAATACATTTATAAAGCGTTATTATAAAGAATCAATTATTTTGCCTATAATTTTTACAAGTTTATGGTAAAGATCGAAAAAACAATTATAAAAGTTTTTGATGTAACACTTAAATTAAAAGATAAGGTATAATGAGATTTTCATTTTTAAGTTAAAAAAAAATCACTAAAACCATGTTTAGTACATTATCATATATATATATACATAATTATATATGATTATTAATTTATACTATTATTGGGACCATATTTTACATAGGAGTTTCAAAAAAATTATTATCTTATCATTTTATCAAATTGAGTTGATTTTTACATTAGCCCGACTCGGGACCGGGATAATTTATTAATTTATGGTGTTTATTAATTTATCGAATATTAATTTATCGAGGTTCTACTGTAGAAGTATCATTAATTTAGAGAAAAAAAAACAGAAACAAATCCCTAAATTTCTCCGACCAACTAACCCACCGCAATTTTCATTAGTTTAAAAAAAAAAAAAAAATTCTCAAAAACAAATCCCTTTAACCCCAAATTTCTCATACCTAAAATCCATCCAACTAGCCCACGATCTTCTAAATAACTTCCCACTACCATCATCAACGATCTTTTATACATCAATGAAATCTGCAGTTGAATCAAAATTTCTCAGGTAAATCTTCAACTTCTCATTTCTCTGTTCAGTTTTTTTTTAATACCAAAAGCTACATAAAACGAAATCAACTACTTCTCGATTTAATATGCTTTTTCTTTGATCTCAATCTTTTGATTCTTCAGATATTACTGTGAATCCGTACAAGATGAAGCTTGGTTTCACACCAATCGCTCAATTAAATTTTGTTTCTGACAACGAAGTTTGGAAGATTAAAGCTCGAGTTTCACGAATTTGGCGATTCAAGAACAATGAAAAACCTGGAGATTTTGGTGGAGTTGATTTAATACTCGTGGATGAAAAGGTAGATCTTCTGTTTATTTCATTGTATTGTTAACACTTCTCATTTTTATTAATATTTTGATTTCAGGGAGATCGTATCCAAGCGTGCATAAGGGGAAAATTAGTTTCCAAGTTCCAAAATGATTTTACGGAAGGAGAATGCCGCATTCTCACGAATTTTAAGTTGTCTCCTAATGGTGGGAGTTACAGGGGAACTCCACATCCATTCAAAATCTTTTTCACTTGGTCAACATATGTGAAGAATTGCGAGGAGATTCCGAACCACTCACTCCGTTTCAAATTCATTCCTTTCGAAGAGTTGGTCTCTAAGTCGCATGACGAAACCGTTTTCGTGGGTATGCCTATCAGCATCTTTGTACTATTATTCAAAGTTAAACATTTGATTCATGTTCTTATGAGATCATTCTGTTTCATATAGATGTAATTGGCGAAATCACTGAATCCCATGGTCTAAAAGAAATTACGGTTCGTAATGCTCCGTGCAATCTGTTGAATCTTCAACTAAAGAGTATCAGGTTAGTAGCTTTCAACTTAATATTTTCTTAATTTGTATGTAAAATCCTTAAACATCATAAATTAGTATGATACATAGGGAGTGCATATTTTTTAAATCCTCAATGAATGACCATTGAGCAATGAACTTATTTTCTAAATACATATGTTTCATTTAGTAATATGTTTAAAATCTTAAAAGATTATATAAGTACACTTAACAGAAAAAATACTAAGAAAGTAAATTTGATAACATGATAGTTCTAATTAAAATTTTAGACAAAAGAATGCTAAGAAGTTTATATATTCGAGAAAGTGTATCTTAATTCTTAGTAATAATTGTATGTTGGAAAAATAGTACTATTAATAATTGTGTGAGTGATTTAATAATTGGTGTTGAAGACATTCGTGCCTTCATGCAAAGAAAGGCGTGAAAATAACAAAGAGTACTTTTGAAGTAGTTACCATTTACCAGAGACAATGGCAGAAATTTCGTTTTTTTTTACCTATTTTAAGCTATTTTTATCTTTAATCTACTAAAACAGAAGTGAGTCACCAATTCTGTATCCTTTTTCAATTGTTCTTATGTTTTGCAGTGGCTCAACAATTGATTGTGTATTTTGGGAAAAACATGCTGAAGACATACATGCGTATGTTCAATCCTTCTCTGGTGGACCTATTGTGATGCTTTGTAGTCTCATGAGGATTAATATTTACAACGGTAAACCTCCTGCAATAATTGATCTAAATTTTCTTGATTATTACTTGGTTCCAAATTAATGTTCATTGTCTTCAATTTTTGGTAGGCAAACTCACTATCCAAAGTGCAAAATCCTCAACAAAGCTGTTCATGAATTCTGACATTGCTGAGATCAACGAGTTCAAAGAAAAGTAATCACACTTACTTCAATTTTGTTGGTTGTAGATATAGATTGCATTTTATGTTAAAAAATCATTCATATCCTATTGCTTCTGTATATATAATAGGATGCCAAAAGATGTCATCTCTAATACACCGAGTGGCTCCATTTTGGCTTTGTCAAACTCTGACCAAGATTCCTCATATCAGTTTTCATTAGCATCTAACAAAAAAAATTCTCAATTGTTTACATCATATGAGGTTAGTTCTCTTTCTTAATCTTTCTTAGTTACTTCATACTTAAACATCCAACTATAATGTTTTGTATTCCGTGTTTATCCTCAGGAATTTACGTGTTTTATATATGCAACAATATGTGCTGTTAAAACTGATCTTCCTTGGTTCTACACCGGATGTTCAGAATGTAAAAAAAAAGTAAACCCATACTTAAATCCGGAAACTGAAGAAATTGAGGCTGATAAGTTTACATGTGATCTCTGCCAAAAAATTGTTACTTCTACTCTCACAAGGTTTAACATTAATCTATGTACATCATTTTTTTATTTTTACCTATTTTTAACCATTACCTCTGTGATAAACTACACTTTGTTTTCACAGGTACCAAGTTCATGTAAAAGCAATGGATGAAACAGGAACCACTTCTTTCCTTTTGTTTGACAGGGAGGTTATTCAACTAATTGACAAATCTGCGTATGAGTTGCTAGAGCAACAAGTTCAGGTAAAATTCATTCTTTACCTTCGTTTAGTTTTATGCTTTAATTATTTTTATTCCAAATTGTGGCAGTTCAACCGTAGAAGTGAATTCCCTCCTGAACTCAAAGCTTTAGTAAATCGTCAGTTTGTTTTTACCGTGGCCAAACCGTCTACAACAAAAAATTTTAGACCCTCCACATTTAAAGTTCTCAGTATCACCGATGATCCTAAGAAACTTTCAATGTTTCGTGGTGATGATGTCAACACGGTATATATATAGATAAAGATGTGCCTTTATTATCTTGCACTTATAATTTATTTGACTTCAACTATTTTACATAATTTCCATGTATGTAGGATGATATTGATCCAATTGATCTCAATGTCTCAAACTCCACAGAACTCACTGCTACCAACCTGGTATGACAATTCTTTCACTTTAAACTTCATGTTTTCAGACTATGCTATAGTTTATGAAATGAATAGAACATATGAAAAGTTATAGTTTATCATTAATTCACTTATCATCTATTTTTCATTCTCTTGGTTATACTCTATTTTCTGGAAAAATTTACTTTATGTTTCCCAATTCTTTTTGCTAAATATCTCTTACTTTACAATCTATATTCCGTTCTATTGGTTACAATTTGTTTTCAGAAATTCAGAATCAATTTACAACATATTCAAATCTTTATGGTGATGTTTCTTTATTTCTCAGATTGATGATGTCTCTTTCGAAGCGTCTAACAACCTTTCCATAACCTGTTCGACGGAAGATCCACATACTCCTACAAAAAAGCGAGCAATTGCTTCTACAGAAACATCATCATCACTACATGAAGATAGTGGTGAGCAACTTTCATCAAAAAAGCAAAAACCAACACTTGCTCTTTTACCTGCAGAAGAAGATGGGCAACTTTCAGTCTCGAAGCCAGCACAAAACGTTATGCCTCAAACTAAGGAAGCTGGACCAGTTTCAGTCTCGAAGCCAACACAACAAGTTCTGCCTAAAACTAAGGATGCTGGTACAAAGCTTTCATCAACAAAAAAGAACGTATCGGCAACTTTGATTCCAAAGAAAGAAAAAGAATGATGATTAGTCAGCTGTGGTTTTCAATATTCTTAGCAAGTATCATATGACTTCTATCTTTTTAAGCTTTCGTAACTTTTTTTAGCTTTTCATAACTTCTATCAAATTCCATGTTTTAGTAGCTACGTACAAGATTACATTTGATCATTTCTATCTACTTCTATGTTTATTAAAGCTTTGAATTTTTAACTTTGCTTTCTTTTTTATATTTTAATCTCTCTTAACTTTTAATACTATTTTCTAACTCTAATGAAAGGTACTTATTTTGAATCCCTGTTTTGGTTTTTTTTACTCTGTTTTTGTTACTTTCCAGAATTATTTGGTTTCTTTGATCAATGAATATATTCAGACGGCTAAATCCCTGTTTTAGGCATTACTTAATATATTCAGTACTTATTTTGAATCCCTGTTTCTTATTTTGAATCCCTGTTATTTGGTTTCTTCTTTTGCTTACTCATTAATAGAATCATGTAATTGAAATAACCTTAACACATCTCATTATCTTCATGAAATATTTTATATTTCCACGTTATGTAATTTTACTGGACTAAATAACCACTTAAACACGTCAATAATTTTACTATTTGCACTAAAACTCCAATAAAGAAAATATCTGAAATAATTTATTTTGGAGGGATGTGAAAAAGATTTAAAAAAAAACCGTTCACACCATATTATCGTTTTTCCTTGCTCTGTTTCTCTCTTCTCTCCACCTTTCCTCTACATTCTTCCATCTAAAGCATTTATCTACGCTTTCAATTATCTACGCTTTCAGTTATCTAAACCTACATGAAAACAATCAATATTGGTGAAGATGTTTTCGTTCATCTGATGCTCTGTTTCTCTCTTCTCTCCACCTTTCCTCTACATTCTTCCATCTAAAGCATTTATCTACGCTTTTAGTTATCTAAACCTGCATGAAAAAAATCAACTTTAATAACTAAAATCCTCCTCCAAAGTATTTTCAACGCATACATAATGCGTAAACCAAAAGAAAAAGAAAAGGTCACAGAGAAAAGAGGTAAAAGACGTCAAGGTAAAGTTAAATCCTTAAACTCTAATTTTTACATCCCTCGCAGATTCTGACCAATCCAGTTTTTCATGTGATCATGCTCTTTTCGCAGAAGATAACCATTCAAGAAGCGAACGGATGCGCATGTTGAGAGAGAGGAAAAAGAATGCGAAACCAAGAGTACCAAGTATAGTTCACTCACGATTAACACTTTATAACATAATAACTCTAAGATTCATAAGTTTACTATATAACCAAACATCATATTTATAAATTTCAGCTACTTTCCATTTCGGAAGCTCCAGCCAGAATTCTATACCAGATCCAGTTCAAACTACTACTACTAACCCAGGTTTTTAACTCAAACTAATGATTAATCACGTCTTTAACAATTATTCTACAAATATCCAAAACACCACAACATGGTAGATTATTTCGATCATCTGATGCTTTGGTTACATGTTCACGTCTCTTATTTTGACAATTCTTACATGTTTGAAAACTTTAAAACCATCAGTGTTTCCTTTGTTTTCATAATCAACAAATCCATTTTTCACAGATTACGAAGACTTTGGCGATCAAAAATATCCATGTCAACATTGTGGTGGTATGTTTTGGTACAATGAGCGTTTAAACAAAAGACGAGTCTCCGTACCTCCACAATTCTCGATGTGTTGTATGCATGGAAAGATAGAACTTCCTCCACCTCCTAAGGTGCCACAAGCGCTTGTGGATCTTCATTTTAAAGGAGACGACATGAGCAAAAATTTCAGAGAGAACATTAGACCTTAAAACTCGATGCATGCATTCACTTCCATGGGAGGAAAAATTGATTATTCTATTAACAAAGGTCGTGGAGCCCCTGTTTTCCGATTATTGGGTCAAAATTACCATGAGATTGGGAGTTTACTCCCAATTGATGGTGAAACTCCAAAATTTCAACAACTGTATATATTTGATACTGTCAATGAAAATGCAAACATAATTGCAGCATTCAGGTATATTATTATGCTATTCCTATATGGTATAATCTTTTCATTCAAGTGTTTAACAACTACGTGTACTCTTTTATTCGACTCATAACATTTTTCTATACTTGCAGTGAAAAAAGAGGAACACCAACTTCTAAATCAAAAGTACTTCGAGATGATATTATGGAAGCAATAAAAAAAATGTTAAACGAGTGCAATCCATACGTAAAGGTTCTTCGAACAGCAAAGGAACGTTTTGGAGATTCACTAGAATCCATGAATGTTAAGGTACGGTTGATTTCCGGTCGTCCTGCTGACGGTAACACATATAATCTTCCTACATGTTCAGAAGTGGCTGCAATCTTGGTTGGAGATTTTGATGAAAAAATTGAGGCGAGAGATATTGTGGTGGAAACAAAGACCAAAAAGAGGGCAAGAATCAGTGAACTTCACCCGGCATATCTTCCTTTACAATATCCACTTTTGTTTCCATACGGAGAAGATGGATATCACATCGACCTGCAACTAAAGAAGACAACGACAACATCCAAAAATCCAAGGGTTACAATCAGTATGAAGGAGTTTTTTGCGTACAAAATCATGGAACATAGCGACCAATTCAACATTCTGCTACACTCTGGAAAACTATTTCAACAATTTTTGGTTGATGCATTTACAATGATAGAAGCAGAGAGAATTGGATATCTCAAACTTAATCAAAAGAAACTGCGTGCAGACAAATATAGCAATGTTTCAGCTTTTGCTTCTACCGGAAACAAAGATTCTTCAATGTGTGGACAAAGTTACATATTACCTTCTACTTTCGTGGGAGGTCCAAGATACATGCGTGAAAAGTATGAGGATGCAATGGCGGTTTGTTCGTATTTTGGCTATCCAGATTTATTCATAACTTTCACTTGCAATCCTAAATGGCCGGAGATTACAAGATATCTAAGTCCGCGAGGTCTACAACCAGAAGACAGGCCTGATATTCTTTGCCGAGTATTCAAGATGAAGTTAGATAGTCTTATCTTTGACATAAAAAACAACAATCTCTTTGGCCCATCCGCAGCAGGTAAAATGCATTACATGTTCACAAAGTAAGAAGTTGTTTTTGTCTTTTGCACTATTCTGATGGTGTTTTTCTTATTCTACAGTGATATACACAATCGAATTCCAAAAAAGAGGACTTCCGCATGCCCACATATTGTTGTGGTTACAGAAGGGATCAAAGCTTCCTAAACCGGATGATATATATAGAGTTATATGTGCTGAAATACCAGATAAAGCATCTAATCCAGTGTTATATGCTATAGTGCAAGATATAATGGTCCATGGCCCGTGTGGATTAGCAAAACCAAGCGCACCTTGCATGGTTAAAGGAAAATGCAAAAAAAAATTTCCAAAAGATTTTTGTGCTGAAACATATATCAAGAAAGACGGATATCCAGTTTACAGAAGAAGAGATGATGGAAGAACAATAACCAAAAATGGGATTCCGTTGGATAACAGGTCTATCATTCCTTATAATCCGCACCTAACTCTAAAATACGAAGCACATATCAATGTGGAATGGTGCAATCAATCTAGAGCTATCAAGTATTTGTTCAAATACGTCAACAAAGGAAATGACCGAGTCACAGCAGCAATAATGCGGGAGTCATCAAATAAAGAAACAGGAAGTTCTGAAAACACAGTTAACGAAATCAAGCGTTATCTAGATTGTCGGTAGGTTTCTACAACACTACCCATCAAATATTTATTTCATATGGTACGCAAAATATTTTTTACATTCTCTTTTTCATTATTTTTCTAGGTACGTATCACCATGTGAAGCAGCATGGAGAATATTGGGGTTTGAACTACATTACAGTAGCACATCTGTTGTAAGGTTGTCTTTCCATATGCCAGGAGAACATAATATCACATACGACGACGAAGATGATATTGATGATGTAATGACGAAGGAGGGAAATCAAACTTCACAATTTCTGGAGTATCTGAAAACATGTAGTCAAAACTCTAATGCAAAGGAGTTGACTTACATTGATTTCCCTAAATTCTTCATATGGAATAGGTCTCCAAAACACTGGACACCACGTCAACGAAATCCAGCTGTTGGTAGAATCTATCATGCTTCGCCATCTTCTGGCGAAAAATTCTACTTGAGCATCATGATAAACAAAGTTAAAGGACCAACTTGCTATGAAGATTTACGCACTGTTGATGGAATCACGTATCAAACCTTCAAGGAAGCTTGCGCTGCTCTAGGCCTACTTGACGGTGATAAACAGTACATCGAAGCAATCATGGAAGCCAGCAAAACGGGGTCAGGTTTTCATTTACGCCGGATATTCACCTATCTTTTAGTTTCTGAGAGTTTGTCCGAACCTAAACATGTTTGGTTGGAAACATGGCATTTGCTTGCGGATGACATTTTGTATATGCAACGTCAAATCCTCCAACGACCAGGTTTGTCACTATACTAAAGATATTTTTCAAAATCATACATTTCTTAAGGTTTCACTTTTTCCTAATTTTCATATCCCTTCACGTTTCAGAACTAGAAATGTCAAGTGATCAGCTAAAGAATCAAACTTTGTTAGAGATCGAAAAGAAATTGTGCTCAAACGGAAATACTCTCAAGAATTACCCTACTATGCCATTTCCAACGAACAATAATATCCCAACAATGGTTAACACCTTGATAAACGATGAACTTCGTTATGATAGAGACGCATGTGCTCGAGAACATCAAAGATTGTTGCCTAGATTGACGTCAGAGCAGAGGGATATATATAATACTATTATGGAAGCTGTGGTAACAAGTTCTGGTGGTGTTTTTTTTGTCAATGGATTTGGAGGAACCGGGAAAACATTTCTTTGGAGTACTTTGTCGACATACATTCGTTCACTTGGAGATATTGTCTTAACCGTAGCTTCGAGTGGAATGGCAGCATTGTTACTAGATGGAGGACGCACAACTCATTCTCGATTTGCAATACCGTTGCAATTGAACGAAAGTTCCACTTGCTTATTCACCGCAAACAGCGAGCTAGCTGAATTGTTAGTGAGAGCTAAGTTGATCATTTGGGATGAGGCACCTATGATGCATAGACATTGTTTTGAAGCCCTAGATAGAAGCTTGAAAGATGCTTTAAGAGCAGCAAGGATTCCAAACTACAGTAAGCCGTTTGGTGGGAAGACTATTGTTTTCGGGGGTGATTTTCGTCAAATACTCCCTGTGATTCCTCAGGGGAGTAGGGAACAAATTGTACAAGCTTCTCTTACTTCTTCTGCGCTTTGGTACTCTTGCAAAGTGCTTAGTTTAACAAGGAATTTACGGCTAACTGTTGATTCAGATCCAGCAGAAACGGAATCCATCAGAGAGTTCTCCGAATGGATTCTAAAACTAGGAGATGGAAAGTTATCTGAACCTAATGATGGGGAAGCAGTGATTGATATACCAGATGACATGCTTCTCCTGGACTCGCTTGATCCAATAATTTCAATCACCAACGCCACGTATCCGTCATTGATTGAACATCTAGAGGATGAGTCTTTTTTCAAAGACCGTGCAATATTATGTCCTACAAATGATGTTGTTGCTGAGGTCAACAATCACATTATGGATCTTCTCCCGGGAAAACTACAGACATATTACAGTTCTGATAAAATCTGTGCATCGAATTCCAGCATTGTCAGAGATAAAGATGTCACAGTTGAATTTCTTAACTCAATTAAGTGTGCGGGACTTCCAAACCATGAACTAAAGCTAAAGAAAGGTGTTCCAGTTATGCTTTTGAGAAACCTTGACCAAAAATGTGGTTTGGTTAATGGAACCAGGTTGCAGGTAACAGAACCGGGAACTCATATCATTAAAGCAAAAGTCATTACCGGCAATCATGTTGGCAACACAGTCTTTCTTCCAAGAATGGTGCTTACACCTTCAGATGCAAGGTTGCCTTTTCGATTTCAACGGAGACAGTTTCCAATTTCTCCTTGCTTTGGAATGACAATTAATAAGAGCCAAGGTCAGAGTTTATCTCATGTTGGAATCTACTTACCGAGGCCGGTTTTTGCACACGGTCAACTATATGTTGCTGTCTCAAGAGTCAAAAGTAGAAAAGGTTTAAAGATCCTAATCACTAACGAAGAAGGTCAGCGGGAAAAAAAAACAACAAATGTTGTTTTCAAAGAAGTACTTCAGAATTTCCAACAAGTCTAACGATCATCTTCAGGTACTAACTATATTCATACACTCATCATTTTCTATCCAACTTCTCATCTTCTTAACAGAGCTACAATGCTATTTTCAGGTACACGTGTAAGAACTTTCTTTACATATGGGAATCAACAGATAGCACATTGTCAATCAGAATGTTTTTATTTTAATCCTGCTTTTATGTATATATTAGGATATATTTTTTTCTATAACTTTTTGTACAAATGCTTTTTAGTAATGAATTTGTTTTCTCTTATTAAGGTGTATATGCTTCATGTATCAACGGTTTCTTTGTGAGTTAATTCAACCTTATATGTTACATAAAAACTCATACAGAAATACACATGAAACCTATTTGCAAGAAGCTTAAATTGATATATCTATGTGAAATTAAAGAATACCTGGATTTTGATTAATAACATCAAAATTAACAGGAAAAAACTTCTCCGAGATGTTAAATTATCCTTCACGTTCAGATGGTGCTGCTACTAGATGGGACTTAGATAGTTTACAAACCTACATGACAAACATGGAAAGTTGTTAGAATCTTAAACATGAAGGATTTAATTTCTCTTCTTCTATTTTCCATCTTACAATCTAGACTCAAATCTTAAGGAGCACGTGTATAGAGTGAACCTTTCAACAAAAAGATAGTACATATAGGTATTGGCTCAATGTTCTAAGTAAATTATAAAGTAGATCAAACAAGTAACACAAAAAGGATTATGTTGAAGAAACAAAACCGTAAAGAGACTAACTAACAATAGCTCAATAACCCAAACAGAGGCACATGGCCACAAAACAGAGCAAAAAAAACCGTAAAAATTGACTTTGTTGTTGTTCTTGCTTATGAACTCTAATGAGAATTTTGATTATTCACTAACAGTTATAAAGCGCCATTATTTACGTCAATTACATCACCAACGCATGTAATCAGAGAACCATTTCCAGAAAAGGAAACTCAGAGACACGCACAAACTCAAGACTCGAAATATCCAGAGGCCTAGGAGGAACATGAAACAGAAAGACTCAAGTCAAATATGGTTTAGCCAGAGATGTGAATAGACTTAACTTGTGTCTTCTTCTTCGTCTCCACTTTAGGCACCGTCACGGTCAACACTCCGTTCTCCATGGAAGCCTTCACTTGATCCATCTTCACATTATTCTCTGGCAACCTGAATTTCCTCGAGAACTGCAAAGATTTAAACAAAAGCAAAGAGTACATTGTTTTAACCATTCAAGAAGATAACTATTCAAGAAGCGAACGGATGCGCATGTTGAGAGACAGGAAAAAGAATGTGAAACCAAGAGTACCAAGTATAGTTCACTCACGATTAACACTTTATAACATAATAACTCTAAGATTCATAAGTTTACTATATACCCAAACATCATATTTATAAATTTCAGCTACTTTCCATTTCGGAAGCTCCAGTCGGAATTATATACCAGATCCAATTCAAACTACAACTCCTAACCCAGGTTTTTAACTCAAACTAATGATTAATCACGTCTTTAACAATTGTTCTACAAATATCCAACACACCACAACATGGTAGATTATTTCGTTCATCTGATGCTTTGGTTACATGTTCACGTCTCTTATTTTGACAATTCTTACATGTTTGAAAACTTTAAAACCATCACTGTTTCTTTTGTTTTCATAATCAACAAAATTCTTACATGTACGTAGCCCCTGTTTTCCGATTATTGGGTCAAAATTACCATGAGATTGGAAGTTGACTCCCGATTGATGGTGAAACTCCAAAAAGATCAAGCACAACAAGAATTATGTTGCAGAAACAAAACCGTAAAGAGACTAACTAACAATACCTCAATAACCCAAACAAATTGTGTTGTCTTAAGATTTAAACAAAAGCAAGAGAGTAGTAGTAGTTAAATTCACCATACTCTAAAGTTGTTTATGTATTCATACCTTCATAAGAATTGACAGAGTTTTGATCCTAGGCAAGCGGTAGCAACGACGATGCTTCATGTGTGCTTATACGACTCTTGGTCAATCGGAACAAGATTCCATGTTCACTCCAAATCTTTGTTGTCCAACCAATTTGATTGAACAACAAACATTTGGTTCTTCTCTTTGCTAATTCTCCATAAGAATTTGGATTCACTTTGGCGCAATCCATCCGCCGCAAGTGAGATCTTGGGTGACTTGAATTCATGGACCTAATCCATCGGTGAATTAGAAAAATCCATCGGTGACTTCAATTCAATGGAAAAATTCATCGGTGACTTCAGCTCATCAAGTCATGGTCTATGATTCAAGAACATTCATCATCCAACGACATCATTCATCATCCAAGAACATCATTCATTGTGGGCTTATTCTTATTGGGCTATTATTGGGCTCTTATTGGGCCACTATATTTAGAGTGGATTACATATAACACATAAAAAAAACTATTAGACTATTATAATACATGAACATTTTGGTTTTATATTTTTCTTTCGGTTTCAATAATTTTATTCTTCATTTTTAAATTTCTTATATTTACATGTTCATATAATTAAATTGTATAATGTCAAAGGTAATGTATGATTTTAGAATATTCATTTAGACAGAAGAATACAGTTAAGACATATATCAATTACAGGGAGTTATACCAAATAAAATAGATCATACATTAAATATTCATTTAGATAGAAGAATGCAGTTAAGATAGATATCAATTACAGAGCATTACACCAAATAAAATATATCATACCTAATGTATGTTATCAACACCATGCAGTTGAACTCAAAACAAGGTGTATTTTCTAATTAAAATGTATTATTTCATATAATTTCATTCTTAAATTTCATGCAGTTTTATAATTCATAATCAAATGCCCGTGCATGGGCACGGGCCAAAATACTAGTTGTCATTAAGTTAAAAGAATCTTTTTAAAGTTAATATGATATCTTAATTTTTCTAGTTTAGTGGTTTAGTCTAATTATTTATCTAGTAATTTAATATGGTTAACGATATATTTAAAAAAAAATTGTAATGCATAGCAACAAAACTCTACATAAACAGCTTGTACACTAGTGAGACATGAGAGACAAAATAAACATAAAACGTTCGTTAACTGTCCACCACCATCAACCATCTCCAATGTATATTGTACATCATTTAATTTACCATTTTTACATACATCTTCCGTCTACGACCGCTATCTCTATCTATTATTGTCCACCACCACCACCACCATTTTTACATACATCTTCCGTCTACGACCGCTATCTCTATCTATTATTGTCCACCACCACCACCACCATTTGCCAACCATTATCGTTATCTTCGTATATTATTGTCCACCACCATTGTCATATGGCGTTCACATATACTAATTACATCCATTACAGTCCACCATCATAACATGTCCATAACCATCCAACCATTATCGACTGTCCCTCGCTATATATAATGTACTAATTAATCTACCGTCAACCACTACTTAATCCACCATCCACCACCACTTGCTCCACCATCCACCTTCCTTCCATTACCGTTCATCACCACTGCCATCTCCATTCATTTCCGTTCACCACCACTACCATCTACCATACTCATTCATTACAATTTTGCCAAAAAGAACCAAAAGCTGCAATATATTCCCACAAATAAAGATATAGATCGTACAACTTTAACATAATAAAATAAAAAATTGGCAGAGCATGGAGAAAGAATAGGAGTTACAAATCCCTCAAATTCACTCATGATATATTATTAATTTAAACTTGTAGAAAGTAAATTCAAGATTGGTAAATATCTTATACTAAGGATTGTTATTTATGTCGACACATGGGTACTTTGAGCTTTGAGAAAGTTTCTAACAGTCTAACTGGTGAATGTCAGATTGAGGAATAGTGAAAAATGCAGAGGATGGTTACTAGTTACACTAGAAGAATATAGTTGAACAATGAACAAAGAAAAAAAAACAATTTGCTAAAACTTGTTGAATTTAAGCAAAAAAAAAAAAACTTGTGTTGATTATTTGGCAAAGTACTCATTTGAATGAGTACAACTTTATATTTAAAATCATGCAAAATAAAAAATTGCAACGTAAATCATGAAAAAAAAAGCAGCGTTACAGATTTTTTTCTTCTTTCATTGCTTATTAGTAATCATTTAACAAATGATTTTTTGTAGCTATGTTGCTATAGAGTTTAACTACGGTTTCTCTCTACCAAGTTTGTGGCAAACGTAGCAAGAGATTGGGTTATGGATTATATGTGGTTAAATGTTAGTTACGGATATAGCAACGACCATTTATTTTGTTAATGTCGCGTCCAACAAAAATATACATAGCTACATATTAGCAACATATTTTTTTGTTACCTTAGCTAGAAAGGTTGTTATGTATTATTTGTAGCTAAGCTAATATAGTTTAATAGAAAATTAAATAAAATTTGGTTTTAAATAAATAAAAACTAAACAAATTGATTTTCAAACAATAAATAAATGATAATAAGAATTCTTAAATTTCCAAAGATTAGAAATTGCATTCACTACAAAAGTCATGCTAGTTGACAATCACAAAAGTTACATCTTAAACGTGAAACTAGAAGAAATAATACAAGTTCAAACAAACATTACAAAAGATTTTGATTGTTATGTCTACTGTTTTCACATACAAAAATTCCACTAAGAAGAAATCCTCAACCTTATTGTTATCTAGATTCATTTGTTAGTTGGTGCCAGAAATAGATAATATGCTCGTGTGTGATAGGAGGTATGATTGGAGAAGGATCAATGGAGGCATCATCTGCTTCAGTGGATAGATTTGAGTGTGAGATTGAGATGGAATAGGTGGCTGCTCAGCCACAAGTGCCACTGTGACTCCCCTAGCTTCACATATTGCAGTTAACTGCTTGCTCATAAGGCTGACAACTCCATTAAGATTTATCAGAATTCACTCATAAGTCATAACAAGTTTGACAAGAAAGAACAACAACTAGTGGATTAATGGGATCATAATTTCCCATTTGAGCAGTTTCAAGTCCAAACAACCTCCCTTTTTTGGCTTGACTATCTACAATAGTGAGCAGAAAGTAAGTATAGTAGTATTAATATAAAACAAAAATATTAAGTAAATAAGAACTAAAAACCAAATAATCAATACATTTACCGAATAAAAAGCCTTATCTCGCATAAGTGATGTAATTAGTGCTTGTGAGTTAGACCCTTAGCTGCCAACCCTAGCATGATCAATGTTGGAGAATTAATGTGAAACAACAATGGATTAAAACTTCATCAACAATCTTTTTTGCACGTTTGTCAACAAAAGTCATGTCATTCTTCATGTGAGTCTTCTGGAGTAAGTCTGTAATTGATGACTCTTTGCCCAACTCCATCATCTATATACATGAATCATAGAAAACAAAAAATAGAAATACGGCATATGGATAAAATCAATCATAACACAATATGAGAAATACGAAAAACATATAGAAGAGACAATAAGGAAATAGATCATTTGTACCATATCATATTTAATCTTGACGTAAGGTTTTGAACTAGAAAAATGTTGATGTATGCCATCTCCACCATGTTCATATTTCTAGTTTTGTGAGTTTGTAGTGCTAATATGAACAACCTGGTATGTATCCAGTGTCACCACATCAACCTCCAATTGTTATCAGAGATGAAGTTGGTTTTTGTTGTTGTTCATCTTCCGCATTGCTGATGTTTTTCGAGATTGTCCTCCGGAGTCGTTTGGTCCATAGACTCTTCACCAAAGTATGATGACATGAATCTCAATAATATTTTTTCAAGAAAAAGAAGAAGATTAAAACAACACTTGACAATTAACCAAAATTGCTCCAATGTTGAAACAAAAAGGGTATTTAAGAAGAAAAAAAATCTATTTGAGTCTTACCACAATATCAGACCACCACTTGTCTTGTGTAACTTCATAAGGATTCCACCATCTAGGTTGCCTCAAAATGGATACGAGGACAAATTCATGGACAGATTCAGGGACAAATACATGGATAAAAAATTATAAAATCTAAATTATCAGGTACGGGGACGGCATCGGGACGACAATAGAAATATAAGAAAATATCCATATAGTAAGTAAATGTCTTATGCATAAAGAACTAAATTTATTTTAATATCTTAAAACAAAAAATAACAAGATACATAATTATCATTTATCATTGACCAACTATGCTTATAACTCTTGATCATCTAGAGAGAGCTCCGCAAACTCCAAAAATCCAACGTCTTCCAATGAATCAAAGTCATCTCCACCAACATCCCACTTTTTCGTCCTTTCATCTTCGTATTGAGGAGCATTCCTTGATAAGAGGTATAGATTATTGTGGATATGAACAAAATCTTTAGCACGACTTGGATTCAACATATTCCTTTTAAGTGAATGGATGAAGGAGTACGTATTCCAGTTGCGTTCACAACATGATGATGAACTAGGTTATCCAAGCAATTTAAAAGCCAAAGTGTGGAGGAGAAGAGCTGGAGCACCATAGTTAACCCACAAATTCTTAGGTTCCATAGTAGACATCATTTCAAGGCATGATAAATCCTCAAAAGCACCCATCTTCATCGAAAAGGACGCATACTCATCCAATACTCTACGATAATCATCATCACTGAGAAACAACCTTCAAAAACCTTTCATCCTTTCACGTGAGATTTCTAGATCTTTTGTGTGGAGTAATTCTTTCGTTATTCTCATTTAAGTATTTGATCACTATAAAAATATACAACATATAAAAAATATTATATATATATATACGTTGTTGGGGTCATATCTCACTCCGGTAGAGATCGTCAAGAAAATGACTAAGTACCAGAGGTGGGCGCGCAGTTATCTGGACCAGCTCTGTTTCCGGGACCAGCTCTCCTGTCTTATGGGACGAGCTCTCCAAAGTGACTGGGACCAGGACTAACTCTCTTGCTTTCTGGGACGAGCTCTCTAAAATGACTAAGTACCAGAGGTAGGCGCGCAGTTATCTGGACCAGCTCTATCTCAGGGACCAGCTCTGTCTCTGGGACCGGCTCTCCAGAGTAACTAAGACTAGGACCGACACCTTTCCAGGACGACGTCTATAGTGGTCATTTAGACTCCAAGAGATCGTTGCGATCATCTCACTTCAAGACAAAGAATGGACCGAGCTCGGAAGGCCCACATTAGAGAGAACGAGTCGGGAGCCCACGAGTAACAAGTCACGCCGACCTCTACTGCAAGACTGGGCCCAGAAGACGAGCTCTTGGATTTGGGCCCATGACGAGGACGAGGACAAGTCACGCCGACTACGCTGAGAGATAATCCCGAAGATTCAGAGATTTGACCTTATCTCTTTAGGCGTAGACCTAGGCCGACTTAGAGTTGTATAAATAGACCTTGTACACCTCGAAAGAGGGGATCCGCAATTTTACACAGAAACTACTTGTAACGATTGCAAAAGCTTAATAACAAACTCTCTTGAGATCTTCGCTAAGTGTTTCTCATCTCAGAGCTTTCAGACCTAGACCATTGACTATTTCAACTGTGCAGGTTTCCACCACCACAGTTTGGCGCTAGAAGGAGGGGGCCTTGAAAGCTTCTTACTCCGAAGAACCACCGCGAAGAGATCTAGAACACGATGACTGATGAACGACGTATCGCTGATCCGAAAGACGCTGCGCCGAGAGATATGTAAGAGGGCGAGATCCAGGCTGAAAGAGATACCAACAAGGACCAAACCGCTCGTGACGATCCGCCACCAGCAGGAACGGCTCGCGCCGATCTCCCTGGCGAGAAGTCAAAGGAAACCTCGAGAGCGAAGCTCGCTTCTCCCTGAGTTGCTGCAGAAGATGAGCGCAACACTGGACGCATTGTTGGAGAGCGCCGAGCGGCAAAACAGAGCCAACGGGACAATACCGATGAGCTCAGATCCATAGGAGCAGACGTCCGCGCACGACCCCTCGAGCCAAGTCTGTTCAGAAAACCGGCGGCACGAATCGATCCAGTGGCGCTCAACTTCACCACACCGATAGGATCGTCAAGCCAACCTCGGCAACAGAATCCATCGACCGCTGCAAACGATGGATGATCCGCTCTTTTAGCCCAGGCACGACGAGAGAAAGCGAAAGTCGGCAACGAGCCGATAGACCTCGACAACGACGATGAGGACCTGGCTAGAAGAGTCGTTCCTGAAACAATCTTCACTGAGACAGCGAGAGATCGGTAGGAAATGGCCAAAGCAAGGAACGATGATTCTCAACACATAGCTTCACAGCAATTCTACACCATCAGAGACGATGGCCCCGGGAGGAGAGTCACACGCAACACTGATCTCCCAGAGGAAGAAGTGGCGCGGCGAACCACTACAAGGCAGAAGCATGCCGACTCACAAAGGACGACCCAACAACGTTCCTCCGTCTTCAACGATGAGACCGATC
Source organism: Arabis alpina (assembly GCA_900128785.1). Classification (NCBI taxonomy): domain Eukaryota; kingdom Viridiplantae; phylum Streptophyta; class Magnoliopsida; order Brassicales; family Brassicaceae; genus Arabis; species Arabis alpina. Next base: position 18,005,760 of record LT669791.1, read on the forward strand.
ACGGATATGCCAGACAGGTTTCGTAAGAGGAGGAAAACGTTGAGTGGGTGAAACAGGTAGAGGACGCTGAAGCGAAACAAGCTGCGTTTCAAGTCCAACACGACCAGATGGCCGAATTTCGAGCTTCGTTAAGTAAGACTACTGCCGAGTTGAAGACCATTCGTTCGCAGATGCATCGTGCCACTAGCAAGGCGCCAGAACTCGATCTGATCTTGGAACAAGCTCAGTACACTCCTTTCTCGACACGCATCACCAAAGCTCGAGTATCAGACCCAGGCAAGATTAGGGTGCCAACCTACGATGGGACCGAAGACCCAGCTGACCACCTCAACGAATTCAGTGTGGCTATGACAAGATCGAATTTCAAAGAGGAAGAGATGGACGTCGGGAAGTGCTTGCTTTTTGTAGAAAACCTCAAAGGACCAGCTCTCAAATGGTTTAAAGGGCTCGAAAGTAATTCCATCGATACGTTCAAACAGTTGACAGAGGCCTTCATCAAACACTACTCCATCTTCATTGAGACTCAAACGTCAGGCGCTGATTTATGGTCCATGAACCAAGGACCAACCGAGTCCCTCAAAACTTTCATCGAACGTTTCAAGCTTGTACTATCACAAGTGAAAGGGATAGAGGACTCGGACGCACTCCGAGCACTGAAAAGAGCCATATGGCACGAATCTGATTTCTGGAAGGAGATGTCTCTCAACGAGCCTTCAACTATCCAGGATGCCCTACATCGAGCAACGAACTACGCCAAAAGCGAAGAAGAAGCGAAGAAACTCGAAAAAAAGTATGGGAAGTCAAAACAGAAAAGTGACAGCGACCACCAGCCAAGCCAGGCGCGAAAAACCCATAGTTGAAATTTCGTCCAACACGAAGGAGCCCACAACTATCAGGTGGATTCTCCCAACTATGGGCACGGCCAAGGAGGATGTTTTCCTAACGCGTAGACCGGTAATTCAACTTACGACGAGTCGTTATACTGCAATATTCATCACACTCACGGTTACTCGACAATAAACTGCCAGTCTCTCGGTTCGGCGCTAGCCCAAAAACTATTGGACGGTGAACTCGGCGATAACTTCAACCTCAAAGACTTTGAATTAGAGGAAAACGACGTTGAAGTAGCGCCGATCAATGAAAAACCGCCTAAACGCGGAAGACAAAACGACGATTCGACACAAGGTAGACCAAGAAAGAAGTACTACCATTGAGCAACCTTACCGTCGTTCGTCCACCACTCACTTACCATGAACTACGGGTGACTTGATCCCTGCAAAGGGTACGTAGGCAGCTTATTTTCAGATGGGTTCAGTTGCCCCCCTCCCAAAAAGGGGGGGGAGTGGGGTACGTATACTTGTATACTCCCACCTCTCTTTGTAGCAAACCTTTATGAGAATAAACACCTGCTACAAAAACTTGTCAAAACGACTATCTCTATCACATCCTTTACGGATAATTCAGGGTCTCACTTAAACTACCATCTCACCATCCACCGCCGCTGCTGGCCACAGCGGTGACCGTTCACAAATATTTCTGCAGATCTTTACAATAACATCCACCATTGGATAAGCGCGCTATATAAATAACGATGGTTCATTATAAGAGCAGGTGTGTTTAGAGAGAAGCACACTTGTAACCGAAGTGACCATTCAAAAAACCCAACAACATCGTTGGTCAAAACCAATGGTTCATTATAGGAGCAGGTGTGTTTAGAGAGAAACACACTTGTAAACCCAAATGACCATTCAAAAAACCCAACAACATCGTTGGTCAAAGCTAATGATCATTATAGGAGCGGTCGTGCTCAAAGAGTGACACGATCGTTAACCTAAACGATCATTCGAAAAACCCAGCAAACCTTAACGCTAGTTGCAACAACGTAACATGCTCACTTCTGAAGTTAGGTGGTCAACGACGACCTAACATCTGTAAGAAGGATGAGCACCAAAGTACGGCAACGACGCCATCAATCATGATGATGGTTCATCTGAATTTTTAAACAAAGTCATTTGAACCAGACTAACTATGTATCCTAGAAACGAATACAACAAGGATACAATTCATCACAATTAGTTTTCTATCTAAAAGTCTAAGGCAAGAAAGCTCGACTTATCAGAAAAACAGAAATAAATTAAAAGTTGCATTCATTATCACTTTTTATAAACACAAGTCATTTACGCGCGAAATCAAAGTCAAGTCTAAAACGTAAGCACTAATAGGCGCGCAAAGCAACTAAGGGACAGTCCCCTCATCATCAACAACTCCCGCAGGAGCAGTCATGGTAGTCGGCCTTGCTGCTTCCTTGGTCCCGGTCTTCCCAAAGGCTCGTCGGTCCTGGTCTCCTCAATTACCTCGTCGGTCCTGGTCTCCTCAAAGACCTCGTTAGTCTTGGTCTTCTCAAAGACTCATCGATCCTAGTCTCCTTAACGATGTCCTCGATCCTAGTCATGGTCACCTCGACCCCAACTTCGCCAGTACGTACAACTTCCCAACTTTGCTCACCAGCAACAAGTTTCGTCTTGGCGGCAAAAATAGTGGTCGGCGCATGTGGAGTAGTGGTCGTCGCGGTAAAAGGTGCAGTAGTGGGCGCCACTTCAGCATATGCAGTAGTGGGCGCAGCTAGAGCAGGCGCAGTAGAGGGCGCAGCTAAAACAGGTGCAGGAGTGGGCGCAGGTAAAACATGCATAGTAGTGGGCGCAGCTAGAGCCGGCGTAGTAGAAAGTGCAGTAGTGGGCGCAACTAAAGCATATGCAGCAGTCGGCGTTTTCTCTGAGAAATATGAGTATCGACAAGTTGTTCGTCGGCAAGAGATGGACTTTGCGCGTTCACTGCATCATTCACATCTGAGACCAGGACTCGAATCATATCTCTATCTTTACAGGGACGAAGCCAAGAGCTAGACTCCGCATCAGGACAGTTTATATCGAAGCTCGGTCCTAGGCTCTCCAAACTAGTGGTCCTCAGCTTTGAAATGGTTTCCAGAAACCTCTCAAAAGACGATATCGAGTTTGTCATCGAAGTAATGTTCAAAAATTTCGAAGTATCGAAACATCGGAGTTTCCATAAACCTCGTCAACGTCGAAGACTAACCACGACACAGCTCGACCTCCGGTTTCAGACAAGCTCTCGTGAATACAAGCCGACTCCGTTACAAGAACGAAGTTCTGGTTCACGACGAGCTAACAAATGAACGGACTAGTCAAAATGAAGAAGAGCTCAGTCTTAAACGAGTCTTTCTCTCTCGACTCCGAGTTCTCGGCACGACGTCAAATTTTCCACCAAAACAGGTCAATTACAACGGTCACTATTGTCTCTAAACTCAACAGTACCACCTGCCCGGAACGATGATTCCTCCCCGGACTCAACTCGCATACAAACGCACCGAAACAGAGACGTAGGCTTCCGAGGTCGATTACTTCCTCAAGAGACGAATACTCGATCTTGGAGAGAAAAGCGAAGCTCCGTGCCCATCATTCGAAACCGTCCTCAGCCTCTGTATTGTCCAATCGCCAAGCCCAGGAACAAGCAGATATCTTCCCAACAAACCGGCAAGGACCTAGTCACGACGACGAGCTGAACGCTCTACTTCCGGTGAAGTTTCCTTGAAGCAACAACGACCTTGACCTCAATCAAACGAAGCAGAACTCGGCGAAAGAGAGATGAATCGACGACTCGTCACCGGCTGCAACAGAAAGGACTTTTTGGTAGGAGAACCAGATACGACGGCGCAGGTTTGGACTGAACGGGAGCTCGCCGGAGACGATGATGGTTCTTAACGACGACCTAGGTTCTCGAGTTGAATTCTGTTATGACGAGTCACAAGCGCTGACGACTCCGGTTCAGTTTGTGCGAAATTTTCCGGCGACCACGTCCCTAGGAACAGAGAATCCGGTCCGGTTTCTTCTCAATAATTACAAATCCGAGAACCAAGATCTCGGTTCAATACAATATCAGTCTGAACGGCGGTGTGGAGACTCGTCGGCAAAAGAAACGGAGACGACGACAAAAGGCTCGAACTCGACCCAACTTCACCGGAGCTGTAACAAAGTTGAGCTCAAAGCTCATCCTCAGGCGAAGCTTTCCCGAGCTTGATATCTTCTTGTACGTCGTCGACAACGTGAACGAAGCCGACGGTTCGAGTCACCTCGAAAAAACGACGAGTCCCACGTCCAAATAGATCGAAGACCAGATCTCGGCAGGTTCACACTCCGGTGAGGTCTCCTCCAAGAACGGTGACGTCTCCCCAGATCTCGACGAACCGACATAGCAGAGACGTGTAGAAATCTCACTGGAACTACAACTTGATGACGACGGAGATGAATGGAACCGGAAAACAGAAACAAAGCCGAGCTCCCTTGAATCGAAACCAGCAGGAATGAAGAACCAGTCGACGCCGAACGAAGCGAGAGCTCGTCGGAAAACACAGCGAAGAGGTCGGAGAAGACAATCCTTTGTTGACGGCGGCAAACAAAAAAAAAGGGAAAAAAATAATAATACCAAAATCCTAGATCTAAAACAGAAAGTAGAGAGCGGTGAGAGGATACCTTTCTTTTGGTGGAGTGAAGTTGTGGAGAAAATAAAAGGGGAAAGAGTATTTATAGCACCACTGTCAAACCCTGGAATGGCACATTTCAGTAGTCAGCGGGAACAATTTCGATTTCTGAAAAAGAATCAGGTGTTTAATTTCCAGCGGGAATTGACAATTCTAATTTCTAAAAAAAATTTAGATGTCCAATTTTCAGCGGGAATTAAATTTTCAGCTTCCGGGAAAAACAATATCTTTACTAAATCCAGAAAGCAACTAAACAGAAACATCACGTCCAACTCAGCATTAACGTGAACATGTGAGAGTTGGGTAAGACAAACAAGTTTTATGAGCTTTAACGAGAACAAGCTCTACAAACTTCACATGGCCAGTTCCTTCAAACTTTATAACACAAATTCAGAAATACAAGTCTATTGAAAATCTTTATTGGGCTATGCGTTAAACATGAACACGAAAGCTCAGTAACGTCGGCAGGTCCTCAAAACAAGTTTTCATAATCTCGTTTCATCGGACACAGGCTAAGCAGTACATTTTCTTGAAACCTCACTTCGACTCATTTACCTCGGCATCATCAGAACTGATACTACCGAGCTGGGGGGCTAACTGTTGGGGTCAGATCTCACTCCAGTAGAGATCGTCAAGAAAATGACTAAGTACCAGAGGTGGGCGCGCAGTTATCTGGACCAGCTCTGTTTCCGGGACCAGCTCTCCTGTCTTATGGGACGAGCTCTCCAAAGTGACTGGGACCAGGACTAACTCTCCTGCTTTCTGAGACGAGCTCTCTAAAATGACTAAGTACCAGAGGTAGGCGCAGTTATCTGGACCAGCTCTATCTCAGGGACCAGCTCTGTCTCTGGGACCGGCTCTCCAGAGTAACTAGGACTAGGACCGGCACCTTTCCAGGACGACGTCTATAGTGGTCATTTAGACTCCAAGAGATCGTTGCGATCATCTCACTTCAAGACAAAGAATGGACCGAGCACGGAAGGCCCACATTAGAGAGAACGAGTCGGGAGCCCACGAGTAACAAGTCACGCCGACCTCTACTGCAAGACTGGGCCTAGAAGACGAGCTCTTGGATTTGGGCCCATGACGAGGACGAGGACAAGTCACGCCGACTACGCTGAGAGATAATCCCGAAGATTCAGGGATTTGACCTTATCTCTTTAGGCGTAGACCTAGGCCGACTTAGAGTTGTATAAATAGACCTTGTACACCTCGAAAGAGGGGATCCGCAATTTTACACAGAAACTACTTGTAACGATTGCAAAAGCTTAATAACAAACTCTCTTGAGATCTTCGCTAAGTGTTTCTCATCTCAGAGCTTTCAGACCTAGACCATTGACTATTTCAACTGTGCAGGTTTCCACCACCACATACGTGAATCAGATAAACTAAAAGAATGAAACATTAGTTAAAAACTGGGGTGTATACTACCAAATCAAGGTATTATGCAGCTAATAAGGAAGAGAACAAACCGAAAACAAGTAGTACCCTCAATTGGCAGGCAGATGTGTGGTCGTTTAACACAACCCCAAAATTGAAGACATTTCTATGGAGAGCAGCTAGTGGAGCTATTTCAGTAGGAGAAAAGCTCGCAGGAAGAATCCAGAGTGCTAATCCACAATGCCCTCACTGTGAGGCTCCTGAATCCATAGCTCATTACATATTCCTCTGTGAGAAGGTAAAAGGAGTATGGCAAAAGGCACCTTTCAAAACCCTGGATCTTCAACATCAAACCTTTGATGAGTTGTGGAAGAACGTGAAAGGGAAGGAGACACTTCTACCAACAGGGCTAGGAAAGGGAGACCTAGCACCATGGATCTTATTGCAGATCTGGAAAGCTAGGAATGAGCTAGTATTCAATGATAAGGAGTTTGTGGAGCAGGATATAGTTACAACAGCCATCAGGAATGCTAAAGAATGGTATTCCAACCAGCAATGTAAAGCCAAGAAAGGAAAATTGGTGATTAAAGAGAAGCAGGAACCGAGGGTGGAGGTAATTTGTCAAATGGATGCTGCGTGGAATGAGAATAGTAAAGGTACAGGGCTTGGCTGGATTTTCAAAACAGAGGAGGATCAATCACTTCAGGAGTATAGGATAGGGGTCACGCATGTGAATTCACCTATTGTGGCAGAAGGCTTAGCAATGAGAGCAGCTTTGAGACAAGCTACTAGTGAAGGAATAAGGAGAGTATCAGTAGAATCTGACTCCTTACAATTGGTACGAGCAATTAACAATGGTTCGAAAGTTTCCAAACTTCATAGAATTCTCCATGATATCTTATCTTTAACTTGCAAGTTTGAATTTATTGTCTTTAAGTTTATCCATAGGACTTTAAGTTTATCCATAGGACTGCAAATGGCAATGCAAATTTCTTAGCCAAGTTGGTATTGTATGAATAAGGTGAAAACCTATAAATAATGAAAAGTTTGGGTAGTTAAAAAAAAAAGCGTTAAATATATATATATATATTTGAATTTAATAAAAATATTTAAGTTGAAAACATATACCCGTGTGTCGCACGGGTGAAAATATTAGTATATTACTAATCCATTAAAAAAAATTGACTTTTTAAGTACCAATGACAATTAATTGTTGATAAAGATGTTTAAAGGTTTTTATTGGTTTTAATGGTTTCAGAATTATTTTATTTTTTTTTGGGTTTCAAGATTATGTTTAAGTCATTGTTTAATGGTTTTAGATTTTGTTCAACTTTTTATCAATGGTTCGGGATCAGTGCGACACCATATAGTTGATGTGCCTCATTCATCTTTTGAATATAGTTTTAGATCCTTCATTTTTTCATGAGGTCCTCCAATAAGCTTACCCTGCTAATTTTGTCAGCACTATAATCTCATTTTAGTAAAAGAGAGTCAAAGACCAAAACCATCAAGAAGAGAAAAAATAGCTCGAGAAGCTACTCAACCATATGAGTAAACCTCCAATTAAAATTTTTCAAGTAAGCTTATTTTTTCTTTACTTAAGTTTGGGATGTTTTTGGAATCGAAATAGCCAATCGTGACTGATTTTTCTCTCTCTAGGAACTCCCTCTTTTGGGCTGAGAACTCTTTGTTTCAATTAGAGGCTTTGCCTTTCTTTTTTAAACAAAGCATTTGGGATATTTCATTTGGTTTCAGTCCTTTGATTGTGTACTGTTTATCAAGAAAAGGGTTTTTCTGGGTTCTTGTTTGTGGTGAAGAACTTCAAAGTGATTGAATTTCTCTTTCTTTTGGTCTGGTTTCTCTGAATAGAAGTGTGTGTCTTGCTAGCTTCTGTTTCTTGGTGAGTGTGATGTCGTCCGGTATAGATAAAGTGTTGCTGGCTATGAAGATCCATGATGTTGACGAACCTTATGATCTTCCTGATGAGCCTGAGTTCTGTTCTTTGGAAGAAAACAAGTTAAGTATTATTGGGAGGGTTTTAAACCCGGCTAGGCAGAAGCTTTCCGATCTAATTCTTGACATGCCAAGAAAGTGGCAGCTGTATGAAAGGGTTAGAGGAGTAGCGTTGACTGCGGAAAAGTTTCAGTTCATCTTCAAAGATGAAAGGGATTTACAAGATATTTTGGACAGAGGTGTTCATACCTACAATCAATGGTCTTTGGTTTTGGAGAGGTGGGTTGAGAACCCTCCGGCTGACTACCTCCAGTTCATCCCGGTGTGGGTTCAGCTGAGAGATATCCCAATTAATCATAAGACTCCTGACTCCATTAAGAAGCTTGGTGGGTTCGCTGGTAAGGTGGTGGAGGTTGCTTTTGACCCCCTGAGATCTCAGAGTAGGGAGTTTGTTCGGGTCAAAGTCAACTTGGATGTGTCTGATCCAGTGAGAAGATCTAAAGTGGTGAATTTGCCAAGGGGTGGTCAAGCTACTGTCAAATACGACTTTGAGAGACTCCAGAAGCGGTGTTACTCTTGTCAACGCCTAACTCACGAGCAAGATCAGTGTCCCCTCTTTCTTAACAAAGATCTCCTTGCGTCTCAGCGCTTTTCTCTATTGTCAGGTTCTGGGAAGGTGGGGAAGTCCCCTGTTTTAGGAGTGGGCGACCCCCTTTTTAGGATTCTGAGTGAAGATCAAGTTGGTCTTGATCCTGTGACTCGCAGACCTAAAATAGCTTCAGAAGTCTTAGAAGGTATGAGGATTTATCTTTTAACGGCTTCTAGTGAGGCGGAAAGGATCATCTTTGAAGGCAGAGTAAAGAGTTCACTAGAAGAAGTTAAAAAAGATCCTAATGGTCAGTACATTCTAAGCAATGAACCTGTCCCAATCATCTCTCGAGATCTAGATAAAGGAAAAGGTATTGTTTTCCGGTATGAGCAGAGTGGCAAGAATCAAAAGGGTGATTTGTCCTTTCCCAAGTCTAGTAAGCTGCTGTCTGAAGCTATTAGTAGTGGTTGTGCTAATTCTCAATTGCCTCTATCCGAGGAGTATCAATCTGAAGGTGGTTTACCTGGCTTTCAAGCCGGGTCTCCTTTCTTGAGTGATTCTCCTACGGGTTACAGAATTGGTTTCTCTGAAGCCAGTTCTTCCGGGAAATCTCTCAAAAAAGGTAAACCACGAAAGAGGCCTCATATGAGAAGAAGAAGGGTATCAAAGGGTGGTGTAAATGTGTTAGCAGTCCTTGAGCCAAGCAAAGATGGTGCAACTATAGGTAAACTTGATAAAAGAAAAGCTGACGGGGATGTTGAGAATGGTTCTCATGTGGCCCAGAAGCATAAAATCTCAACAGGTCCTGATGTTGAGTATTCTGACCAGGTGGAAGTCCCTTTGGTGGGGCTCTCCACTTCCCAATGAGTCTCATGAGCTGGAATTGTCAAGGTTTGGGAACTGATGAGGACTTGACAATTCCTAGACTCAAGGAAATGAGAAGAGACCATTTCCCTGAGATTTTAATCCTCATGGAGACGATGCACAAGAGAGACGTCTTAGTGGACTTGCAAGAATGGTTGGGATATGACAGTGTTTATACTGTTGATCCGATAGGTAAGTCTGGTGGGTTGGCGGTGTTGTGGAAGAACAGTGTACATATTGATGTTCTCTTCGCTGATAAGAATATAATTGACATGCATTTTCAGTTTGGAGTCTTAAAATTTTTTGTGTCAGCAGTTTATGGGGCTCCAGCTATTGGTGATAGAGACAACGTCTGGGAGAGGTTAATGCGTATTGGTATCTCAAGAAAGGAAAGCTGGTGTATGCTTGGAGATTTCAATGAGATTATGCATAATGGTGAAAAGATTGGGGGGCCGAGAAGGAAAGAAGCTTCCTTTTTGCATTTTAATGAAATGCTTAAGGTGTGTGATATGTTGGAGTTACCTTCTGTGGGTAATAGTTTCACCTGGGGAGGTTAGAGACATAAGTTGTGGATTCAAAGTAAGTTGGATCGATGTTTTGGAAACAAGAGTTGGTTTTCAAACTTCCCTGCTTCCAATCAGGCTTTTCTTCCTAAAAGAGGTTCAGACCATAGGCCTGTGTTAGTCAAGATGTTATCCGCTTCTGAGTCTTATAGAGGAAATTTCAGGTTTGATAGAAGATTCCTTGACAAGCCTCTAGTCAAGGAAGCCATTCTCTCTGCTTGGTCTGCTGGGCGTTCTAATGAATTTGGTTCATTGTCAGATAAAATTCGTAATTGCAGAAAAGCTCTCAGCAGGTGGAAGAAACAGAACTCCCTCAACTCCTTGGATAAAATTAGCCAGCTTCAAGGTGCTTTAGGGACTGAGCAATCTGCTGATTTTCCTGATAATTTGCTCCTTGTCTCTATTAAAAAAGAGTTAATCGAAGCCTATAAGGAAGAGGAAAGGTACTGGAGTCAGAAAAGCAGAGTTCGGTGGTTAAAGAATGGTGATCTTAACACTAAGTTCTTTCATGCTTCGGTAAAAGCTAATCAAAAAAGAAAAAGAATTGAGGTTTTGAAGGATGTAAATGGTAACCCTCATTGGTGTGATGCTTCAAAAGGAGAAATTGCTTGTGCTTATTTCAGAGACCTCTTTAGATCTTCCTATCCTGGTGATTTTTCAGAGTTTTTCCAAGGTTTTCAGTCTCGTATCTCTGATCAAGTTAATTCGGCTTTGACTTGTAGAGTTTCTTCTCAAGAAATCAAAGATGCGGTTTTCTCTATCAAACCAGCAAGTGCACCGGGTCCTGATGGGATGAGTAGCCTTTTCTTCCAACGTTATTGGGATGTTGTAGGTGACCAAGTTGTAAAAGAAGTTTCTGCTTTCTTTGAGGAAGGTGTTTTTCCATCTGAATGGAACTGCACCCATCTCTTCCTTCTTCCCAAGATTTCAAACCCAAAGCTCATGGTGGATCTTAGGCCTATTAGTCTGTGTTCAGTCTTATATAAGATCATTTCCAAGATTATGGTTAGAAGATTGCAGCCTTGGTTGCCTCAGATTGTTTCTCCAAATCAGACTGCTTTTGTCGAAGAAAGGTTGATTTCTGACAATATTCTGGTGGCTCATGAGCTGGTTCATGCTCTCAGAACTCATTCTACCATTTCTCATGATTTCTTGGCTATCAAATCTGATATGTCCAAGGCTTACGATCGTGTTGAGTGGAGCTATTTGGAAGGACTCTTGAAAGCTATGGGGTTTCATTGCAAGTGGGTCCAGTGGGTTATGTTTTGCGTGTCATTTGTGTCTTATTCAGTCCTCATCAATGATCAAGCGTTTGGTCTGGTGAAGCCGCAGAGGGGTTTACGTCAAGGGGATCCCTTATCCCCTTTTCTTTTTGTTTTGTGCACAGAAGGTTTGACTCATTTATTGAACAAAGCAGAGAGAAATGGAGTCTTGGAGGGTATTAGTTTCTCTGATCAAGGGCCTTCTGTTCATCACCTTCTGTTTGCTGACGACAGTCTGTTTCTTTGTAGAGCTACGCTTGATCAAGCTAGAATTTTGCAAGGTATCCTGGATGAGTATGGTAAAGCGACTGGCCAGAGAGTCAATTTGTTGAAATCGTCTATCACTTTTGGCTCAAAGGTTGATGTTCTTGAACAAGAGAGAATTAGAAGACTCACAGGGATTCTGAATGAAGGGGGAGCAGGAACCTATTTAGGTCTACCTGAGTGTTTCAGTGGTTCAAAAGTTCAAATGCTGGATTTTATTCAGGATAGGTTGAAGAATAGCCTCAGTGGTTGGTTTGCTCGGACCCTATCTCTTGGTGGGAAAGAAGTGCTCTTAAAAGCAGTGGCAATGGCACTCCCTGTTTATGCCATGTCCTGTTTTAAATTACCAAAGACGACTTGTGATAAGCTTTCGTCTGCTTTGTCTTCTTTTTGGTGGAACTCTTTTGAGCATAAAAGGTCTATTCACTGGAAGAGTTGGGATAAATTGTGTTTGTCAAAGGAGCAAGGAGGGTTAGGGTTTCGTGATTTGCAGGCTTTTAATCAGGCCCTCTTAGCTAAACAGGCCTGGAGATTATTACAATTGCCTGATTGTTTGTTCTCCAAAGTCTTTAAAAGCAGGTACTTCCCTCAATCATCTGTGCTCCAAGCTGTCATGGGTGAGAGGCCTTCTTTTGCTTGGCGCAGCATTTCTTTTGGCAGAGATCTCCTTTCCAAAGGGCTGCGAAAGATGGTGGGTAATGGTCTTTCCTCTTGGGTATGGACTGACAAATGGTTGTTTGATGGTCAAATGAGAGCTCCTCTTATCAAGAACCCGATTATCAACATTCTTTTGAGAGTTTCTGATCTGATTGATGTTCAAAGAAGAGACTGGAAGTTAGACGTTCTCATTGAGCAGTTTTATCCAGCAGATGTAGCTTACATTATTGACAAGAAGCCGGTTCCTTCTCGTGATGATTTCTGGTGTTGGATGCATAACAACAATGGTGACTACTCTGTAAGCTCCGGTTATTGGTTAGCAAATAGTTTAAACAATAAGGAGCTGATAAGACTTGCTGAAATGAGACCTTCCCTGAATGAAGTAAAGAACCAAGTGTGGTCTGTTAAGGCCCCTTAAAAGATCAAGTTTTTCTTGTGGAGGGCTCTCAGTGAGGCAATGTCTGTGGCAGAAAACCTTGCTCATAGAGGCATGAAATTGGATTTGAGATGTCAATATTGTGGTGAGGAGCCTGAATCCATCAATCACGTTTTGTTCTTATGTCCTATTGCTAGGCAGGTTTGGGCTCTATCTGATTTCCCTAATCCGATTGATGGTTTTGATAAACTCTCTCTGTTCTCCAACTTTCACTACCTCTTTAATGTGGAGAAGAAGGAAGAGGTCCCTAAGCTGATAAGACAGAGCTTTTCGTGGATTTTGTGGTTTCTATGGAAAAACAGAAACAAGTTCTGCTTTGAAGGTAAGCTGTTCTATCCGCCTGCAACTATTAGTAAAATCTTGGAGGAGATGACTCAGTGGTTTTTAGCTCAAGAACAGAGTCAAACTGCTCCTGATATCACTAGCTCTGTTTCCTTTTTGCCTAAAGTTAAATGGTTGAGACCCCCTGACCCTTGGCTTAAATGCAACGTTGGTATGTCTTGGTCAAAAAGAAACTCTTTAGGGGGTTCCTCTTGGGTAGTCAGAGACTCAAATGGGGTTGTTTTGCTGCATAGCAGAAGAGCTTTCTCTGACTTAAAGTCCAAGGGTGATGCTGTTGTGCAAAGCCTGCTTTGGGCCTTTGAAAGTATGAGGTTTCATAAGTTCCATCATGTGATATTTGCTTCCGATGCTAAGATTTTGGTGAAGGCCATCAACAAACCTTTCGATTATCTCTCTTTTGCTTGTCAGGTTGAAGAGTTGATGATTCATCTTAGATTGATTGTTGATTGGCAGATGGTTTTTGAAGAACGTGAGGCTAACTTAGGAGCCTTTTTGATTGCTCAAAGTGTTACACTTCAGAATCGCTCACAATCTTATGTAGCTCAGGGATATCCATCTTGGGTAGCTCAGGGATATCCATCTTGGTTATCTCAGCTTTTTGATGGTGAGTTAGCCGATTCGAAGTTCTAGGAGTTCTTTTTTGGGTTGTAATTTTTGGTGCTTGGTGTTTAGCCTTGTATAGGTCATTTACTTGAAGCTTCTATTAAGTGTATGAACTCTTTTCCAGTTTGCAGTAAAGTTGTTTCAGACGAAAAAAGAAAAAAAAGGATGTTTTTGGAATAAAAATTCCCTCAAATAACACCTTTTTAAAAAAAAATTCTAAAACTACCACTTTTTGTAAAAGTTCCAAAAATATCACAAAATTAAAAAAATTAAAAGTTGATTTTGAAGGTTTATAATTTAAAATTTTTGAGTTTGGGTTAAATATTCTAAACTTAAGGTATAGTTTTAGGGGTATGATTTTGGTTTGGGATTTAGTTTTGAATGTTAAAAGTGAATTTTAAATTTGTGGTATTTTTGGAAATTGCCTTTTTCGAATTGTTGAACGTTAGAAGTTTATGTTTGTTTGGTCTGCAACACAATCTACCGTTTACGACAACTTTTGTACGAAATAACTCCTCCTAACTAAAAAGTAATCACAATACAATTTCATTTTTGATTTTTTAAAATAATTTGATGTTGAAAAACTATTTGATAACTAGTTTTTTAGAACCACATATATTTCACTATGGATAAGATAAAGCCCAACGACAAAACTTTTAACTGACTTTGGGTCTATGTATTTTGGACTCACCGTATCTTTTAAGAGTGCAACTATCAAATCATAGTTTTTAAAGATCATATCTAAACTTTTTTGGCTTGTACTTCGACAGACCAAACATGGTGATATATTGGACTGTATCGACATTCAAAAGCAGCTAGCCTTTGATCATCCTTCGCTCAAGAACCATTCTATTCAGGTTACATTCTACAAGACAAATGTAAAATCTGTTAAAGATAATATATTTTTTAAGGGATTGAACTATATAAATATAACAATTTAGTTTTTAAACTGAAGTATATGGCACCAATTTTCTCATATCGAAAAAGTTGAAGTTATATATGTAACAGTTATAAAATCGACCAAATTAGAAACTATTGGCAACATGTGTACAAATTTTCTGTTAAACGTATATTTAATATAGTAAAACCATTTTTGTGTAAAACTATAAGCTCTATTTTGTATATATAGATAAAAATTTATTAAAGAAAATATAGTATTTGAATGGTTCATGTTCGATTTGTCCACTTACACGTGCTAAAAGACGGTTTTTGGTTTAAGCAGGATCGTGTTAGAGGAAATTGGTGGTTTACGCTAAGGGACGAGCCAATTGGGGACTGGCCAAAATCATTGTTCAAAAATGAAGGTTTAGCTAATGGATTGGGTGTATTGGGGTGGAGAAGTTTTTAGTCCAGTGAAAGAGAAGAGTCCAAGCATGGGAAGTGGACATTTCGCACAAGAAAGTTTCAAGAAAGCAGATTATATCAATGGTCTTCAAGTGATTGATCATGTTTCAAGATAATTTTTTAGTCCACCAACTTTAGCTATACAGACATATATGCAAACAGTCCTGATTGTTATAACGTCGAAACGAAATCAGGTAGGTGAATTTTGAACTAGTGCTGTTTTCTATGGAGGACATGGAGGATGCACATTTTAGTTAACATATCTTATATACTCATTAGTAGTTATGAAACATACAAAAGCTATTCTACAAGAACAAAACAGGAAACAAGATGTTTAGGGAATGTACTAAGTAGAAGAAACGAAATATAGTAGTAACGAAACATACAAAGCTACTCTACAAGAACAAAGCAAGAAACAAGATGGTTCAAGCATTGTAATCAAACTACAAACAAACAAACAAACAACCGTATCCGATAAAAAGCTTTTGGCTATACTTGCTTACCAGAGAGATCAACTTGCTGCTATGTTGCAAGTGCCGATTCCGTCTCTACAGTCATTGGTAAGATCATTGAATGTTTCAATCTGCTGCTTTCCTCTCAAGAACACTTCTGTATCAACAGATGCTCTCATGTAACCATCAAACTCTACCGGGTTTCCTCCATTAAGTTTCGTTGTCTCTGAATACCATTCGCTGTTCTCGTCCCAGAGATCCTTGAACTCATCAAGAAAATGTGTTGTGTACTTGTTTTTCAATGGCTTAAAGAAAGATACATCTGGTTCATTTGTTGCAACGTAAAGATTCCTCCCTTCTTCGATTTTATCCTGCAAGGTCGATACGAGTGAATTCGGAGAAGTATCCTTTTCAAGATTAGGCCAAAGTTCTTTGTTTCTCGCCTTCTCTCCTCTCTCAATGTGAACAGCGTCATAATCCCAGTTCAACCTCGAAGCAATCGCAGAGACAATCTCCATCAATCTCTTTGATTTCCACAACAAATGCCACGGCCTCTGTACAACAGATTCTGTCTCCCCTTCACAAACTCTGTACCAATAGTTATCTGGTTCTACTGTTCCGAACTTCCTCATTATCAACGTATCCTTGACATCCGCAAGTTTCATCGGTGTGATCCTAAAGTCTTCCACAAGATGAAGTTTCAACCCATTCTTCTGATACCATTTCCCCCAATCTGCCCAAAACTGCACCTGATCCAACACAGAAGCAGTCTCTTTCAAATGCTCGAAATCAAAGTAAAACCGAAAGTCCTTTCCTTCCTCGTTTTGACCAGATGCCGTATAAACCGAAGACAAACACAGACTCAAATCCATCACTAATGTCCTATTCAAATACTGTGCTTCACCTAACCCACACAAGAAACTCCACAAGAAATGATTCATACTCTTACACCTATCTCCACCACCAACATAAACCAAATAGTTACCGTTTTTAAACGCGTTCTCTGACTCAACCACAGGAAGTGAATCATTCACAGCTTCACCAACAACAGGCAATGAGAAATCATCAACCTTATTAACGGTCGACGATTTCTCAAACCCGGGTTTCGAATTCTTCTTCCTCTTCCTAGCATTAACACCAGAATGATACTCACCAATACCCTTCACACTAACACTACAATTCTCAGACTTTTCAATAACAAACCTACGATAATCTTTATAAAAAGCAGCAACTTTACCATCTTTAGGTCTATAACGCCAAGCCATATCACAAGAACCACTAGTACTACCTTCCACTAAAACCGGTTTACCAAACTTGTAAAAATGAATATCTTTAAATTTCTCCATAGTAGCTTTCATCATCAAGTGAAAAACTTCAGGATCTTTACAATCAATAGGGAGATTAACATCACAATCAAGCTGATTAGCTTCTGAATTGATCTCGGGGGATTCAACATCGGCGATTTTGATAAATCCGGTTTGGTTAACCGGTTCGATGAAATCTTCACCGGTTTTGACAACACTGTCGTCGGATTTCAAAGTAGCGTTTGATGTTGATGTGAGGAAAGTTGTGATTTTGTTAGATGGGTGGAAAAGTGGATCCTCTGGTTCGTATGTAGCTGCGATAACGGTGAAAACAACAACTCCGATTACGAATATAGAGAAACCTATGCTTCCGATTAAACTCACTGCATTTTGTCCTAGATTCTCTGGTCGGAATCCTCCGGTTCTTGAGAATGTAGATCGTCCCGACATTGTAACAAAATCGGTTCAGAGATTAGAGACAGTATCAAGCGGAGGTAACAGAACATTCTATGTTTTTTACATCTGCTAAAACGACAGGTGGGTGAGGTATGCGTACACGTGTAAATATTCAGAGTGAACCGACAAAAACGGGTAAGTGAGTATTGGGCCTACGAAGCCCATTAAAGATTTTGCATATCCTTAACTGCATATAACCAATTATGTGTTGACACGTGGAAAATGCTTCATATTTATTTCTGCAACTTCAAATTTAAACAAAAAAACGGAAAAAATAGTCACTTATAAAACAGAAATTAATAAAAGCAAAAAATATACCCGTGTGTAGCACGAGTATAAATACTAGTATATATATAAGAAGAAAGACGAAGTCGTGAAGGTAAAGTTTTGGAAGTGATTTTAGGGGTTTTGATTTTTGAACATCCGCCATGAAAAATCAGGAGCACAAGTTTTTGGATGATCGACGTGCTACTTCTGTGAAAAAGCGGTTTTGTGGCTAAATTTATATGTTTGTGTGTGTATGAACATAAAGTAAAAAACACATAGAGTTTTTTCACGAGGTTCGTTTCCTACATCCCCGGGACCTAGTCCAAAATCAATCCATTAGAAATAGAAGCAACCTACAATTGCTATATGGATACACACCACTCTTTTCTATAACATTGATTCAAACACCAAGGGGCAGATATTTTTTATGTGATCTCCTCTCTAGTGGACGACGCCACACACACATGTGTGCCTCTTACAATAAAACCCTAGGCGCGTGAGTATTCTTGTCACCGTCTAGTCCTATTTAATCTACCACCACGAAACCCTAAGGTTTCATGCTATGTGGGCTTTCAATCTCTTTCATAATTGAGGTTTCTAATTCAATAAGAGCCCATCTCTGCTTTGTTCCCCGTCTAGGAACACCTTCCTTGTTGTTCCATCATGATGCTTCAAAAACCTCTCTTTCATTCTCCGCCTTTTTGATTGAATGTGTGCATCCAAACTCATCTTCACACTCTCTAGATTCAGCATTCAACTCCTCCTCTCTGGTCGCATCATCACATTCTTCATACTTACTTCTTAGGCTCTTCATAGGGATATGTTGGAGATGCATTGACACATTAATCTCCCCCTGCTTGGTTGGCACATTCATTCAAAAACTCTCAAGCTAATCAAGCTATCTATGTTCCCGGTCATGTTCCAACATTCCCTTTCGTGTTCCAGCCTCTCCTATAGTTTCTGCTTCAGATGAAATTTGGACAACTTTCACCACGATTTGCAAATGGAGTTTAACCTTGATTGATAAACCGCCACTGTAAATCTCTTCCTTGCAGTGAGATCTTTCCAGGGACACCTTGTTCGTGACCTGGGTCTACATGAGTCGGCGGGAATACATCTTTGAAGTTAGCTTCTCGTTCACTGTTTGTTTCAAATTACAGGTTTTTCTGCATATTTAGATAAAAGCAAACACTCATAACTTTCACAATTTACCTCCGAATTGAGTTCCGTTTTCTCCTGTGGAAAGATGACTTCGTTATCTTTGAAACCATACCAATATCAACTTTTGGTTTGTGTGGGTCCGCCGGGAAAACAGCCCGAAATATGGCTTGTCGCAGTGGTTCTATTTTTTCTTTTTCTTCTCTTCTCTTCTTCGGATTTTTCTCTTCTTCTGATTCTTCTCCAGTCTTCTCTCGAAGCAACCATTAACTCAAGCTTCTTCTTCGTTAACTCGAAACATGATTGAACCTAATCTCATACTTTGCTCTTCAATCTCAACCACCAACACCGAGTCCAGGATCATACCCGAAAATAAGAATAAATCTCTATCGAGTCCCGCTCTTGATACCAATTGAAAAAGCGGTTTTGTGGCTAGATTTATATGTTTGTGTGTATATGAGCATAAAGTAAAGAACACATAGAGTTTTTTCACGAGGTTCGTTTCCTACATCCCCGGGACCTAGTCCAGAATAATTCCTTTAGAAAAAGAAGCAACCTACAATTGCTATATGGATACACACCACTCTTTTCTATAACATTGATTCAAACACCAAGGGGCAGATATTTTTTATGTGATCTCCTCTCTGGTGGACGACGCCACACACAGATGTGTGCCTCTTACAATAAACCCCTAGGCGCGTGAGTATTCTTGTCACCGTCTAGTCCTATTTAATCTACCACCACGAAACCCTAAGTTTCATGCTATGTGGGCTTTCAATCTCTCTCATAATTGAGGTTTCTAATTCAATAAGAGTCCACCTCCGCTTTGTTCTCCGTGTTGGAACACCTTCCTTGTTGTTCCAGCAAGATGCTTCAAAAACATCTCTTTCATTCTCCATTTTTTGATTGAATGTGTGCTTCCAAACTCATCTTCACACTCTACAGATTCAGCATTCAACTCCTCTTCTCTGGTCGCATCATCACATTCTTCATACTTACTTCTTAGGCTCTTCATAGGGATATATTGGAGATGCATCGACACATTAATCTCCCCCTGCTTGGTTGGCACATTCATTCAAAAACTCTCAAGCTAATCAAGTCTATCTATATTCCCGGTCATGTTCCAACATTCCCTTTCGTGTTCCAGCCTCTCCTATAGTTTCTGCTTCAGATGAAATTTGGACAACTTTCACCACGATTTGCAAATGGAGTTTAACCTTGATTGATAAACCGCCACTGTAAATCTCTTCCTTGCAGTGAGATCTTTCCAGGGACACCTTGTTCGTGACCTGGGTCTACATGAGTCGGCGGGAATACATCGTTGAAGTTAACTTCTCGTTCACTGTTTGTTTCAAATTACAGGTTTTTTTGCATATTTGGGTAAAAGCAAACACTCATAACTTTCACAATTTACCTCCGAATTGAGTTCCGTTTTCTCCTGTGGAAAGATGACTTCGTTATCTTTGAAACCATATCAATATCAACTTTTGGTTTGTGTGGGTCCGCCGGGAAAACAGCCCGCAATATGGCTTGTCGCAGTGGTTCCGTTTTTTCTTTTTCTTCTCTTCTCTTCTTCTGATTTTTCTCTTCTTCTGATTCTTCTCCAGTCTTCTCTCGAGGCAACCATTAACTCCAGCTTCTTCTTCGTTAACTCGAAACATGATTGAACCTAATCTCATACTTTGCTCTTCAATCTCAACCACTAACACCGAGTCCAGGATCATACCCGAAAATAAGAATGAATCTCTATCGAGTCCCGCTCTTGATACCAATTGAAAAAGCGGTTTTGTGGCTAGATTTATATGTTTGTGTGTATATGAGCATAGAGTAAAGAACACATAGAGTTTTTTCAAGAGGTTCGTTTCCTACATCCCCGGGACCTAGTCCAGAATCAATTCATTAGAAAAAGAAGCAACCTACAATTGCTATATGGATATACACCACTCTTTTCTATAACATTGATTCAAACACCAAGGGGCAGATATTTTTTATGTGATCTCCTCTCTGGAGGACGACGCCACACACACATGTGTGCCTCTTACAATAAAACCCTAGGCGCGTGAGTATTCTAGTCACCGTCTAGTCCTATTTAATCTACCACCACGAAACCCTAAGTTTCATGCTATGTGGGCTTTTAATGTCTCTCATAATTGAAGATTCTAATTCAATAAGAGCCCATCTCTGCTTTGTTCCCAGTGTAGGAACACCTTCCTTGTTGTTCCAGCATCATGTTTCAAAAACGTCTCTTTCATTCTCCCCCTTTTTGATTGAATGTCTGCATCCAAACTCATCTTCACACTCTCTAGATTCAGCATTCAACTCCTTTTCTCTGGTCGCATCATCACATTCTTCATACTTACTTCTTAGGCTCTTCATAGGGATATGTTGGAGATGCATCGACACATTAATCTCCCCCTGCTTGGTTGGCACATTCATTCAAAAACTCTCAAGCTAATCAAGCCTATCTATGTTCGCGGTCATGTTCCAACATTCCCTTTCGTGTTCCAGCCTCTCCTATAGTTTCTGCTTCAGATGAAATTTGGACAACTTTAACCACGATTTGCAGATGGAGTTTAACCTTGATTGATAAACCGCCACTGTAAATCTCTTCCTTGCAGTGAGATCTTTCCAGGGACACCTTGTTCGTGACCTGGGTCTAGATGAGTCGGCGGGAATACATCTTTGAAGTTAGCTTCTCGTTCACTGTTTGTTTCAAATTACAGGTTTTTCTGCATATTTGGGTAAAAGCAAACACTCATAACTTTCACAATTTACCTCCGAATTGAGTTTCGTTTTCTTCTGTGGAAAGATGACTTCGTTATCTTTGCAACCATACCAATATAAACTTTTGGTTTGTTTGGGTCTGCCGGGAAAACAGCCTGCAATATAGCTTGTCGTAGTGGTTCCGTTTTTTCTTTTCTTCTCTTCTCTTCTTCTGATTTTTCTCTTCTTTTGATTCTTCTCATGTCTTCTCTCGAGGCAACCATTAACTCAAGCTTCTTCTTCGTTAACTCGAAACATGATTGAACCTAATCTCATACTTTGCTCTTCAATCTCAACCACCAACACCGAGTCTAGGATCATACCCGAAAATAAGAATGAATCTCTATTGAGTCCGGCTCTTGATACCAATTGAATAAGCGGTTTTGTGGCTAGATTTATATGTTTGTGTGTGTATGAGCATAAAGTAAAGAACACATAGAGTTTTTTCACGAGGTTCATTTCCTCCATCCCCGGGACCTAGTCCAGAATCAATTCATTAGAAAAAGAAGCAACCTACAATTGCTATATGGATACACACAATTCTTTTCTATAACATTGATTCAAACACCAAGGGGCATATATTTTTTATGTGATCTCCTCTCTGGTGAACGACGGCACACACAGATGTGTGCCTCTTACAATACAACCCTAGGCGCGTGAGTATTCTTGTCACCGTCTAGTCCTATTTAATCTACCACCACGAAACCCTAAGTTTCATGCTATGTGGTCTTTCAGTCTCTCTCATAATTGAGGTTTCTAATTCAATAAGAGCCCATCTCTGCTTTGTTCTCCGTGTTGGAACACCTTCCTTGTTGTTCCAGCAAGATGCTTCAAAAACCTTTCTTTCATTCTCCCCCTTTTTGATTGAATGTGTGTATCCAAACTCATCTTCACACTCTCTAGTTTCAGCATTCAACTCCTCCTCTCTGGTCGCATCATCACATTCTTCATACTTACTTCTTAGGGTCTTCATAGGGATTTGTTGGAGATACATCGACACATTAATCTCCCCCTGTTTGGTTGTCACATTCATTCAAAAACTCTCAAGCTAATCAAGCCTATCTATGTTCCCGGTCATGTTCCAACATTCCCTTTCGTGTTCCAGCCTCTCCTATAGTTTCTGCTTTAGATGAAATTTGGACAACTTTCACCAAGATTTGCAGATAGAGTTTAACCTTGATTGATAAACCGCCACTGTAAATCTCTTCCTTGCAGTGAGATCTTTCCAGGGACACCTTGTTCGTGACCTGGATCTACATGAGTCGGCGGGAATACATCTTTGAAGTTAGCTTCTCGTTCACTGTTTGTTTCAAATTACTGGTTTTTCTGCATATTTGGGTAAAAGCTAACACTCATAACTTTCACAATTTACCTCCGAATTAAGTTCCGTTTTCTCCTGTGGAAAGATGACTCCGTTATCTTTGCAACCATTCCAATATTAACTTTTGGTTTGTTTGGGTCCGCCGGGAAAACAGTGCGCAATATGGCTTGTCGCAGTGGTTCCGTTTTTTCTTTTTCATCTCTTTTCTTCTTCTGATTCTTCTCCAGTCTTCTCTCGAGGCAACCATTAACTCAAGCTTCTTCTTCGTTAATTCGAAACATGATTGAACCTAATCTCATACTTTGCTCTTCAATCTCAACCACCAACACCGAGTCCAGGATCATACCCGAAAATAAGAATGAATCTCTATCGAGTCCCGCTCTTGATACCAATTGAAAAAGCGGTTTTGTGGCTAGATTTATATGTTTGTGTGTGTATGAGCATAAAGTAAAGAACACATAGAGTTTTTTCACGAGGTTCGTTTCCTACATCCTCGGGACCTAGTCCAGAATCAATCCATTAGAAAAAGAAGCAACCTACAATTGCTATATGGATACACACAATTCTTTTCTATAACATTGATTCAAACACCAAGGGGCAGATATTTTTTATGTGATCTCCTCTCTGGTCGACGACGCCACACACACATGTGTGCCTCATACAATACAACCCTAGGCGCGTGAGTATTCTTATCACCGTCTAGTCCTATTTAATCTACCACCACGAAACCCTAAGTTTCATGCTATGTGGGCTTTCAGTCTCTCTCATAATTGAGGTTTCTAATTCAATAAGAGCCCATCTCTGCTTTGTTCTCCGTGTTGGAACACCTTCCTTGTTGTTCCAGCATGATGCTTCAAAAACCTTTATTTCATTCTCCCCCTTTTTTATTGAATGTGTGCATCCAAACTCATCTTCACACTCTCTAGATTCAGCATTCAACTCCTCCTCTGTGGTCGCATCATCACATTCTTCATACTTACTTCTTAGGGTCTTCATAGGGATTTGTTGGAGATACATCGACACATTAATCTCCCACTGTTTGGTTGTCACATTCATTCAAAAACTCTCAAGCTAATCAAGCCTATCTATGTTCCCGGTCATGTTCCAACATTCCCTTTCGTGTTCCAGCCTCTCCTATAGTTTCTGCTTCAGATGAAATTTGGACAACTTTCACCACGATTTGCAAATGGAGTTTAACCTTGATTGATAAACCGCCACTGTAAATCTCTTCCTTTGCAGTGAGATCATTCCAGGGACACCTTGTTCGTGACCTGGGTCTACATGAGTCGGCAGGAATACATCTTTGAAGTTAGCTTCTCGTTCACTATTTGTTTCAAATTACAGGTTTTTCTGCATATTTGGGTAAAAGCAAACACTCATAACTTTCACAATTTACCTCCGAATTGAGTTTCGTTTTCTTCTGTGGAAAGATGACTTCGTTATCTTTGCAACCATACCAATATCAACTTTTGGTTTGTTTGGGTCTGCCGGGAAAACAACCTGCAATATAGCATGTTGTAGTGGTTCCGTTTTTTCTTTTCTTCTCTTCTCTTCTTCTGATTTTTCTCTTCTTCTGATTCTTCTCATGTCTTCTCTCGAGGCAACCATTAACTCAAGTTTCTTCTTCGTTAACTCGAAACATGATTGAACCTAATCTCATACTTTGCTCTTCAATCTCAACCACTGCACCAACACCGAGTCCAGGATCATACCCGAAAATAAGAATGAATCTCTATCGAGTCTCGCTCTTGATACCAATTGAAAAAACAGTTTTGTGGCTAGATTTATATGTTTGTGTGTTTATGAGCATAAAGTAAAGAACACATAGAGTTTTTTCACGAGGTTCGTTTCCTACATCCCCGGGACCTAGTCCAGAATCAATCCATTATAAAAAGAAGCAACCTACAATTGCTATATGGATACACACCACTCTTTTCTATAACATTGATTCAACCACCAAGGGGCATATATTTTTTATGTGATCTCCTCTCTGGTGGACGACGCCACACACACATGTGTGCCTCTTACAATAAAACCCTAGGCGCGTGAGTATTCTTGTCACCGTCTAATCCTATTTAATCTACCACCACGAAACCCTAAGTTTCATGCTATGTGGGCTTTCAATCTCTCTCATAATTGAGGTTTCTAATTCAATAAGAGCCCATCTCTGCTTTGTTCTCCGTGTTGGAACACCTTCCTTGTTGTTCCAGCAAGATGCTTCAAAAACCTTTCTTTCATTCTCCCCCTTTTTGATTGAATGTGTGTATCCAAACTCATCTTCACACTCTATAGATTCAGCATTCAACTCATCTTCTCTGGTCGCATCATCACATTCTTCATACTTACTTCTTAGGCTCTTCATAGGGATTTGTTGGAGATGCATCGACACATTAATCTCCCCCTGCTTGGTTGGCACATTCATTCAAAAACTCTCAAGCTAATCAAGCCTATCTATGTTCCCGGTCATGTTCCAACATTCCCTTTCGTGTTCCAGCCTCTCCTATAGTTTCTGCTTTAGATGAAATTTGGACAACTTTCACCACGATTTGCAGATGGAGTTTAACCTTGATTGATAAACCGCCATTGTAAATCTCTTCCTTGCAGTGAGATCTTTCCAAGGACATCTTGTTCGTGACCTGAGTCTACATGAGTCGGCAGGAATACATCTTTGAAGTTAGCTTCTCGTTCACTGCATGTTTCAAATTACAAGTTTTTCTGCATATTTGGGTAGAAGCAAACACTCATAACTTTCACAGTTTACCTCCGAATTGAGTTCCGTTTTCTCCTGTGGAAAGATGACTTTGTTATCTTTGCAACCATACCAATATTAACTTTGGGTTTGCTTGGATACGCCGGGAAAACAGCCCGCAATATGGTTTGTCGCAGTGGTTCCGTTTTTTCTTTTCTTCTCTTCTCTTCTTCTGATTTTCTCTTCTTCTGATTCTTCTCCTGTCTTCTCTCGAGGCAACCATTAACTCAAGCTTCTTCTTCGTTAACTCGAAATATGATTGAACCTAATCTCATCCTTTGCTCTTCAATCTCAACCACCAACACCGAGTCCAGAATCATACCCGAAAATAAGAATGAATCTCTATCGAGTCCCGCTCTTGATACCAATAGAAAAAGCGGTTTTGTGGCTAGATTTATATGTTTGTGTGTGTATGAGCATAAAGTAAAGAACACATAGAGTTTTTTCCCGAGGTTCGTTTCCCACATCCCCGGGACCTAGTCCAGAATCAATCCATTAGAAAAAGAAGCAACCTACAATTGCTATATGGATACACACCATTCTTTACTATAACATTGATTCAAACACCAAGGGGCATATATTTTTTATGTGATCTCCTCTCTGGTGGACGACGCCACACACACATGTGTGCTTCTTACAATAAAACCCTAGGCGCGTGAGTATTATTGTCACCGTCTAGTCCTATTTAATCTACCACCATGAAACCCAAAGTTTCATGCTATGTGGGCTTTCAGTCTCTCTCATAATTGAGGTTTCTAATTCAATAAGAGCCCATCTCTGCTTTGTTCTCCGTGTTGGAACACCTTCCTTGTTGTTCCAGCATGATGCTTCAAAAAGCTTTCTTTCATTCTCCCCCTTTTTGATTGAATGTGTGCATCCAAACTCATCTTCACACTCTCTAGTTTCAGCATTCAACTCCTCCTCTCTGGTCGCATCATCACATTCTTCATACTTACTTCTTAGGCTCTTCATAGGGATTTGTTGGAGATGCATCGACACTTTAATCTCCCCCTGCTTGGTTGGCACATTCATTCAAAAACTCTCAAGCTAATCAAGCCTATCTATGTTCCCGGTCATGTTCCAACATTCCCTTTCGTGTTCCAGCCTCTCCTATAGTTTCTGCTTCATATAAAATTTGGACAACTTTCACCACGATTTGCAGATGGAGTTTAACCTTGATTGATAAACCGCCATGTAAATCTCTTCCTTGCAGTGAGATCTTTCCAGGGACACCTTGTTCGTGACCTGGGTCTACATGATTCGGTGGGAATACATCTATGAAGTTAGCTTCTCGTTCACTGTTTGTTTCAAATTACAGATTTTTCTGCATATTTGGGTAGAAGCAAACACTCATAACTTTCACAATTTACCTCCGAATTGAGTTCCGTTTTCTCCTGTGGAAAGATGACTTTGTTATCTTTGCAACCATACCAATATCAACTTTTGGTTTGTTTGGGTCCGCGGGAAAACAGCCCGCAATATGGCTTGTCGCAGTGGTTCTGTTTTTTCTTTTCTTCTCTTCTCATCTTCTTATTTTTCTCTTCTTCTGATTCTTCTCATGTCTTCTCTCGAGGCAACCATTAACTCAAGCTTCTTCTTCGTTAACTCGAAACATGATTGAACCTAATCTCATACTTTGCTCTTCAATCTCAACCACCAACACCGAGTCCAGGATCATACCCGAAAATAAGAATGAATCTCTATCGAGTCCCGCTCTTGATACCAATTGAAAAAGCGGTTTTGTGGCTAGATTTATATGTTTGTGTGTGTATGAGCATAAAGTAAAGAACACATAGAGTTTTTTCACGCGGTTCGTTTCCTACATCCCCGGGACCTAGTCCAGAATCAATCCATTAGAAAAAGAAGCAACCTACAATTGCTATATGGATACACACCACTATTTTCTATAATATTGATTCAATAACCAAGGGGCAGATATTTTTTATGTGATCTCCTCTCTGGTGGACGACGCCACACACACATGTGTGCCTCTTACAATAGATCCCTAGGCGCGTGAGTATTCTTGTCACCTTCTAGTCCTATTTAATCTACCACCACGAAACCCTAAGTTTCATAAGTCACATAACCAATTATGTGTTGACACGTGGAAAATGCTTCATATTTATTTCTGCAATTTAAAATTTAAACAAAAAAACGGAAAAAATAGTCACTTATACAACAGAAATAAATAAAAGCAAAAAATATACCCGTGTAAAGCACGGGTAGAAATACTAGTATGTATATAAGAAGAAAGAAGAAGTCGTGAAGGTAAAGTTTTGGAAGTGATTTTAGGAGTTTTGATTTTTGAACATCCGCCATGAAAAATCAGGAGCACAAGTTTTTGGATGATCGACGTGCTACTTCCGTGAAAAAGCGGTTTTGTGGCTAAATTTATATGTTTGTGTGTGTATGAGCATAAAGTAAAGAATACATAGAGTTTTTTCACGAGGTTCGTTTCCTACATCCCCGGGACCTTGTCCAGAATCAATCCATTAGAAAAAGAAGCAACCTACAATTGGTAAATGGATACACACCACTCTTTTCTATAACATTGATTCAAACACCAAGGGGCAGATATTTTTTATGTGATCTCCTCTCTGGTGGACGACGCCACACACACATGTGTGCCTCTTACAATAAAACCTAGGCGCGTGAGTATTCTTGTCACCGTCTAGTCCTATTTAATCTACCACCAAGAAACCCTAAGTTTTATGTTATGTGGGCTTTCAATCTCTCCCATAATTGAGGTTTCTAATTCAATAAGAGCCCATCTCTGCTTTGTTCTCCGTGTTGGAACACCTTCCTTGTTGTTCCAGCATGATGCTTCAAAAACCTCTCTTTCATTCTCCCCCTTTTTGATTGAATGTGTGCATCCAAACTCATCTTCACACTCTCTAGATTCAGCATTCAACTCCTCTTCTCTGGTCGCATCATCGCATTCTTCATACTTACTTCTTAGGCTCTTCATAGGGATTTGTTGGAGATGCATCGACACATTAATCTCCCCCTGCTTGGTTGGCACATTCATTCAAAAACTCTTAAGCTAATCAAGCCTATCTATGTTCCCGGTCATGTTCCAACATTCCCTTTCGTGTTCCAGTCTCTCCTATAGTTTCTGCTTCAGATGAAATTTGGACAACTTTCACCACGATTTGCATATGGAGTTTAACCTTGATTGATAAACCGCCACTGTAAATCTCTTCCTTGCAGTGAGATCTTTCCAGGGACACCTTGTTCGTGACCTGGATCTACATGAGTCGGCGGGAATACATCTTTGAAGTTAGCTTCTCGTTCACTGTTTGTTTCAAATTACTGGTTTTTCTGCATATTTGGGTAAAAGCTAACACTCATAACTTTCACAATTTACCTCCGAATTAAGTTCCGTTTTCTCCTGTGGAAAGATGACTCCGTTATCTTTGCAACCATTCCAATATTAACTTTTGGTTTGTTTGGGTCCGCCGGGAAAACAGTGCGCAATATGGCTTGTCGCAGTGGTTCCGTTTTTTCTTTTTCATCTCTTTTCTTCTTCTGATTCTTCTCCAGTCTTCTCTCGAGGCAACCATTAACTCAAGCATCTTCTTCGTTAATTCGAAACATGATTGAACCTAATCTCATACTTTGCTCTTCAATCTCAACCACCAACACCGAGTCCAGGATCATACCCGAAAATAAGAATGAATCTCTATCGAGTCCCGCTCTTGATACCAATTGAAAAAGCGGTTTTGTGGCTAGATTTATATGTTTGTGTGTGTATGAGCATAAAGTAAAGAACACATAGAGTTTTTTCACGAGGTTCGTTTCCTACATCCTCGGGACCTAGTCCAGAATCAATCCATTAGAAAAAGAAGCAACCTACAATTGCTATATGGATACACACAATTCTTTTCTATAACATTGATTCAAACACCAAGGGGCAGATATTTTTTATGTGATCTCCTCTCTGGTCGACGACGCCACACACACATGTGTGCCTCATACAATACAACCCTAGGCGCGTGAGTATTCTTATCACCGTCTAGTCCTATTTAATCTACCACCACGAAACCCTAAGTTTCATGCTATGTGGGCTTTCAGTCTCTCTCATAATTGAGGTTTCTAATTCAATAAGAGCCCATCTCTGCTTTGTTCTCCGTGTTGGAACACCTTCCTTGTTGTTCCAGCATGATGCTTCAAAAACCTTTATTTCATTCTCCCCCTTTTTTATTGAATGTGTGCATCCAAACTCATCTTCACACTCTCTAGATTCAGCATTCAACTCCTCCTCTGTGGTCGCATCATCACATTCTTCATACTTACTTCTTAGGGTCTTCATAGGGATTTGTTGGAGATACATCGACACATTAATCTCCCACTGTTTGGTTGTCACATTCATTCAAAAACTCTCAAGCTAATCAAGCCTATCTATGTTCCCGGTCATGTTCCAACATTCCCTTTCGTGTTCCAGCCTCTCCTATAGTTTCTGCTTCAGATGAAATTTGGACAACTTTCACCACGATTTGCAAATGGAGTTTAACCTTGATTGATAAACCGCCACTGTAAATCTCTTCCTTGCAGTGAGATCTTTCCAGGGACACCTTGTTCGTGACCTGGGTCTACATGAGTCGGCGGAAATACATCTTTGAAGTTAGCTTCTCGTTCACTATTTGTTTCAAATTACAGGTTTTTCTGCATATTTGGGTAAAAGCAAACACTCATAACTTTCACAATTTACCTCCGAATTGAGTTTCGTTTTCTTCTGTGGAAAGATGACTTCGTTATCTTTGCAACCATACCAATATCAACTTTTGGTTTGTTTGGGTCTGCCGGGAAAACAACCTGCAATATAGCATGTTGTAGTGGTTCCGTTTTTTCTTTTCTTCTCTTCTCTTCTTCTGATTTTTCTCTTCTTCTGATTCTTCTCATGTCTTCTCTCAAGGCAACCATTAACTCAAGTTTCTTCTTCGTTAACTCGAAACATGATTGAACCTAATCTCATACTTTGCTCTTCAATCTCAACCACTGCACCAACACCGAGTCCAGGATCATACCCGAAAATAAGAATGAATCTCTATCGAGTCTCGCTCTTGATACCAATTGAAAAAACAGTTTTGTGGCTAGATTTATATGTTTGTGTGTTTATGAGCATAAAGTAAAGAACACATAGAGTTTTTTCACGAGGTTCGTTTCCTACATCCCCGGGACCTAGTCCAGAATCAATCCATTATAAAAAGAAGCAACCTACAATTGCTATATGGATACACACCACTCTTTTCTATAACATTGATTCAACCACCAAGGGGCATATATTTTTTATGTGATCTCCTCTCTGGTGGACGACGCCACACACACATGTGTGCCTCTTACAATAAAACCCTAGGCGCGTGAGTATTCTTGTCACCGTCTAGTCCTATTTAATCTACCACCACGAAACCCTAAGTTTCATGCTATGTGGGCTTTCAATCTCTCTCATAATTGAGGTTTCTAATTCAATAAGAGCCCATCTCTGCTTTGTTCTCCGTGTTGGAACACCTTCCTTGTTGTTCCAGCAAGATGCTTCAAAAACCTTTCTTTCATTCTCCCCCTTTTTGATTGAATGTGTGTATCCAAACTCATCTTCACACTCTATAGATTCAGCATTCAACTCATCTTCTCTGGTCGCATCATCACATTCTTCATACTTACTTCTTAGGCTCTTCATAGGGATTTGTTGGAGATGCATCGACACATTAATCTCCCCCTGCTTGGTTGGCACATTCATTCAAAAACTCTCAAGCTAATCAAGCCTATCTATGTTCCCGGTCATGTTCCAACATTCCCTTTCGTGTTCCAGCCTCTCCTATAGTTTCTGCTTTAGATGAAATTTGGACAACTTTCACCACGATTTGCAGATGGAGTTTAACCTTGATTGATAAACCGCCATTGTAAATCTCTTCCTTGCAGTGAGATCTTTCCAAGGACATCTTGTTCGTGACCTGAGTCTACATGAGTCGGCAGGAATACATCTTTGAAGTTAGCTTCTCGTTCACTGCATGTTTCAAATTACAAGTTTTTCTGCATATTTGGGTAGAAGCAAACACTCATAACTTTCACAGTTTACCTCCGAATTGAGTTCCGTTTTCTCCTGTGGAAAGATGACTTTGTTATCTTTGCAACCATACCAATATTAACTTTGGGTTTGCTTGGATACGCCGGGAAAACAGCCCGCAATATGGTTTGTCGCAGTGGTTCCGTTTTTTCTTTTCTTCTCTTCTCTTCTTCTGATTTTCTCTTCTTCTGATTCTTCTCCTGTCTTCTCTCGAGGCAACCATTAACTCAAGCTTCTTCTTCGTTAACTCGAAATATGATTGAACCTAATCTCATCCTTTGCTCTTCAATCTCAACCACCAACACCGAGTCCAGAATCATACCCGAAAATAAGAATGAATCTCTATCGAGTCCCGCTCTTGATACCAATAGAAAAAGCGGTTTTGTGGCTAGATTTATATGTTTGTGTGTGTATGAGCATAAAGTAAAGAACACATAGAGTTTTTTCCCGAGGTTCGTTTCCCACATCCCCGGGACCTAGTCCAGAATCAATCCATTAGAAAAAGAAGCAACCTACAATTGCTATATGGATACACACCATTCTTTACTATAACATTGATTCAAACACCAAGGGGCATATATTTTTTATGTGATCTCCTCTCTGGTGGACGACGCCACACACACATGTGTGCTTCTTACAATAAAACCCTAGGCGCGTGAGTATTATTGTCACCGTCTAGTCCTATTTAATCTACCACCATGAAACCCAAAGTTTCATGCTATGTGGGCTTTCAGTCTCTCTCATAATTGAGGTTTCTAATTCAATAAGAGCCCATCTCTGCTTTGTTCTCCGTGTTGGAACACCTTCCTTGTTGTTCCAGCATGATGCTTCAAAAAGCTTTCTTTCATTCTCCCCCTTTTTGATTGAATGTGTGCATCCAAACTCATCTTCACACTCTCTAGTTTCAGCATTCAACTCCTCCTCTCTGGTCGCATCATCACATTCTTCATACTTACTTCTTAGGCTCTTCATAGGGATTTGTTGGAGATGCATCGACACTTTAATCTCCCCCTGCTTGGTTGGCACATTCATTCAAAAACTCTCAAGCTAATCAAGCCTATCTATGTTCCCGGTCATGTTCCAACATTCCCTTTCGTGTTCCAGCCTCTCCTATAGTTTCTGCTTCATATAAAATTTGGACAACTTTCACCACGATTTGCAGATGGAGTTTAACCTTGATTGATAAACCGCCATGTAAATCTCTTCCTTGCAGTGAGATCTTTCCAGGGACACCTTGTTCGTGACCTGGGTCTACATGATTCGGTGGGAATACATCTATGAAGTTAGCTTCTCGTTCACTGTTTGTTTCAAATTACAGATTTTTCTGCATATTTGGGTAGAAGCAAACACTCATAACTTTCACAATTTACCTCCGAATTGAGTTCCGTTTTCTCCTGTGGAAAGATGACTTTGTTATCTTTGCAACCATACCAATATCAACTTTTGGTTTGTTTGGGTCCGCGGGAAAACAGCCCGCAATATGGCTTGTCGCAGTGGTTCTGTTTTTTCTTTTCTTCTCTTCTCATCTTCTTATTTTTCTCTTCTTCTGATTCTTCTCATGTCTTCTCTCGAGGCAACCATTAACTCAAGCTTCTTCTTCGTTAACTCGAAACATGATTGAACCTAATCTCATACTTTGCTCTTCAATCTCAACCACCAACACCGAGTCCAGGATCATACCCGAAAATAAGAATGAATCTCTATCGAGTCCCGCTCTTGATACCAATTGAAAAAGCGGTTTTGTGGCTAGATTTATATGTTTGTGTGTGTATGAGCATAAAGTAAAGAACACATAGAGTTTTTTCACGCGGTTCGTTTCCTACATCCCCGGGACCTAGTCCAGAATCAATCCATTAGAAAAAGAAGCAACCTACAATTGCTATATGGATACACACCACTATTTTCTATAATATTGATTCAATAACCAAGGGGCATATATTTTTTATGTGATCTCCTCTCTGGTGGACGACGCCACACACACATGTGTGCTTCTTACAATAAAACCCTAGGCGCGTGAGTATTATTGTCACCGTCTAGTCCTATTTAATCTACCACCATGAAACCCAAAGTTTCATGCTATGTGGGCTTTCAGTCTCTCTCATAATTGAGGTTTCTAATTCAATAAGAGCCCATCTCTGCTTTGTTCTCCGTGTTGGAACACCTTCCTTGTTGTTCCAGCATGATGCTTCAAAAAGCTTTCTTTCATTCTCCCCCTTTTTGATTGAATGTGTGCATCCAAA
Source organism: Arabis alpina (assembly GCA_900128785.1). NCBI lineage: Eukaryota > Viridiplantae > Streptophyta > Magnoliopsida > Brassicales > Brassicaceae > Arabis > Arabis alpina. The sequence goes on from LT669791.1 coordinate 18,039,346, forward strand.
CTCATCTTCACACTCTCTAGTTTCAGCATTCAACTCCTCCTCTCTGGTCGCATCATCACATTCTTCATACTTACTTCTTAGGCTCTTCATAGGGATTTGTTGGAGATGCATCGACACTTTAATCTCCCCCTGCTTGGTTGGCACATTCATTCAAAAACTCTCAAGCTAATCAAGCCTATCTATGTTCCCGGTCATGTTCCAACATTCCCTTTCGTGTTCCAGCCTCTCCTATAGTTTCTGCTTCATATAAAATTTGGACAACTTTCACCACGATTTGCAGATGGATTTTAACCTTGATTGATAAACCGCCATGTAAATCTCTTCCTTGCAGTGAGATCTTTCCAGGGACACCTTGTTCGTGACCTGGGTCTACATGATTCGGTGGGAATACATCTATGAAGTTAGCTTCTCGTTCACTGTTTGTTTCAAATTACAGATTTTTCTGCATATTTGGGTAGAAGCAAACACTCATAACTTTCACAATTTACCTCCGAATTGAGTTCCGTTTTCTCCTGTGGAAAGATGACTTTGTTATCTTTGCAACCATACCAATATCAACTTTTGGTTTGTTTGGGTCCGCGGGAAAACAGCCCGCAATATGGCTTGTCGCAGTGGTTCTGTTTTTTCTTTTCTTCTCTTCTCATCTTCTTATTTTTCTCTTCTTCTGATTCTTCTCATGTCTTCTCTCGAGGCAACCATTAACTCAAGCTTCTTCTTCGTTAACTCGAAACATGATTGAACCTAATCTCATACTTTGCTCTTCAATCTCAACCACCAACACCGAGTCCAGGATCATACCCGAAAATAAGAATGAATCTCTATCGAGTCCCGCTCTTGATACCAATTGAAAAAGCGGTTTTGTGGCTAGATTTATATGTTTGTGTGTGTATGAGCATAAAGTAAAGAACACATAGAGTTTTTTCCCGAGGTTCGTTTCCTACATCCTCGGGACCTAGTCCAGAATCAATCCATTAGAAAAAGATGCAACCTACAATTGCTATATGGATACACACCACTCTTTTCTATAACATTGATTCAAACACCAACGGCAGATTTTTTTATGTGATCTCCTCTCTGTTGGACGACGCCACACACACATGTGTGCCTCTTACAGTAGAACCCTAGGCGCGTGAGTATTCTTGTAACCGTCTAGTCCTATTTAATCTACCACCACGAAACCCTAAGTTTCATAAGTCACATAACCAATTATGTGTTGACACGTGGAAAATGCTTCATATTTATTTCTGCAATTTAAAATTTAAACAAAAAAACGGGAAAAAATAGTCACTTATAAAACAGAAATTAATAAAAGCAAAAATTATACCCGTGTGTAGCACGGGTAGAAATACTAGTATGTATATAAGAAGAAAGACGAAGTCGTGAAGGTAAAGTTTTGGAAGTGATTTTAGGGGTTTTGATTTTTGAACATCCGCCATGAAAAATCAGGAGCACAAGGTTTTGGATGATCGACGTGCTACTTCTGTGAAAAAGCGGTTTTGTGGCTAAATTTATATGTTTGTGTGTGTATGAGCATAAAGTAAAGAATACATAGAGTTTTTTCACGAGGTTCGTTTCCTACATCCCCGGGACCTTGTCCAGAATCAATCCATTAGAAAAAGAAGCAACCTACAATTGGTAAATGGATACACACCACTCTTTTCTATAACATTGATTCAAACACCAAGGGGCAGATATTTTTTATGTGATCTCCTCTCTGGTGGACGACGCCACACACACATGTGTGCCTCTTACAATAAAACCTAGGCGCGTGAGTATTCTTGTCACCGTCTAGTCCTATTTAATCTACCACCAAGAAACCCTAAGTTTTATGTTATGTGGGCTTTCAATCTCTCCCATAATTGAGGTTTCTAATTCAATAAGAGCCCATCTCTGCTTTGTTCTCCGTGTTGGAACACCTTCCTTGTTGTTCCAGCATGATGCTTTAAAAACCTCTCTTTCATTCTCCCCCTTTTTGATTGAATGTGTGCATCCAAACTCATCTTCACACTCTCTAGATTCAGCATTCAACTCCTCTTCTCTGGTCGCATCATCGCATTCTTCATACTTACTTCTTAGGCTCTTCATAGGGATTTGTTGGAGATGCATCGACACATTAATCTCCCCCTGCTTGGTTGGCACATTCATTCAAAAACTCTTAAGCTAATCAAGCCTATCTATGTTCCCGGTCATGTTCCAACATTCCCTTTCGTGTTCCAGTCTCTCCTATAGTTTCTGCTTCAGATGAAATTTGGACAACTTTCACCATGATTTGCAGATGGAGTTTAACCTTGATTGATAAACCGCCACTATAAATCTCTTCCTTGCAGTGAGATCTTTCCAGGGACACCTTGTTCGTGACCTTGGTCTACATGAGTCGGCGGGAATACATCTTTGAAGTTAGCTTCTCGTTCACTGTTTGTTTAAAATTACAGGTTTTTCTGCATATTTGGGTAGAAGCAAACACTCATAACTTTCACAGTTTACCTCCGAATTGAGTTCCGTTTTCTCCTGTGGGAAGATGACTTCGTTATCTTTGGAACCATACCAATATTAACTTTTGGTTTGATTGGATCCGCCGGGAAAACAGCCCGCAATATGGTTTGTCGCAGTGGTTCCGTTTTTTCTTTTCTTCTCTTCTCTTCTTCTGATTTTCTCTTCTTCTGATTCTTCTCCTGTCTTCTCTCGAGGTAACCATTAACTCAAGCTTCTTCTTCCTTAACTCGAAACATGATTGAACCTAATCTCATACTTTGCTCTTCAATCTCAACCACCAACACCGAGTCCAGGATCATACCCGAAAATAAGAATGAATCTCTATCGAGTCCCGCTCTTGATACCAATTGAAAAAGCGGTTTTGTGGCTAGATTTATATGTTTGTGTGTGTATGAGCATAAAGTAAAGAACACATAGAGTTTTTTCACGAGGTTCGTATCCTACATCCCCGGAACCTAGTCCAGAATCAATCCATTAGAAAAAGAAGCAACCTACAATTGCTATATGGATACACACCACTCTTTTCTATAACATTGATTCAAACACCAACGGCAGATTTTTTTATGTGATCTCCTCTCTGTTGGACGACGCCACACACACATGTGTGCCTCTTACAGTAGAACCCTAGGCGCGTGAGTATTCTTGTAACCGTCTAGTCCTATTTAATCTACCACCACGAAACCCTAAGTTTCATAAGTCACATAACCAATTATGTGTTGACACGTGGAAAATGCTTCATATTTATTTCTGCAATTTAAAATTTAAACAAAAAAACGGGAAAAAATAGTCACTTATAAAACAGAAATTAATAAAAGCAAAAAATATACCCGTGTGTAGCACGGGTAGAAATACTAGTATGTATATAAGAAGAAAGACGAAGTCGTGAAGGTAAAGTTTTGGAAGTGATTTTAGGGGTTTTGATTTTTGAACATCCGCCATGAAAAATCAGGAGCACAAGGTTTTGGATGATCGACGTGCTACTTCTGTGAAAAAGCGGTTTTGTGGCTAAATTTATATGTTTGTGTGTGTATGAGCATAAAGTAAAGAATACATAGAGTTTTTTCACGAGGTTCGTTTCCTACATCCCCGGGACCTTGTCCAGAATCAATCCAATAGAAAAAGAAGCAACCTACAATTGGTAAATGGATACACACCACTCTTTTCTATAACATTGATTCAAACACCAAGGGGCAGATATTTTTTATGTGATCTCCTCTCTGGTGGACGACGCCACACACACATGTGTGCCTCTTACAATAAAACCTAGGCGCGTGAGTATTCTTGTCACCGTCTAGTCCTATTTAATCTACCACCAAGAAACCCTAAGTTTTATGTTATGTGGGCTTTCAATCTCTCCCATAATTGAGGTTTCTAATTCAATAAGAGCCCATCTCTGCTTTGTTCTCCGTGTTGGAACACCTTCCTTGTTGTTCCAGCATGATGCTTCAAAAACCTCTCTTTCATTCTCCCCCTTTTTGATTGAATGTGTGCATCCAAACTCATCTTCACACTCTCTAGATTCAGCATTCAACTCCTCTTCTCTGGTCGCATCATCGCATTCTTCATACTTACTTCTTAGGCTCTTCATAGGGATTTGTTGGAGATGCATCGACACATTAATCTCCCCCTGCTTGGTTGGCACAATCATTCAAAAACTCTTAAGCTAATCAAGCCTATCTATGTTCCCGGTCATGTTCCAACATTCCCTTTCGTGTTCCAGTCTCTCCTATAGTTTCTGCTTCAGATGAAATTTGGACAACTTTCACCACGATTTGCATATGGAGTTTAACCTTGATTGATAAACCGCCACTGTAAATCTCTTCCTTGCAGTGAGATCTTTCCAGGGACACCTTGTTCGTGACCTTGGTCTACATGAGTCGGCGGGAATACATCTTTGAAGTTAGCTTCTCGTTCACTATTTGTTTAAAATTACCGGTTTTTCTGCATATTTGGGTAGAAGCAAACACTCATAACTTTCACAGTTTACCTCCGAATTGAGTTCCGTTTTCTCCTGTGGGAAGATGACTTCGTTATCTTTGGAACCATACCAATATTAACTTTTGGTTTGATTGGATCCGCCGGGAAAACAGCCCGCAATATGGTTTGTCGCAGTGGTTCTGTTTTTTCTTTTCTTCTCTTCTCTTCTGATTTTCTCTTCTTCTGATTCTTCTCCTGTCTTCTCTCGAGGTAACCATTAACTCAAGCTTCTTCTTCCTTAACTCGAAACATGATTGAACCTAATCTCATACTTTGCTCTTCAATCTCAACCACCAACACCGAGTCCAGGATCATACCCGAAAATAAGAATGAATCTCTATCGAGTCCCGCTCTTGATACCAATTGAAAAAGCGGTTTTGTGGCTAGATTTATATGTTTGTGTGTGTATGAGCATAAAGTAAAGAACACATAGAGTTTTTTCACGAGGTTCGTATCCTACATCCCCGGAACCTAGTCCAGAATCAATCCATTAGAAAAAGAAGCAACCTACAATTGCTATATGGATACACACCACTCTTTTCTATAACATTGATTCAAACACCAACGGCAGATTTTTTTATGTGATCTCCTCTCTGTTGGACGACGCCACACACACATGTGTGCCTCTTACAGTAGAACCCTAGGCGCGTGAGTATTCTTGTAACCGTCTAGTCCTATTTAATCTACCACCACGAAACCCTAAGTTTCATAAGTCACATAACCAATTATGTGTTGACACGTGGAAAATGCTTCATATTTATTTCTGCAATTTAAAATTTAAACAAAAAAACGGGAAAAAATAGTCACTTATAAAACAGAAATTAATAAAAGCAAAAAATATACCCGTGTGTAGCACGGGTAGAAATACTAGTATGTATATAAGAAGAAAGACGAAGTCGTGAAGGTAAAGTTTTGGAAGTGATTTTAGGGGTTTTGATTTTTGAACATCCGCCATGAAAAATCAGGAGCACAAGGTTTTGGATGATCGACGTGCTACTTCTGTGAAAAAGCGGTTTTGTGGCTAAATTTATATGTTTGTGTGTGTATGAGCATAAAGTAAAGAATACATAGAGTTTTTTCACGAGGTTCGTTTCCTACATCCCCGGGACCTTGTCCAGAATCAATCCATTAGAAAAAGAAGCAACCTACAATTGGTAAATGGATACACACCACTCTTTTCTATAACATTGATTCAAACACCAAGGGGCAGATATTTTTTATGTGATCTCCTCTCTGGTGGACGACGCCACACACACATGTGTGCCTCTTACAATAAAACCTAGGCGCGTGAGTATTCTTGTCACCGTCTAGTCCTATTTAATCTACCACCAAGAAACCCTAAGTTTTATGTTATGTGGGCTTTCAATCTCTCCCATAATTGAGGTTTCTAATTCAATAAGAGCCCATCTCTGCTTTGTTCTCCGTGTTGGAACACCTTCCTTGTTGTTCCAGCATGATGCTTCAAAAACCTCTCTTTCATTCTCCCCCTTTTTGATTGAATGTGTGCATCCAAACTCATCTTCACACTCTCTAGATTCAGCATTCAACTCCTCTTCTCTGGTCGCATCATCGCATTCTTCATACTTACTTCTTAGGCTCTTCATAGGGATTTGTTGGAGATGCATCGACACATTAATCTCCCCCTGCTTGGTTGGCACATTCATTCAAAAACTCTTAAGCTAATCAAGCCTATCTATGTTCCCGGTCATGTTCCAACATTCCCTTTCGTGTTCCAGTCTCTCCTATAGTTTCTGCTTCAGATGAAATTTGGACAACTTTCACCACGATTTGCATATGGAGTTTAACCTTGATTGATAAACCGCCACTGTAAATCTCTTCCTTGCAGTGAGATCTTTCCAGGGACACCTTGTTCGTGACCTTGGTCTACATGAGTCGGCGGGAATACATCTTTGAAGTTAGCTTCTCGTTCACTGTTTGTTTAAAATTACAGGTTTTTCTGCATATTTGGGTAGAAGCAAACACTCATAACTTTCACAGTTTACCTCCGAATTGAGTTCCGTTTTCTCCTGTGGGAAGATGACTTCGTTATCTTTGGAACCATACCAATATTAACTTTTGGTTTGTTTGGATCCGCCGGGAAAACAGCCCGCAATATGGTTTGTCGCAGTGGTTCCGTTTTTTCTTTTCTTCTCTTCTCTTCTTCTGATTTTCTCTTCTTCTGAGTCTTCTCCTGTCTTCTCTCGAGGTAACCATTAACTCAAGCTTCTTCTTCATTAACTCGAAACATGATTGAACCTAATCTCATACTTTGCTCTTCAATCTCAACCACCAACACCGAGTCCAGGATCATACCCGAAAATAAGAATGAATCTCTATCGAGTCCCGCTGTTGATACCAATTGAAAAAGCGGTTTTGTGGCTAGATTTATATGTTTGTGTGTGTATGAGCATAAAGTAAAGAACACATAGAGTTTTTTCACGAGGTTCGTATCCTACATCCCCGGAACCTAGTCCAGAATCAATCCATTAGAAAAAGAAGCAACCTACAATTGCTATATGGATACACACCACTCTTTTCTATAACATTGATTCAAACACCAAGGGGCATATATTTTTTCTGTGATCTCCTCTCTGGTGGACGACGCCACACACACATGTGTGCCTCTTACAATATAACCCTTGGCGCGTGAGTATTCTTATCACCGTCTAGTCCTTTTTATTCTACCACCACGAAACCCTAAGTTTCATGCTATGTGGGCTTTCAATCTCTCTCATTATTAGGCTTTCTAATTCAATAAGAGCCCATCTCTGCTTTGTTCTCCCTGTTGGAACACCTTCCTTGTTGTTCCAGCATGATGCTTTAAAAACCTCTCTTTCACTCTGGACATGAAACAGAACCTGTGAAATCGGTAAGAGAATACTCAAACTCAATTCCAGTTGATCTACTTATCGATATATTTTTAAGAGTACCGGCCAAGTCAATAGCTAGGTTTCGTTGCGTATCGAAACTTTGAGAATCTATATGTCGCCGATCTGATTTTACTGAGTTGTTTCTGACTCGTTCTCGGCTTTTTTTGTTTGCTTTCAAAGTTAACGGAGAGTTTTTCGTCTTCACTTCACCTCAACCTCAAAACCCACATGGCAACTTATCTCTTGTAGCCACACGTTATCATAAGTCTTTTCCCAGATATTTTCCGTCTGATATATGTCCATCGCTCTGTGGATGTCTCCTTATTAAGCATTGGACAAGTAACTTGCGGGTGGTTTGTAACCCCGTCACGAGAGAGTCTATAACCTTACCCAAAGTGAAAGAAAAGATTCCGGGAAGCAGCTATTTTGGGTATGATCCGATCAACAAACAACTCAAAGTGTTGTGTGAGAGCTTGTTAGATGATGAAGGAAACAATACTTATCGGGTTTTGACACGGGAGCCTGGAAAACATAAATGGAGAAGGATCGAATGCAAACCAAAATTTTCTATATATGATGATGGTGAAATATGCATAAACGGTGTTTTGTATTTCCCATCTACGGTCGCAAGATCTTTTGTGATAGTTTGCTTTGACATTAGGTTTGAGAAGTTCAGCTTTGTTAACATATATGACCAAATGTTACTAAATTGGGGTCGTAAGAGTATGTTAAACTACAAAGGTAAATTAGTGGTACATTGTTATGACTATCGTGAAGGACTTGTGTTTTGGGTTCGAGAAGATGCTGAAAAACATAAATGGTCCAAACATATATACGCAATACCAACTCTACCTGTGCGGGACATGATAGAACTCGAGGAATCGATTGTTAAAATGACTGATACAGGTAAAATTGTGTTTTTGCCGCGCTATCTATCAAACCCTTTCTACGTTTTCTACTATAATATCGAGAGGAACACTCTTACAAGAGTCAATATTCATGGATTTGAAGAGTTTAAAAAGGAAGATAGTAGACGTGTTCACACCTCTCTAGACTATGTAGAGAATATCAGTAAAGTGTGTTCAAGGCTTTCATAATGTAAGATTCTTTAATTCTGATTTCTACTCTTATGATATTTTTCTTCTTAAGATTGTATGGATTTCAACTCTATAATTCTTCTTATAATCGTCATAGCTTCAGTCAGTTTCAACACTTTTCATTCTCTATTGCATTTTTTAGCCCCCATTCTCATTTTTGCAGTACTTCTCTGTGATCTCTATCCAAGGAATTTTGATCTCAAATTCATTATGTTTTAGTTACACATTACCAATTGGCCAAGTCCAACCTAGTTTTCTGCATCTCGATTTGTGTTTTGCAGTCAACCAAAAGAAACCTATGTATTAGTTGTAAAGAAACAAATCACACTGTTGGCAGAAAATTAAGAACCCATTAAGGCATCACGAGTCGCAACATATAGACAAAATTAGATAGTCTCGTAGTAACACCAAATCCTTTAGTTGTGTCAAAAGCTTTAGGTCTCTTCAAGATCTCCCCATCTCACATTGTACTTAGATGGAAGGTAATGCGCACCAACAGGACCTCTGCTCCCATATGCTTCAAGATCTCCCCATCCCACATTGTACTTGTACACCTGTCAGTCAATGACTCGATACACATGAAGCTGGCAAAGCTCCATCTTTGTATTTACTGAACATAGTATCTTTACCGTTGGGGAAGCTTCAACAAGAGTTCTATGAGCCACAAGATTTTGGAATTTACAGGTTTTTTAATGGCAAAGGTTTATGGGTTCTCAAAGTCTGTACTTTTAAGCAATCGATCCGGTTTGAGACGTCACTGCTTCATTTCTGCAATTGGTGAACACCAAGCTTCTTCATCTCATTATGTAATAATTTTGTTCTACTTAGGAACAGAAATATCGTGAGATAGAGATTGAGAGGAACCGATGTCATAGACAATCTTCTTTAGTACCGATGTAACCAATTCCTTCTCACGAGGAGTCTCTCTCAGTAGGTCCAAAAGAATTCTGGGTCTATAGAGAAGCCTATGCTTCCGATTCAGCTCTGGAGAATGCAGATCGTCCCGACATTGTTTTAGCAAGAAACAAAATCGGTTCAGAGAATAGAGAAAGTAATCAAGCTGAGGTAACAAAGAGCATTCATGTTTTTCATCTGCTAAAACGAGAGGTTGGTGAAGTGGGATCGGAGCCACGATGCGTACACGTGTACATATTCAGAGTCAACCGACAAATTGAGTATTTAGCCCTAGTAGAAGCCCATTTAGGATGGTTGCATGTATATAACAAGTAAGCTGAAGTCGTGAATGTAAAGTTTTGGAAGTGATTTTAGGGTTTTGAATGCCCACCATGAAAAATCTGGAGCAGAAGTTTTCGGATGTTCTATTAATCACCCATGGACTTGAAACACAATCTTCAAACTCGGTAAGAAGATACTCAAACTCAATTCCAATCGATCTACTTATCGATATATTCTCTAGAGTGCCGGCCAAGTCAGTAGCTAGGTTTCGTTGCATATCGAAACTATAGGAATCTATATTTCGTCGTTCTGATTTCACTGAATTATTTCTGACCACTCTTGGTCTCGTCCTCCGCTTTTGTTGTTTGCCTTCAAAGTTAACGGAGAGTTTTTCGTCTTCATTTCACCTCAACCTCAAAACCCACATCACAACTCTTCTCTAGTAGCCACACGTTATCCTAAGTCTTTTCCCAAATATTTTCCATCTGATATCTGTCCACCGCTTCGTGGATTGCTCCATATTAAGGATATGGAAACGAAGTTGCGGGTGGTTTGTAACCCCATCACAGGAGACTCTATAACCTTACCCAAAGTGAAAGAAAATGGTGATGCAACAACCTATTTTGGGTATGATCCAATCAACAAACAATTCAAAGTGTTGTATGTGACCTTGTCTTATGATGAAGGACCTAATACTTATTGGGTTTTGACATTGGAGACTCGAAAACGTAAATGGAGGATGATCGAATGCAAACAAACAAAATTATATATATGAATCTGGTGGCGAGATATGCATAAATGGTGTTTTGTATTTCCCATCCAGGTTCGAAGGATCTTTTGGGATACTTTGCTTTGACATTAGGTTTGAGAAGTTCAGCTTTATTAATGTGGATGACCAAATGTTACTAGGGATTAATAGTCATGTTAAAAGTCATGTTGATAGTTGTTGGGGTTTGCTTAACCACAAAGGTAAATTAGTGGTACATCACATTGCCGTACATGCGTATGTATATGTGTTGTGGATTCGAGAAGATGCTGGAAAAAATATATATATGCGGACTGCCATCGACGATGGAACATGGATTCTTCTTCCCGAGTGAGATTATTGGAATGACTAATACGGGTAAAATTGTGTTTTCGCAGAGCTATTTAACAAACCCTTTCTACGTTTTATACTACAATGTTGAGAGGAACACCTTTACAGCAGTCACTATTCAGGGATTTGAAGAGTTTAAGCAGAAGGTTCTTCCAAATGTTCACAAGGATCCTATAAATGTTCACACCTCTCTAGACTATGTAGAGAATATGAAGTTCTGTAAAGTGTGTTCAAGGCTTTCATAATTTGGATTTCTACTCTTGTGAAATTTTTCTTCTTAAGATTGTATGGATTTCAACTCTATAATTCTTCTTTTAATCAGCATAGCTTCAGTTTCTCTTCTTCTGATTCTTCTCCTGTCTTCTCTCGAGGTAACCATTAACTCAAGCTTCTTCTTCCTTAACTCGAAACATGATTGAACCTAATCTCATACTTTGCTCTTCAATCTCAACCACCAACACCGAGTCCAGGATCATACCCGAAAATAAGAATGAATCTCTATCGAGTCCCGCTCTTGATACCAATTGAAAAAGCGGTTTTGTGGCTAGATTTATATGTTTGTGTGTGTATGAGCATAAAGTAAAGAACACATAGAGTTTTTTCACGAGGTTCGTATCCTACATCCCCGGAACCTAGTCCAGAATCAATCCATTAGAAAAAGAAGCAACCTACAATTGCTATATGGATACACACCACTCTTTTCTATAACATTGATTCAAACACCAACGGCAGATTTTTTTATGTGATCTCCTCTCTGTTGGACGACGCCACACACACATGTGTGCCTCTTACAGTAGAACCCTAGGCGCGTGAGTATTCTTGTAACCGTCTAGTCCTATTTAATCTACCACCACGAAACCCTAAGTTTCATAAGTCACATAACCAATTATGTGTTGACACGTGGAAAATGCTTCATATTTATTTCTGCAATTTAAAATTTAAACAAAAAAACGGGAAAAAATAGTCACTTATAAAACAGAAATTAATAAAAGCAAAAAATATACCCGTGTGTAGCACGGGTAGAAATACTAGTATGTATATAAGAAGAAAGACGAAGTCGTGAAGGTAAAGTTTTGGAAGTGATTTTAGGGGTTTTGATTTTTGAACATCCGCCATGAAAAATCAGGAGCACAAGGTTTTGGATGATCGACGTGCTACTTCTGTGAAAAAGCGGTTTTGTGGCTAAATTTATATGTTTGTGTGTGTATGAGCATAAAGTAAAGAATACATAGAGTTTTTTCACGAGGTTCGTTTCCTACATCCCCGGGACCTTGTCCAGAATCAATCCATTAGAAAAAGAAGCAACCTACAATTGGTAAATGGATACACACCACTCTTTTCTATAACATTGATTCAAACACCAAGGGGCAGATATTTTTTATGTGATCTCCTCTCTGGTGGACGACGCCACACACACATGTGTGCCTCTTACAATAAAACCTAGGCGCGTGAGTATTCTTGTCACCGTCTAGTCCTATTTAATCTACCACCAAGAAACCCTAAGTTTTATGTTATGTGGGCTTTCAATCTCTCCCATAATTGAGGTTTCTAATTCAATAAGAGCCCATCTCTGCTTTGTTCTCCGTGTTGGAACACCTTCCTTGTTGTTCCAGCATGATGCTTCAAAAACCTCTCTTTCATTCTCCCCCTTTTTGATTGAATGTGTGCATCCAAACTCATCTTCACACTCTCTAGATTCAGCATTCAACTCCTCTTCTCTGGTCGCATCATCGCATTCTTCATACTTACTTCTTAGGCTCTTCATAGGGATTTGTTGGAGATGCATCGACACATTAATCTCCCCCTGCTTGGTTGGCACATTCATTCAAAAACTCTTAAGCTAATCAAGCCTATCTATGTTCCCGGTCATGTTCCAACATTCCCTTTCGTGTTCCAGTCTCTCCTATAGTTTCTGCTTCAGATGAAATTTGGACAACTTTCACCACGATTTGCATATGGAGTTTAACCTTGATTGATAAACCGCCACTGTAAATCTCTTCCTTGCAGTGAGATCTTTCCAGGGACACCTTGTTCGTGACCTTGGTCTACATGAGTCGGCGGGAATACATCTTTGAAGTTAGCTTCTCGTTCACTGTTTGTTTAAAATTACAGGTTTTTCTGCATATTTGGGTAGAAGCAAACACTCATAACTTTCACAGTTTACCTCCGAATTGAGTTCCGTTTTCTCCTGTGGGAAGATGACTTCGTTATCTTTGGAACCATACCAATATTAACTTTTGGTTTGTTTGGATCCGCCGGGAAAACAGCCCGCAATATGGTTTGTCGCAGTGGTTCCGTTTTTTCTTTTCTTCTCTTCTCTTCTTCTGATTTTCTCTTCTTCTGAGTCTTCTCCTGTCTTCTCTCGAGGTAACCATTAACTCAAGCTTCTTCTTCATTAACTCGAAACATGATTGAACCTAATCTCATACTTTGCTCTTGAAGAGC